>OX030951.1:64229981-64542434 GCA_943735915.1 Pherbina coryleti
ATGAAAACATAAATTATGTCAAACTTACTCTAAGCTTGAGATATATGTGACACAATAAAAAATAAAGGAATTTCGACTTTGTCGTAACACAAGACGTAGAGTTAAATACAAATAATACTTAAGTCAACAACACTCAAGTTATATACTTATTGAGATTAAGGCCAGAGATAATGAGATATGCAAGAAATGCATATTTGGCAGAAATGAGATCGTCTTATGACGAAATGAAATCAGTACTAAAGTAAATGTTATAAAAGTACAGGGCTTTCCAATAGGGACTTGACAACTTTGAATTAAATTTCTGAAAGCACCCTTTCATTAATCATCAAACTGTCACACTCTCAATTTATTCAGTAAACTCAACATTTCCACGATAAAGTACACGAACGAACAACCTCTGCAAATTATAAAAATTTACTACCGAAGTTCGAAGTCTGTGATCGCAACTTTAAGAGCGTTAACTGCAATTTTCGGTCGTAATTGTTGCCCTAGTAGACAGACAATAACAAGTTAAGTGCAAAAATTTGAGTCTTCATATTCGTTTTGTGATGTTGCCGTGCCAGTGAGACAACGGGTTGGTCGAAGTGTCGAAAATATCGCTGCCGTTCAGGTGTCCGTAGCAAACGATACAAAACAGTCAATTCTCGTTTTTGTCAATTCTCAAACGGCGTTCTCGAGAATTGGGCATCGCCCAGACCACCTTATGGCGAATTTTGCGTAAGGATCTTGGTTTACACCCAAACAAGATCAAGTCGACTCAAGAATCGAAGCCGATAGACCATTTGAAGCGACGGACGTTCTCCGATTGGGCTCTGGAAAAGATGCGTCAAGATGATAAATTTCATCGCAAAATCATCTTCAATGACGAAGTTCATTTTTGTCTCAATGGGTTCGTCAATAAGCAAAATATGCGTTATTGGTCGAGTGAAAATCGACATGTGCTTCACCACTTCATCCACAAAAAATAACTGTTTGGTGCGGTTTGCATGCCGGCGGCGTCATTGGACCATATTTTTTCGTCGACGATAACGAATGTTACTGTGTAATGTAAAGTTACTGTGAATGGCCATCGTGATCACGCCATGATTACCGATTATTTTTGGCCCGAATTGGAAGATATGCAGCTGGACGACATGTGGCTCCAACAGGACGGTGCCAAAAGCCACACCAGTTAGTTTGATGAGCGTGTTATCTCAAGAAATGGGCCAAGTTGATTGGCCGCCTTGTTCGTGCGATTTAACGCCTCTCGACAATTTTCTTTGGGGCTACATCAAGGCATTTGTCTATGCCAACAAGCCAACGACTTTGGAAGAGCTCAGAACCAACATTGAACGCAAAATAGCGGCCGTTTCGGCCAAAATGTGTCCAACGAATCGACCACTTCATACGTGCCCGCGGTGGCCATACGAACGAAGTAGAGTTCCATTCATAAATGCTTTGATTGTACTTCAAGCCGATAGTAAAGTTTTTGAAATATCAAAAATGGTTTAAGCTTTATTTAAAAAAAAAATTTGTCAAGTCCTTAATGGATAAACCTTTTGTAGTAAAATTTTTTGTCAAACTCACCCCAATCAATGGATTTATCGCACACCATGGAATTGAGCGATGGTAAAAATCTCACTTTCGACTGCTAAACTTACCACTCTAATAAGAATCCGGTGTGATTGAAATTCCTTATTATTGAAACGCGGACACTTGCCGCACAGTGCACTTTTTAGAGCAGTTATGTGTCCAAAAATCTATAACTTTTGTACAAGTCAATATTTTGTAATGCAGTTTTTTTTGTTGTAATATTTAATTCCTAAACTAGCTATAGTTACAAAAAAAAAATTTAACGATGATTTTACAGGGTGACTATAAATACATGCAAGTAAGGGTACAATTTTCGCTGACTTCACTGATCAGAAAAATGGATAAAAATCGTAATTTTCCAACATTTAATTAAGTTCTTTGAATTTTTTAGGTCTATTGACTTCAATAATTAAAATTATTTAAAAATAAACAAAGCCGTTTTTAAAATATTTGCTGTAGAACATTTGATATTTTTGTAACCCTTTTAAAATTTTAAATAAAGTTGATTTAAGTATTTTTTGTAAATAAATTATGTAAAACAATAATTATAAAAAAAATAAAAATAAATAAATAACTGGCCATTTCAGCCCTTGAAAGGACTTTGACCTAGCTTCTTATGATCAATAGTGTTGTGCGTGTTGTTAAGTTTGTACACAATTGACCGAGAAATGGACCTACAAGCTTAACGCCGACTCCGAACGGCGATGAACGGAATGTTCTTATGCTCAAGAAGCTTTAAATGGCGTTTTGAATACTCTCTGAGGTTTGCCATTGTCTGCAGAGAGGTGGCGGCCGTACAGAAAAATTATTTTAATTCAAATAATTTTCTGTCGCTGCTGGGGTTCGAAACTGGGTCTCCAAGTTCGTTGACATAGCGGCCACGCACTTTAACCAACTACGCCACGGACGCCAAAACAATAATTATACCATGAGTATTTTACAGGGTGACTATTAACATGAACAAAAAATTAAGATACTCGACACATATTCAAAAATAGTATCATTTTCATCGACACTTTCTGTTTTTTTTTTTATTTTTTACCTCATGATGTCGTAATGACGTTATAAGTGGGTCCGAAGATATCATAAGCATCATCATTAAATCCGTATTTTGATTTTCTCTATAATTTTCCTTGTATGGCTTAGCCTATAATTTTTATAGTTTTTGTTTCTGGCTTCTTGTGCCTCTTCCGATAACTCGCCAATTGGGAAGAAATGTTATTTAATTATTTCTTTCACATGGCAAAATACCTTATGGAGAGTTGGTGTAAGATCTCTCCAATCCAATACCAAGATAATTGTTGTTATAAAGTTTGAATCTCTGAAGCAAATTTTCCAAATTTTTCAGCATCGATTACCTGGTGAGAATTTATGGCACATAAAATTTTTTGAAAACTATTAATTTATTATTGCTTGAAGTATTAATTTTAGTTATTGCTGCTGTTTTTTCAACATCTTCAAAGGATCTCCTCGCAGTGTTGCCATCGTTAGTATTTCCAAATCCTTGCTTAGGAAAATCAACCCGTAGACCACTAATTTCGAAACTCCTCTTGAATTATTTTTTTTTTTCTTTAGCTATGAACTCATTTCTAATGATACCCCTATCATGGGCGATCCCCTATTATATATATTAAGATTAGCAAGAAGGATAATAATAATGTAAATTGATGTAATGCAGGGTAAATCGCATTTCACCATGAGCAACCACATGTAAGGGTTAATGTTAACTCGTACACCCTGTGCAACTCTCAATAATCTGTATGTATGTATAAAAGTATGTACAATAATGTATAAGCGCATACTCTCATATTGAAATTACTTATTTTGTAACTGCACTATTTAATCTATGTACAGCATAGCCGTTCTTATGTTCAAGTTTATAATATAATGTTAAGTTCGGTAAAACGAACAGTCGCAATAAAGAAGTCATAGACAAATTACTTGTTCTAATTTATTTTACTTGTTGCTAAGATCAATTCCTTACAGAAAATCAGAAGTGGGATTTTGTGCACACGTGCTTCGAAAAATATTTTAAGTTAAACTTATAATTTTGCGATGGCCTTGCGTGCTGAAAATTTTATTAATAATGCAAGTTTGCAAGACTTAAAAAATAAACTTGCGGAGATAGGCTTGGCGACTACTGGTGCAAAAAATACTTTGAAGTGTCGGCTTGAACAGCATCTGGAAAGTTTGAGCCAACAACAGGTGGAAGAACTTTTTCCAGAAAAAGTCGAAACCAATATCAACTGCGACACAGAAAACGCTGCTGAGCTCGAGCGGGTATCACAAGAGCTGGAACAACTTAGAGAAATCGTCGCAAAAAGGGAGGAAATGGCGACTTTGAAGAGAAAACTTGCTGAGTTGACTAATGATATGGAGCCTTGTTCAAGTGGAGCAAATTTTAAAGACATAGAAGAGTCCGTACCGAAGTTTTCTGGTGACGACAACTTTCCTGTTGCTAGATGGATAAAAATTATTGAGGAATCGAAAGTCATCTACAAACTTGACGATACAAAGTGTTTTATTTTTGCCCAGCGATTGCTCACCGGTACAGCAAAATTGTTTCAGCGGTCAACTACTTGTCGGTCTTGGTGTGAGTTGAAAGCAGCCCTGCTTGAAGAATTTCATAAATATGTGACAGCTTCTGACGTTCACAATACCCTGCGCAGCAGAAAGAAACATAGAGATGAAAGTTATTTGCAGTATGTGCTTATAATGCAGGAAATCGCCAGTGCAGCTGAGATTGAAGAACCAGACCTAATCAATTATATAATCAAAGGTATTCCAGAATCTGTATTCAACAAACAACTCTTATTTACAGCCAGTACAGTTGCGGATTTAAAGACCAATCTCCGGAAATATGAAAAAATGCGTTCAGAGGTACAGTCAATGCCGCTCACCAGCAAAACCACAGCTGCCATAGTTCCGCCAACAAAAAAGGTCAGTAAGTGCTATAACTGTAATGACGTTGGGCACATAGCCAAAAATTGCTCCAAGCCACGAAGGGAACGAGGATCCTGCTTCCGCTGCGGGAAAAAGGGACATTTTGTTCAAGAGTGTCCACAGAATTCGTCAGTGCTCATGGTAGAGGATAACAACAATAAATCCTCGACATTTCTTGAAGATTTCCATGGCGTATTTGAGTTCGTGTTCAAAGGTGTGGAGCCCAATGCTATCAACATTAAGATGAATGCGATGACGATGATCGACACAGGAAGCCCTATAAGTTTCATTCAGGAGAAATTCATTCCATCATACCTGATGACTACTCTACAGCCGAATATGCATGACTTTGTGGGAATTAACAACAGTAAGTTGGTTATTTTAGGCCAAGTATTTTGTGACGTAAAATTTGAAAATTATTGCGTAAGTTTATGTATTTATGTCGTAAAAAATAATTCAATGAAAAATGTAATAATTTTGGGTAGAGACTTTTTACAAAAAACAAATATTAAGTTAAGATTTGAAACGGCAAGAAAAAATTATGAAAATTATGATTATGAAAATTATGACAACGAAATTTATGATTATGAAAATTATGAAAACGTAATTAGTGATTATGAAAATTATGAAAACGAAAATTATGATTCGGTAAATTTTGATTATGAAAATAATGTTGAGAGTATTGACGACTGTATTAAAGAAATTTTAAGCATTGAAGTAAATGACGAACGTGATGAAAAACTAAATTTAAAAATTAATGAAAATTTAAGCTTTCAAGATAGAAGAAAACTGCACAGTATAGTGTCTGAAAATATTCCTATAGGTAGCAGTATGGATGAGTCGTTTGAAATGAAGATAGTGTTGAGCGATAAAAAAAGCGTTTTTAATTGTACACCCAGACGTTTGCCATATATGCACAAGCTTGAGTTGAGGAAAATTTTAGATGAATTACTTGAGAAAAATATTATTCGAGAAAGCAGCTCTCCATTTGCATCGCCTATTGTCCTTGTTAAAAAGAAAACGGGAGAATTTCGTCTTTGTGTCGATTTCCGACAATTAAATAAGATCACATTAAAAGATAATTTTCCCCTTCCTCTTATTGAAGACCATTTGGACAGATTAAGGGACAAAAAATATTTTTCTCTATTGGATTTAAAAAGCGGTTTTCACCACGTTAAAATGGCCGAAGAATCTATTAAATATACATCGTTCGTGACACCTTTAGGCCAATTCGAGTACTTACGGATGCCTTTCGGGCTCAAAAACGCTCCTGGCGTATTCCAAAGGTACATTAATTCCGTCTTTAAAGATCTTATAAGGGAGGAAAAATTGTTAATCTATATTGACGATTTGCTTATTGCAACCGAAACAAGGGATGAGCATTTTGAAATTTTAAAACGAGTTTTGATAAGCGTTAAAGAAAATCATTTGCATTTACGTTATGATAAATGTTTATTTATGTTTGAACAAATATCATATTTAGGTTATGAAGTTTCAAAGCATGGAATAAGTCCAAACGCTGAAGGCTTACGAGCTGTATCTGATTTTCCTATACCTACTAATGTTAAGCATGTTCATTCTTTTCTGGGATTATGCTCATATTTTAGAAAATTTATAAGAGATTTTTCAATTATTTCCAAACCTTTATATGATCTTATTAAGAAGGATGCTTCTTTTGTTTTTGGCGAGAAGGAATTGTCAGTTTTTGAGCTGTTGAAATCAAAGTTACTTGATGCGCCTGTTTTACGCATTTTCAATCCGAATGCGGAGACTGAGTTGCATTGCGACGCAAGTAGCTTGGGTTTTGGAAGTGTGTTATTACAAAAGCAAGATGACAAAGCTTTTCATCCTGTATTCTTTTTTTCAAAACGTGCAACTCAACAGGAATCTAAGTATCACTCATATGAGTTAGAGACGTTGGCAATTATTTATGCTACTCGTAGATTCAAAATTTACTTAACTGGGATGAAATTTAAGATTATTACAGATTGTAAAGCTTTAACACTTACACTCAATAAACAAGTTTTAAATCCACGAATTTCTAGGTGGGCTTTAGAGCTGCAAGAATTTGATTTCTTGATAGAGCACAGGGAAGGTAAAAAAATGGGACATGTTGACGCCCTAAGTAGGTGTCATAATGTTTTAATTATTGAGTCAGATTCTTTTGAACATGTTCTCGCTGCAAGTCAGCAAAAGGATCCGGTTGTAAGAAAATTAGCGAAAGAACTGGAAGAAAAAGAGAATTCAGCTTACGAACTAATCAACGGTCTTGTATATCGTAAACTAGAGGGAAATGTGTTTTTTTACGTTCCATCACAGATGGAGAGAAGTGTTATTCAAACGCATCACGATGCACTTTGCCATGTTGGAACTGAAAAGTGTTATAATTTTTTGAAGAAAACATATTGGTTTCCTCATATGAAACAAAAAATTGAGAATTACATAAGTTGCTGCCTGAAATGCGTTCATTTTTCTCCATCTGCTGGTAAAAAGGAAGGTGTTTTGCACAATATTCCGAAAGGTGAAAGTCCTTTTGAAACAATTCACATTGACCATTACGGGCCGCTTCCATGTGGAACACAAAACTTAAAAAAGCACATACTTGTTGTGGTTGACGGTTTTTCAAAATTTACAAAACTTTATCCGGTTAAAAGCACAGGCACTACAGAAGCAGTTACTTGTTTGGAATCATATTTCTCGAATTATAGCAAGCCTCTCCGCATTGTTTCTGATAGAGGCAGTGGCTTTACTTCTGGTGAGTTTGCCAATTTTTGTAAAAATAATTTTATTCAACATATTAAAGTTGCCACCAATTCACCCCAATCCAATGGACAGGTTGAGAGAATAAATAGAAGCATTACCCCAATGTTGGCAAAAGAAGTTGAATTGGATCCAGGCGAATGGTCAAAGTATTTGAAAAAGGTAGAGTTTGCTATAAATAATGTAGAGAACAAAAGCACGGGCTTAAGTCCAAGCATGCTTTTGTTTGGTATTAGACAAAGGGGTGCAGTGAACGATAAAGTACAAGAATACCTCGAACAAAATCTTTTATCAGTTGAGTCTAGAAATATAGACGAATTAAGACAGGTTGCAAAGGCTAGAACTTTACGCAGTCAAGCTAAAAATAAGGAGTATTTTGATAAACGACACAAAAAACCACATTTGTATAAAGTTGGTGATCTTGTCATGATAAAAAACGTCGTCAATACTCCAGGAGTCAATAAAAAATTCTTAGCGAAATACAAAGGACCATATCAGGTTACAAAACTTTTACCAAATGATCGTTATATTATTAAAGATTTAGACAATATGCAGGTCTCACGCATTCCTTATGAAGGTGTTGCCTCGCCAGAAAATATGAAACCATATGTAAACTTGTAATATTAACATAGTCTTAATTTTATTATTTAGACTTTTCGTTCTTTTTAACTTTAAATTATGTTTATTATAGATGTGAAAATTTATGTTCATTTTGTTTTTAAGTGTTTTTTTACACGTTCGATTAAAAAGTATAATCAATCGGGGTCGATAAAAAAGTTGTCAGGATGGACGAGTTGTAAGGGTTAATGTTAACTCGTACACCCTGTGCAACTCTCAATAATCTGTATGTATGTATAAAAGTATGTACAATAATGTATAAGCGCATACTCTCATATTGAAATTACTTATTTTGTAACTGCACTATTTAATCTATGTACAGCATAGCCGTTCTTATGTTCAAGTTTATAATATAATGTTAAGTTCGGTAAAACGAACAGTCGCAATAAAGAAGTCATAGACAAATTACTTGTTCTAATTTATTTTACTTGTTGCTAAGATCAATTCCTTACACACATTTGTCTTTCACATGTTTGTTTATTTTTATGTTGAATGCAACAAACAAAAAGTTATAGCATACCTATAGGCAGCCCGAATATATAACAACTTGGAGTACTAACAATAGTAAACAAAAAGATTTGTTTATTATTAACTATAATCAATATCTGTTTATAAAATATAAAAACAAATGTTTATAAGGGTTTTTTTAACTATATTTTTTTAATTTGAGGAAGGATAAGGTGAAACAGTTAAAAGAAACATCAAATAAATACAGAAAAATCTCAAAAACCACTGTGTTTTTAGATAAAATTCAAAACTTTGTTCAAGGGCCTTCTTTCTTCATTAAACTTCAACATCCCTAGGAGCGGAGCCAGACATTTCCAGCTTTTTAAGTTGAGTCAGTGCAGTTCTAGTTATGCCCTTCACGACCCTTTGCGATGTATGTGTAGTGATTTCAATGGCAACTTGAACTTGATAAATTTTTCTGACTCAGTGGATGTCTTAAAACGTAAAATGATATTTCATTTGAATAGTTAACACATTCATTGTGATAACAAATATAACTCGCGATAATTGTGTAGATTTTACGATGTAACGAATAGCATCATCGAATATGATAGATACTTTAAGTTTTCGTTTTATTCAGTTTCGTTGCTTTATTTTTTCATGAAATTATTTTAGATCTTTAGTTTTTTAGCTTCCCAAGTTTGAAATGGGACCATGAATACCGTATCCCTCGGCTTGGTGTGTCAGAGTGTATCTCTTTTCCATACAAGGTTTTACCTGCGTTGGCCCAAATGCATATCCAAATAATAACTTTAGCTCGGTGTTCCCTTATTTTAGTGACCCGAATATATAAATATATTGTGCCTGCACAATATATACTTGTGTATCTGTGCTATGTTTGGTATTGGTTTGGTGTTTGAGAGTTGCATCTCTTTTCCACGTAGGATCTTGGGTTGGACAGTAGCCCCAAGCCAATTGACAACAATTATAAATGCGGATGTTGTCTTGTATTGCTTCGTATAATGAAGAATGTACTTTTATTCGATGATGTTTACATGAGAACATAAATTCTCAAATTTCAAATGTTTCTTTATTTAATTTTAATTCCCGCTGAAAGGCCAAGCAATTGTGCTTAGTGGAGCCTTTTATTTGCCAATAGGTGGTAAGTTTTAGCACGTAGGTGCATTCTATCAGTCCAGCTGATCCGGGAACTTCTTAGAATGTAAATCGTGCATGCGTATGGCGCGGGTCATACGTATCTATGAAGATTTCTTACCTCCGGGCGAATCAAAAAAAAAAAAGGGCCGGATCAGGCCGGCTCGAAATCATATGGCACATGAAACTAGATACATCAGGGTTTCTTATGGTGTATGTCATTCTGGATTCCGATTAATAAAAGCTTACCTAAATGTGAAAATTCATTAAAAAAATGGTCTTTCATTCGTAATTTTTGTAAATTGATCATAAAAGCTACGGTGATTTCGTTTAATATTTTTGATATCGTATATATTTTTTATTTAGACAAAAACTAATTTCTTTAAAAGTACTTAAACACTTTCCCCGAGCTGGTTTCAAAATCGAAGAAAATTTTACTTTCGACAATTTTGATAAAAAGTTAATTATTTGACACCCTATAGCTTTTAAACGATACAAGGTAAATACAAATAAGAACCAGATTAAAAAACTATGGAAAATTCTAAGTGAAATTAAAAAAAAAAAATTATTTAATTCTAAGCTTGTTTTTTTTTTAATTTCAGGACGTTAGTGCCACGCCAATAGAATACAACGTTCATCATACCTCTCCTGGGCGTCACTTCCATGACTCCAGACGCCACCAATACCCTGTCATAGTATTTGTAACACCGGTTACACAACATATTAAAGTGTATATTTTAATTAATAAACATACTGTATGGATAGCAACCAATGCTGGAACGCAACAGTACCACTAACGTATGACTAGTTAGGTCACCATCCACATTTATTGGTGGCAATCGAGACCCATCTAACATCTCTGATAACTTGAGGACATTGCCACCCGGTAAATTTGTGCAACTTCACGCCGATCAAAGACCTGCTCGCAACATTGAACTGCCACAGCCAGCACGATGCTCCCCGAAGGGCTAGCCCTGCGATAGTCTCCCCGGGCAAAACGGATTTATTTTGACACGCACTAACACAATCCGGTGTGATGTTAGCCCAAAGCCTTTATCCCATATTTTCAAATCAACCCAACTTTTGCATTCGCCGTAAGATCAACCCAAAAAAATTTTAAATTCGCCGTGAATAAAAAACAAAACGGGACATATGTTTTTATATTTAAGTTGGCACTTCTGACATATGTGCCAAATTACATGTCAAAATATTCATTAGTGATTGAGATGCGGTCCATTTGTAAATAGCAAATGAATTTTTAATTTTTTATAATGTCTGAAAGTATTCAAGTAAGTATTCAGTTCCATTAAATTTTGAGTGCGAAATAAAATTCTGCTGCCGAAACGTTGAAAATGTTGCAGAAGGCCTTCGTTGAGCAAGCTCTATTGAAAACAAGAGTTTATGAGTGGTACAAAATGTTCAAAGAGGGCCGAGAAAACGTTGAAGACGTTGAAGAACTGATGAGCTACACGTCAACGAAATTAAAGAATTGGTGCTCCAAAATCTTCGATTGACAGACCGAGATCTTACTGACCTTGTTGGAATATCGGAAGGATCAGTAAAGACCATTTTGAGTGACCACTTGGGCCCCAGAAAAGTGAAATCTCGATTGGTGCCAAAAACGCTCAATTTAATGGGAAAAACAGAACCGAGTTGGTGTGTGTGAAACAATGCTTTCCGACTATCAAGACAAAATTAAACGCATCATAACTGGAGATGAGACTTGGGTCTACGCTTACTACCCGGAAACAGCCAATCAATAAGGTGGATTCCGTGCCAAAGCTGAGACGAGCCGAAAAAACATGTCAAAGCAAGTCAAAAATCAAGGCCATGTTGACAGCTTTCTTCGATTATCGTGTTGCAGTACATTATGAATTCCTTCCAACCGGCCAAACTGTCAACAAAGAATACTACTTAGGTGTTAAGCGTCGTTTGCGTAATGCTGTGCGTCAAAATAGACCGAATTTGTGAAGAGACAATGGTTTTTGCATCACGATAATGCACCATCTCACACTGCACTCGTAATTTCGCCAAAAACTATACCCATACAGTTACGCAACCAAAAAAATTATTTGTGGGAATTCCGGTATTTTTTGCCCACAGTATTACTATACTGCCGTCCTAATGAAGAAAGTCGCATCTCCATTTTAGTGGTTTCGAGATATTTAGCTTTTACGTTTTTTATCTATCGTTTTGTGCACTAGAAGTGGAGATGTGCGCATTTTACGTTTTTTTGTCATTTCCAGTTGCAAATCGGTATTCTTAGGTTAATATCCCTTATCTCAATTTTGGAATTTTGGCGTTTGTGACTTTCTGTCTTAGGACGGCAGTATAAGTACAATAGAAAAATTAAAAATACTGTATATCAATGCAAAACCAGCCTCGAAAATGTTAATATTCACTCAATTTTTAAGTTCATAATGAAAATTTTAATAGAGAGCTGCATAAATTTAGAATAATATTTAAAGTTATAAAAACCTACTCGATATGTTATGAAGATTCATCATTGATTGTTATCAAACAACCCTTAAAAGGTTATTTTTAATATATAATAATAAACAAAGAATTTTGTTCACATTTCAACATATTGTTACAGATGTTATTTAAACCGTGGCATGTCCTTTAAGATTTTTTAGATATTGTTTCAGTAAAATCAATAAACGCCGCAAAATATGGAAAGTTCTCATCTTGCAATATTGCCCAAAATAATATCTTTTTAGAGATAATCGCTTGAAATAATGCTCAAGTTCCAGGAACCAACTTTCATCCCTAGAGTTGGTCTGCAAATCCACAAAGTCCTAGACCTTTTTCTGACTTTGCATCATGAAAAATATGATGTGAGTGTCCATGCACCTCTTGGTAATTCGGACCCCTGTACCATATCCGCTGCTTTTCCATATTCTAGCCTATGCACTTCTACGATTAAAGCCCCGAAGAGGATCGCTTGGTTTTATGGAAAAGAAAATTGGACTGCGTTAAATAATTTTTACCGTAATTTCAATTGGAAATTATGTTTCGCTGATAGAAATGTAAATGCCGCGGCTGTAATGGTACAAGAAATAATTTTATTGGGCATGAGGTCTTTCATCCCCAATAAAATGAGAAGTATTAAAACAAAAGACCATTCCTGGTTTAATGAGACTTGCAGGATTGCAGTCAGGTCCAGAGAGGAAGCCTTACAGAATTGGCGTTCCAGCAAGAATGCCGATACTAGAAGACTTCGCATTGAGGCTAGGAATCACTGTAATGCAGCTTTAAAACGCGAAAAGTTTCTTCACGAAGCTCGCATCAGAGAACAGGTTCTACTCTGCCCCAAAGGAAGCAAAAACTTTTGGTCATTCGTTAAAAGAGTTAAAAATCAGACGTCCTCGTCGATTCCTGCTCTTTTAAAGGGTGACCAAATCTTCACTGACTCGGCTGATAAAGCGAACCTATTGGCTAGAATGATTGCACAAAATTCCACAAGTCCGGCTAGCAATCAGCCAACGCCTTCTTTAGAGAAGAGATCATCTTCAATGCAGGAGATATATTTTCGAACGAGAGCGGTCAAAAGAGTCCTTGCAAACCTCAACACAAACAAATCTTCTGGTCCCGATGGTATACCACCAATTGTGCTTAAAATGTGTGCTTCTACACTGGCTCGACCGTTGCGTAACTTTTTAAACATCTCCTACAGGACAGGAGTGTTTCCATCTTGTTGGGCGATCCTAAGAAGGGCGATGCCACGAACCCTGAAAACTACCGACCCATAGCGATATGCTCTTTGCTCTCCGAAATCATGGAGAGTGTAACAAACTTCCACCTTATGAACTATTTGGAGCGCAACGAATTGCTCAGTGACCGTCAATATGGCTTCCGAAGAGCTCGCTCTACTGGAGACTTAATGGCGTTCCTCACGGAGAAATTGAACCAATATGTTTACTTCTTTGGTGAAAGCAGAGTTGTTGCTCTGGATATTTCTAAAGCGTTTGATCGAGTGTGGCATAAAGCACTCGTGTCAAAATTAATTGCATATGGTGTTGGTGCTAACTTTGCTCGATGGATCACATGTTATCTTAAGTCGATTCCTGTCGTGGTCGACGGCATTTCGTTCAGTGAAATGCCATCGTTGCTGGAGTACCGCAGGGTTCAATCCTATCACCAACTTTGTTTCTGGTTTTTATCAACGACCTTCTGTCGTTGACTCATAACCCAATTCACTCGTTTGCGGATGACAGCAGCATTTGTCATTCATAAAAAAAAAAATAAATAACTGGCCATTTCAGCCCTTGAAAGGACTTTGACCTAGGTTCTTATGATCAATTTTGTTGTGCGTGTTATTAAGTTTGTACACAATGGACCGAGAACCGGACCTACATGCTTAACGCCGACTCCGAACGGCGATGAACGGAATGAATGTTCTCGTTCTCAAGAAGCTTTACATGGCATTTTGATTACTCTCTGAGGTTTGCCATTGTCTGCAGAGAGGTGGCGGCCGTACAGAAAAATTATTTTAATTCAAATAATTTTCTGTCGCTGCTGGGGTTCGAACCTAGGTCTCCAAAGTTCGTTGACATAGCGGCCACTCACTTTAACCAACTACGCCACGGACGCCATTTGTCATTCATATTCTTTCAAAAAACGACCGAGCTCTTTGGAGATTGAGAGAAAGAGGCTTTATATGAATGACACACTGCTTAATGACTTGGAAAAATCTCCGAGTGGGGGCTTGCTAATAGAGTTGAGTTTAATGCTAGCAAGACCCAGTGCTGTCTATTAACTCACAAACGAGTGAATTGAACCTTAGCACCCCTTTATATGAACAGTGTAGATCTCGCGGAGTTAGATGTTCTCGACGTTCTGGGCATATCAATCAGATCTGATCTTCGCTGGAACGATCACATTTTTGATGTGTCGAAAGAAGCGGCCAAGTGCCTAGGTTTTCTAAAACGGTGCAACAAATACTTCACTCCAACTGACCTACGCGTGATCTATACCTCATATATAAGGCCGAAAATGGAGTAAAATTCGCGCATTTGGGCAGGAGCTTCAAGATCTTATTTGGAGCTTCTGGACCGAATTCAACGACGGGCGATATATCTGGTAGGTGATAAAAACATTTCATCTTCTCTCAACTCTCTTGGGCATCGACGCAATGATGGTTGTTTAAGCCTTTTGTACAGGTACTACCATGGGAAGTGTTCAAGGTAGATACATGACCTGACGCCATCAGCTCGTGTGTTTCCCAGGTCCACTCGGGCAGCGTACCAAGCCCAACCTATTGCCTTGATGCCCAATAGAACCAATAGAAGAATAGATAATTCGTTCTTCGGTCGTACAATAAAATTGTGGAACAATCTTTCTGCGAGCGTGTTCCCCGCTCCACTCCATCTTTCCACCCTCTAACTAACATCACCCTTCTTCCGAATCAACACAATGCTTTCGCATTTATAGGGGGCATCCCTTGAGCGTTGGTTTAGTCTAAAAAAATAAAAAAAAAGTAAGTTCCCATCCTGGATTTTTGATATGTGATAGCTGAGGGTATAAAGATGATTTTGTCGCCTATTCTCCAAATTGCTTTCAATCGTCCTTCATACCGTAAAATGGCCTAGAAGTGAAAAAGTCAGGTCATGAAAATATTATCAGAATAGAAATTGCTGTTGCTGTTGCGTTAAATAGCAGCACAATAGCAGTACATTAATAGTAATACTTACAAAAACACATGCGCTCGATTGTATTACCTCTTGCAATGGCCTCTTGTCTGAGATATAAGCACTAAGTACATACAGCTGTTGGAACAACAATAAAAGTTTTTACAGAAAAAACCACCGGCAGACTAGAAAACTGCTTTGTTGGCTAGCACCAACTGATCAGTAGTCTTCTATGACTTTTACAGCCCAATATCTTTGCAAAGGTAATATGTACAAGTCCTGCAAAACCAATGCGAAATGTCTTTAAAGTCTTTTGAAGCAGTGTTTTTCCACTATTTTGCAAGTTTCAAAATTTCGAAGAAGTGACTTCATAAATTCAGAAAAGATTTATTGTTGTACTACTTGTGTACTTCATTTTCACGATACCCGTTGAGGCTTAGACATATGTATTTGCCATTCTGAATATTATTGTAGGAAATTTTCTGTTCTTAGATTTTCGTTTTGTAATTAATTTCGTAAGGAAGCAATATTGAAAAGAATGTAAATATAGCTGGAAGAGTTATATTCGTGTTTAATGAAAAATTTTAAGTGCAAAATTATCCAACTTGAATGTTATTCCATCCCAACGCCTACTCCATTTCTCAGCCCAGTTGAAAATTCATTAGTTGAATATATATTATATATTATTTTAAAACAAAGTATGTTGCTTGAGGCAAAATAAATTATTGGTGAAATTACAAATTTTGCAACGCAAACAAGCTCCTGGCAACGTACATATTCACTGTTTATTAAATCTACTTAAATCATTTTATTACTACAGCCCCAAATAACGTTTTCTCATGAATAGCAAAGGACTGACTCAAACCAGCTCAACCAACCAACCCAATTCACCCAAGTTTTAATCAAAGGCAACACTTTAAAAATAAATAAAGCCTTGTTAACTGCAATAAAACTGATTTCTTTCATTCGAGTGACTCTACTTCGAGTGTGACGCCAAAATCACGACACCCACAAAGCAACAATAAAGCGGTAGAAAATCCGATGGTAACAGCACATAAGAATTCTTGGAAATCTTAAGCCGCCTCCAACAAGTATAGCTATAGCTTTGGAAAAGACAGTTCTCATGCTCGTGTATATCTTTGTTTATTTGCGCAATAAAATGCGCAGGTATTTTTCTACAACCATGTTTGACATGCATTTTAAGTTCAATTGTAGATAGACATACATGTGTGTGAGTGTGAAGTTATTCGTGAATCAGTATGTATGTAGAAGATTACTTTAAGGCTTTTGCTTATGTGTTCGTGTGTAATTGAGAGTGTGCGTGTATCTTTGTGTTTATGTATTTGGCTTTGTGTGAGACGTAAGTTTGTCTGTTTTAAAATCATGCCTTTTTGCAAGACGCCAAACATGACGTGAGTGCGTGCAAAACGTGACACATTTTCACTTGATGCTACTCAGGGGCACGATAAGGATAAGATATATCCATGACATCGCTACACCTATGACTGTTCGGCATATTCAGACTCAAGATGAGTGCTAACAAAATATTTGATAATATGGGGTTATTTTTTATTTTAAATTTTACGATATCATAGATGTATCTCTTATCTATATACCTTCTGTTCAAAATTGAACCGGACTGTACAAATAAAACAACGGTTAATTATTCTTAAATATTTATTTCATCACCTTCAAAATATTCACCATCGGAGGCGATACACATGTGCCAACGTTTTTTTCATTCTTGAAAGCATTTTTGATTGTTCCCTCTGCGAATTCTCCTCTGATGACTTCAATCATCTAAAAATGTTTTCCACGAAGCGCCAATTTGAGTTTGGAAAATAGGAAAAAATTAACACGGGGCCATATCTGATGAATATGGTGCTTGTTTAACGATATTGACATTCTTTTTTGTCAATTATTCGAGTACAATGCATGATATGTGAGCTGGTGCATTATCGTTGTGCAAAACCATAAATTGTCCTTCCACAATTCTGGGGTCTTCCATCGAATATTCTTGCACAAAAGCTTTGAAACACTCAAATACTTTTGAGAGTTGACCGATTGGCCTAGACCCAAGCATGGGTCATTGGTCTAGGCCAAAAGCATGCCCGCGGGCAACGCATCAGTATAAGTGACCTTAGAACTCGAACGGAATCAAAGCGATTAGCGATTGGTGACATTTTCAAGCAATAGAGTGCATGAAAACGTATGAACACGTCCGAAATCAAATCGCTGGTCTTTGATCGCGACGAACATTCGCCAGATTAGAATCTATTCTATTTTTTCTCTGGCGACCTGGCGATCCTCTCTTTGAGTGGTGTCAACCATGATAAGTGTTGCCGTATTTTTTCTAATAATGGGGTACATTCAGTGCTATTTTCTTAAGTTTTATTATCTTCTGACATTTGTTCGCCGATCGCCAATCGCTTTGATTCTGTTCGGGCTCTTATGAATGTGAATCCGAAGCAGTGATGTGATTCTGATTTAGTAAAAAATCCCGATCACATCCCGATTTAGACCTGTTCATCCCACCAAAATGACACGAAAAACCCACGAAAAATCCCACCCAAATATTTATACCAATAACGATTTTTTATGCAATTTTTGAAAAGAAAAAAGGATGCCCACCTGCTGAACAGGCCCACCTACTACTGAACATTGTGAGTTCTGACGTCTGTATGATGCGCCAATGTGTAAAACGTCGCAGTAACATCTCATTGAATGTTCACTTTTGATAAAACATTGAGATGAATGGGCATGCTGCTTTATCCCCACGGCCGTTGAGAAATAAAATATTCGAATAAAACGAAGCTGAGCAAAAATAGTTCATCTCTATTTAGTGAATTTCGAAGTGTTTCTTGTCGATAAAAAAAGGTGAATATGTGTAGAATTCTATATTCAATGTTTATTTTTCACAATTCCACGAGCAATCGAACAATATTGAGAAATAGGAAAAAAATATTTCACGTCATATCATGATGGCGTGCCTGCCCACCTACTGAACGAAACGTTAGTCCACCTTCCGAACAAATTTTTAGAAATCGTGCAAGTAAAAAATTGTCATTTATATGATTGAAAATAGTGTTTGAAATTAGTTAAAATAGTTTTCGTGATTCTCGTCCACGTTCAGATAAAATTTTAGAATGGCGTCGCCTAAAAAAAAAGTGAAAAGAAGAACGAATATAAATTCTGATGCGATGGCTGCAGCCATCAAAGAAATTAAAATCTCTTTTGTTGAAAGTTCAGTGAGTCATTGTGAACTATTGATAGAATAAACTTTTTATAAATTCTCAAACTCATTTTCTTTACTTCATTTTCTAATTTTTTTCAACGATTTGTTTTAGGTGTTCAGTAGCTGGGCCGATTTTTTAAGCGGCCGATTTCAAGACTTTTGCTAGATCGACTGCCAACATTATAATTTTTGGAAAATTTAAATTCTGATTAAAATTCTTGTTAGTTATTGAACTTAGCTACCAAATGAAACCAAGAGCTCTGAAAAATTATGTTTTAAACCAAAGGTAAAGCCTCCAAGCAAAACGTGTTTAGTAGGCGGGCATCCTCCCCTACATTTTTTAACATTATAATAATTTTATAGTTTATTAATGTACATAATAAAGTTTTTCAATAAATATAACAAATTTTCACAAAAAAAAAAAAAAAACGATAAGTTAAACGCTGCGTTTTTTATAAAAACTCTCTTAAGTGTATGAAGCTTATATTTTTGTTTTTAAACGAGGATTTTATTTTCATTAATTTTAAGCCTCTTGAATATATGTACATATCCCTTTCTTACATATTTAGAATCAATGAAACAGCAATTAAACGAAAAGTTTTGAAAGATTACAAAAAAGTGATACCAACCAGTTTTGCTAATTTACACTTTAAAAAATTATGATTCAGTAGAAAATCCCACCTAAGCATCTGAAATCCCGCACGTTCTCAAATAGGCCAAAAATCCCAAAATGAGCCCGAAATCCCACCAAATCACATCACTGATCCGAAGCTAAATAAACGAAGTTCAGTCTTATGCCAACTGTCGAGTGAGTGGATTCGCGTAGCATGCTTTTTTTTTGCTTCAACAAATTTGCGAGTTTATTTTCAGTCAAATACAAGCTGTCGCATAGAGAGGGTGCTTACACTGTAAAAAAAAAGTATAAGCCGTTCATATTGAATCAGAAAATATTAGCACTTTTTATAATATAATTTATTTATTTTAAATAGCATGTATGACGTTGAATGGGAAGAAGAATTTTTTCCTGAGAATCTCTCAGGACAGGCAGAATGCTTAATATGTGAACGTAAGGTAACCAGGAAGAAGTATAATGTCGAAAGACATAAAGTATTGTTGTTGTTGTTGGTGTTGTTGTTATTAAAACGTATGTAAAATTTACGAATACACATATATGCATAACAGTTGCTTTAATTTTTGTCGTTATGTATATTTAATATTCACAAATATATTACATTCTGCATATAATATATGCAAAGATATATTTGTTTTGCTAATATTTCAATTTTCAATTGAATTTAAAATATATTTAAGGTCTTTACTGCAGGAATAAACAATAAATTCATATTTTTCCGAAATATTTGTTTCCATTCATTAAACATAAAATTGAATTAAATTTATTTTTAGCCAACATACAAATGAACAAGAACAACCAATTCAATTCGCCAATTCGCGCGAAGGTTTTCTTTTCAAGGTGCAATTTGTTGTGCGCCGATCCAGTCGATATATCAAGCTAGGCAGGTATATTTCTCACTGTCTCACGATGATTTTCGAGCACAATTTCCTTTACTCTTTTTGATATTTTTATTGTTTATTGATGTTACTGGTAGAGGAGCGTGAGACAATTTGTACCACTCAGTGGCGGATCTACATAAGGGCTGAAAGGGCTTTAGCCCCTCCCTTGGAGAGTTTTTTGTAAAGGAAAAAAATGAACAAAAAGTCCAAAAAGACGTTTCAGCCCCCTTCCCCCTTGGCATACAAAAGTGTAGTTTCAGCCCATCCCACCCTTTAGAGAATCCTAGATCCGCCACTGGTAAAACTCAAATACCTGCGTACGTGATAGAGCAGACTTCCCATAGATTTTCTTCAACATTTTTAATGCATCCGGATAAGAAATTCCGTTGGTTAGACACAATTTCAAACACACTCTTTGCACAACTTGTTTTCCCAATATGAAATGCGTAGGTAAGACCTGTGGTGAACTTGTTTACAAAGCAATAAGAAAGAAACTCCTTGAGAGATCGCGCTAAAAAGGAACGCCCAAGCCTATAACAGTGTTACCAGCCTTAAAAAGAAAAAAAGATCATTAGCTTTCTGACAACTGCTGTTTCATTCACACAGTTCGGCTATATTTTGAACAGAAGGTATATAAAATTAGGTATATAAGGGCTATATAAATTTTAGTTGGTACATTTCTTTCGTTACGTGGAAAAAACTTTCTGAAATTTGAAATTTTTAAATATTCAAAATATTGAGTATTTTGGCAAAAAATGAGGCAAAAATTATCCGTGTTACAAAAAAGTTTAAATTCAGGTTTTTTTGTAGTTTTTTTGAATTTGAAGCAAAAAATATGTTACTGTCTGTTTTTTTTTTAACAGGGTCCACTGATCTTTTTACAATCAAAAGTAATATCAAAGCATCTTTTTTTCCTACCATTTGCTAATCTAATATATAAAATTCTTCTGTCACGGGGTGCGTGATCGAACTCCTCCGAAACGGCTCGACCGATTTTCGTGATCCTTAGCGAGGATATTAGTCAGGGGTGAGAATCGAACAACATCTATTTTTCATCCCCCTAAAATAAGGGGGCGTGGCACCTCCCATACAACCCAAATCTACGGTGGCGAATAGCTCTGAAGTTATAGGTCGCATAGTATCGGAATTCGGTGTTCTATCTCAATTTACAAGAGCCGTTCCACACGTAAAATTTTATGGGCGTTGAATGTGGGGCGTGGCAATTTTTCAGCCAAATTTTCAGTATAACTTTCAAGCTATAAGTCACACATTAATGAAACTCGGTTAGAACGTTCTATTTAGTCGTGTCTTTCGACTTGCAAAATTGAGCCAGTATAGGCCAAAGGGGTGTGGCACCGCCCATACAATTAAAATTTATGATATCGAATAGCTTTGGAACTAAATGCCGTATAATAATGAAATTCAGTATGCAGTTGCCACTTGGTGATATATCTACTATAAAACTGGGATGGGTTTTGAAAAAAGGGGTGTGGCTCCGCCCATACACTTTAAATTTTTGATATCAGATAGCTTTGGAACTAAATGTCGTTTAACAACGAAATTCAGTATGGAATTAATATTGGGTGATATTCTTCTACTAGAAAACTGAGACGTCATTGAACAAGGAGGTGTGGCTCCGCCCATACAAGCCAAACTTGCGATATCGAATAACTTTGGAATTGTAAGTAGCACAGCCTCGAAATTTGGTTATCAATTTCCACGAGTCTTTCCAGTTAGAGATAGAGATAGAGATACAGATAGAGATAGAGATAGAGATAGAGATAGAGATAGAGATAGAGATAGAGATAGTGATAGAGATAGAGATAGAGATAGAGACAGAGATAGAGATAGAGATAGAGATAGAGATAGAGATAGAGATAGAGATAGAGATAGAGATAGAGATAGAGATAGAGATAGAGATAGAGATAGAGATAGAGATAGAGATAGAGATAGAGATAGAGATAGAGATAGAGATAGAGATAGAGATAGAGATAGAGATAGAGATAGAGATAGAGATAGAGATAGAGATAGAGATAGAGATAGAGATAGAGATAGAGATAGAAATAGACATAGATATAGAGATAGAGATAGAGATAGAGATAGAGATAGAGATAGAGATAGAGATAGAGATAGAGATAGAGATAGAGATAGAGATAGAGATAGAGATAGAGATAGAGATAGAGATAGAGATAGAGATAGACATAGACATAGATATAGAGATAGAGATAGAGATAGAGATAGAGATAGAGATAGAGATAGAGATAGAGATAGAGACAGAGATAGAGATAGAGATAGAAAAGAGATAGAGATAGAGATAGAGATAGAGATAGAGATAGAGATAGAGATAGAGATAGAAATAGAGATAGAGATTGAAATTGAGGTTGAGGTTGAGGTTGAGATTGAGATTGAGATTGAGATTGAGATTGAGATTGAGATTGAGACTGAGTTTGAGATTCAGATAGAGATAGAAATTATTTCCGCTATGACAGCAACGCGTCGGGTACCAGCTAGTTTCTATATATATACGAGGCCAAAGTCAAAACTCCCTGAAATATGAAACAAGAAAAGCATTCGGTCAAAACTTATATTATTTGATACGAGGTACTCTTCTTGTAGGTCGTCACATTGCAATGGTTTTTCTACACCTTTTCCAATTGTAATTCATCAGATCTCAATTGTAATTCATATTTTTCAATTGTAATTCATGAAATCCCAATTGTAGTTTAAATATTATCAAATGTTATTCAAATATTATTATTATTAGGTCCAGAAACATCAGGCGTACGCATCTTGTTTTTTGTGTAGGTTTTTATATTCGACCATATGATCTCGATGGGATTCCTCCCAAACTTGTAGTAGATTACCAACCCATTCATTTGCTAATTCGGCATTGTATGAACCACGTTTTCGGTCCATCGCGACTACACCTGCTGCAGAAATTTTTTAATTAAATTTGATGATATTTGGATTACATATTTATGGATTTGAATTACAGTAGTGATTTCATGAATTACAGTTGGAATTTCATAATTTACAATTGATATCTCATGAATTACAATTGAAAAAGATGAATTACAGTTGGGATTTCATAATTTACAATTACTATCGTATGAATTGCAATTGGAAAAGATGTAGTTTTCGGTACCTTCCGAATAATACGATATCGGCAATCCCTCAAATTGCCAAATCCTCTAAAATATAGATTAAGGTCACAGGGGGACCAAACATCAAGATTATTGTAAGTGATGAACAAATTTTGGAGCAATTCTTACAATTTTACTATCCCAAACTTATTTGCCAGTACTTTGTCCTGGTGAAAGTGTAATTTTTTCTTAGCCAAATGCGGTCACTATCGCTTCAAATCGGCGTCAAATCTATCCAACACTTCTGCATAACATACTCCGTTGATCGTTATGCCCTTTTTAAGGTAATCGATGTGGACGATACTGTGTGTATCACAAACAACTACAAGGGCTACTACATATATTTCGGGAATTAATATAAAGATCAAATTTTTTTCATTTTGAAAAAAAAAAAAATTAAAAATTTTTCAACTTTTGTCACTGTACCACTTGAGATTGACCGAGCTTCTTATGATAAAATTGTGTTGTACGTGTTATTAAATGTTTGAACACAATTGATCGAGAACTGGACCTACTAATTTTATGCCGACTTCGAACGGCTAATGTGCATGTTCTCAAAAAGTCTTACATGGCATTATTTACTCTTTGAGCTTTGCCATTATCTGCAGAAAGGTGATGGCCGGTATCGAACTGGTATCAAGTGGTTCACGCACTGTTTAGTTCACTCGGCTACGACCGCCACAAGCTTCAAGGCACTTGGGACACATAGAAAAATAATAAATACTTCTTCGTGAAATAAGGAAAACAAGCAAACGCCGGAGTATAATTCTCAAGGCAATGCAAGCTTGAGGCGTTTTTGAGTACTTAAACTTCAAATTTTTGGGTCATCCACTGTACAGTCCTGATTTGGCAACTAATGACTTCTTTTTGTTGTATATACTAGGGCGTTCGAGATGTTGCCGGTCTCCAAGTGACGGCACCACCACTCTTCAAATGCGTTACATTTTTAACGGGTGCCAACCTTAGCATGAACACACCATAAATGTCTGATCGGTCTGTCAATAAATAGTGACGTAAGAGTGTTCTGTGAAGAATTTCGAACCTTGATTAAACACTACTATTTGCGTAACAAAAGTGCGAAAGAGACAAATGAGAAAGTCGATTAATATTATGGTGAACCTGTTCCGTCGTATTCAAGCGTCGTTCAAAAGAGGTCGAATCAGCACAAAAGATGAACACGCCGGGGAAGCAGCAAAAACAGTGACCACTCCAGAATGTATTGAAAAAATCCCCGATTTCGTATTGGACAATCCAAAAGTGAAAGTGCGTGAGATAGCTACAGCCATAGGCATATCAAGTGGGTCGGTGGTTTCAATTTTACATGAACATTTCGGTATGAGAAAACTGAGTGCAGCATGGGTGTCGCGTTCCTTAACAATCAATCAAAAACATGAACGTGATCGCACTTCCCAACAAATGTTTGTACATGTTAAAGCAAAACCGGACTGATTTTTTGCGTAAAATACACGTAGTGACCATGGATGAAACTTAGATCCTATACATATGGATGAAACTTAGATCCTTAGACCATGGATGAAACTTAGATCCTATACTATACAACAGAATTAAAGAAATCAGCAAAAGAGTGGGTAGGTCCCAGTGGAAGAGCACCAAAGCAAGCGAAGACTCAACAAACAGCCAGAAAAGTGTAGGCGTCTGTTTTTTTTTTATTCAAATGGCACTTTGTTCTTCAATTTTTTGAGAAAAGGAAAAACAATCAATAGCGACTAATACTGGAAATTATTTGAATGATTGAAGAATAAAATTGCAAACAAACGGCCCCCTTTTTCGGCATAAATCATATTTTGTAAGACAATGCTCCAGCTCAGAAATCGATGGAAACCATGGCCAAATTGCACGAGTTACGCTTCCTCAGCCCCCATATTCTCCAGAGTTGGCCCCCAGCGACTATGATTTATTACCCAAACTTAAAAAGGTGGCTCCAGGGAAACAGATTTGCGGTGAATGAACATGTCGAATAGGAAACTGAAGCGTATTTCGGAGATGACTTGAGAAACCTCATTATTCAAAGGACATCGTTGTGTTAGAAAATCGTTGAAATAAGTGTATCGAGCTAAAAGGGGACTGTGTGGAAGAATTAACAATAATTTTGGCAAAAATCGTGTGTTTTCTTTGTTAGGCCGGCAGCATCTCCTACATCCTAGTATAGGATATCTCCCAGTCGACTTTGACCGACAAGTACAGTTGCTACTTGTTAGATTTCTAATTCCCTGCCTGTGCTTTTTCTTTGGATGGCTTGCGTGGCTTATAAAGAAACTTTTATGTGCGTTTGCGTGAGTGAGTGTGTGTACTATACCTGTGTGTGTGTGCGACTTACTCTGTATAGGTACTTCATTTGTTCGTAAGTGTGTAAAGTGTAAATTACATATTTAAATTAAATTCTGTCTTTATATTTTGTTGCTGCTTCCTTTGTGCTTTTCTTGTTGGCATTTTTGTTAAGCTCTTTTTTTCTCTTGTTTTTTTATTTATTTGTCATCGTATATAATCTTAGTTTTATTTGTATTAAATGAAGGCCTTAATATGTGTAAGTATCTGTGTATATGTTTGCTTGTGCTTATTTGAGTATGAATGGCGGCAGTCTGCACAAATGACGAACAAATTGTCACGTTCGTCATCGTATAAATTACAAAATATTTAAGCTTAATCATTTGAATCCTCTGTTAAATTTTAATTTGACTCAAACAGGTTTGTGGAATTAAATATATATTTTTTTTGTAATTCTCTCTTTTCAAGCCAGCTCAAGATAAGCCCATTGAAAGGTAATGCCTGTTTAAGGTAAACAAAATTAATTTAATTTGAGCTTTTCGTATAATTATTTCTTTTTTCCACTTTTGGAAAATCTTATTAAATCAAGCCAGTTTTGATCATATCTGCAATATAACAAGAAGATCTAAGCACAATGGTACATTTTAATTTTCCTTAAGCTCATTATGAATAATTGAATTCGAGTGCATATGTAGAGTGATCTTACTGATATACCCGTTGTTATTCAGGATATTATATAAATAATATTTATTATATTCTTAAAAAAAAAGAAAACAGTGTTACGATAACAAAAACGTTGCATACTAGTGTATGCAAGTGAAAGTTACACTGTTCTTTACACAGTCTGAAAAATTATTAAAAATAATTTTAATTTTAAAAACTGCATAAAGTTACAAATATTACAACAAAATAGTTCGAGTGGAGGGGAAAAAATTATGTTTTCACCAATTTGTTTGCTTGTCAATGTACGAGGGCTGCTCTATAAGTTTTGCGTCTTGGCAACACTAAGCATTGCAAGATTAATTGCGACAGATCCATTCGCAAATTTGACATTTTCAAGCATAAACGTACTCACAACGTTATGGAGCATGCGTGGTTGTTGAGTTGTTTACAATGGTTTGAAAATTTTATTTTAGCCAAAAAATGTAATTAACACGGGAACATTTTTGGGTGATGAATTTGTACGATTTTCGACATGGTTTGATAAGAAAAGAATTCATCGATCGACTTAGTTCAATTTTTGGTTATGAACCGCTATGGGCAGAGTGCGCTCTGGGAGCGTTGAGAGTAAGAATTGAGAGCAAAGGCTTATGTAGCAACACAAAACGCAACAACAAATCAAAGACAAAAGACATACACAGAAACAACACAGAAGCTTTAAATGTAATGGTACCCATACCCGGTTAGAAGCATCACACTCAGATGAATTCGAGCGCGGTTGTAGTTCTCTCCAAGACGAATTTCGGGAAGGTCATCCAAGAACGGCTGTTGTGGCAGAAAACATCGATGCTCATCGTGAACTGTTGGAAGCAGACCAACATGTGACATACCTTAAGATGGAGTCATCAAAAATCTCAACAAAACATTTGTTACAAAAGTTGTTCGCAGACGGAGAATTGTTAATGCTGAACTTGCGCCTCGCATAAATTTAATTTTTTCTTAACTTTAAAAAAAAAATAAAATATGGGAAAAATTAAAGTTATAAGATATTCGGTCATAATGTATCATATTAAATGATGGCCATGGGTTTGTTCGATTTTTGACATTATATAATAAATAATAATAAATAACTGGACATTTCAGCCCTTGAAAGGACTTTGACCTAGCTTCTTATGATCAATTGTGTTGTGCGTGTTATTAAGTTTGTACACAATTGACCGAGAACCGGACCTACATGTTTAACGCCGACTCCGAACGGCGATGAACGGAATGTTCTTGTTCTCGAAAAGCTTTACATGGCATTTTGATTACTCTCTGAGGTTTGCCATTGTCTGCAGAGAGGTGGCGGCCGTACACAAAAATTATTTTAATTCAAATAATTTTCTGTCGCTGCTGGGGTTCGAACCTGGGTCTCTAGGTTCGTTGACATAGCGGCCACGCACTTTAACCAACTACGCCACGGACGCCACTATATAATACGATGTAAAAAAATTGGACTGAATAACGTCCGAGATTCACAACATTTTACCGCAAATTCATTATGACCAATGCTTCAACACCGATATCATTGCTGTGTGTCTCAGAAGCGATTCCACATGGCATAGGTCAAAATAGATAGTCATCGTATGAATGCAGACACCAATTTTTGAATCCGAATCCGATAGCATTCCTGAGGATAAAGATTTTATTTGCACAGTGCGCACAGACGAGATTGTGGCTGCTGTAGCCAAGACTGTGAGATTTAATTCACGAACATCTACTCGTTATCGATCTCAACAGCTCAACATTTCACGCACAAGCCTGAGGAGAATTCTAGAGATCCCACAAAGATCTCGGATTATTCGCTTAGGTCGAATTGACTCAGCAATTGAAGGCGCACCATCCGCTTCATTATCACTTTGAAGTTTGGGCCATAGAGCAGCTTGAATTGGACAACAATTTTGGGCGAAAAATCATCTCTTCTGACGAGGCGCATTTTGATCTCGGCCGTTTTTTTTTTGTTGGTGTTGGTAGTGGTGTTGGTGTTGGAATTGGTGTTGGTGTTGGTGTTGGTGTTGATGTTGGTGTTGGTGTTGGTGTTGGTGTTGGTGTTGGTGTTGGTGTTGGTGTTGGTGTTGGTGTTGGTGTTGGTGTTGGTGTTGGTGTTGGTGTTGGTGTTGGTGTTGGTGTTGGTGTTGGTGTTGGTGTTGGTGTTGGTGTTGGTGTTGGTGTTGGTGTTGCTGTTGGTGTTGGTGTTGGTGTTGGTGTTGGTGTTGGTGTTGGTGTTGGTGTTGGTGTTGGTGTTGGTGTTGGTGTTGGTGTTGGTGTTGATGTTGGTGTTGGTGTTGGTGTTGGAGTTGTTGTTGGATTTGGAGTTGGTGCTTTTCTTTTAGGTTTTTTTTTGTTTTGCTTCCCCATTGGTTGTGCTCTAATTTTAATTAATCCAGCAAAAGTGATGCATATGCGTCACATTAGGCGGTTCCCTGAGGGTCTTTGACACGCCGTCAATTTGTTTTTTTATTTTTGTCATATGCCCGAAGACCTCACCTTCGTTTTCGTTCCTTAAAATTTACCGTTGCACCAGTAGTCACAGAGTTAAAAACCATGCAACGTTTTTTTATGGCTGTAGCATTTTTACTGCATTATGTAATTGCATCCCTGAAATCATGACAACAAGAATTTTTTTTTGTAATTTAGTTGTGAAGCGTAATAACACATCCATGCTGTCGTAAAACAAAATTTACCGTAGCACTCCTCCTGAGTAATAATTCCATGCAACGATATTACATTTCTGTTACATAAGCTGCTATATTCACGACCTGATGACGCCGGAATTTTTTTTTTATTTTTGTCGTAAAGCCATGTACATATAAAACCTTCATTTTCCTTTTTAAACTTTTATCGTAGGTTATATACTCATTGAGTAAAAATTCAATGTAACGCCGCTGCATGAATGTTGCGTTATCGATCTTTGAGCGGCTCTCTCAGCGTCCCCATGGTGACAGAAATTTTTTGTCTAATTTTGTTGTGAGGGCTTACAGTAGGCCTTTATTGACATATCGTATTTTGAATCCTAGCACTAATACTCATCGAGTAATAATTCCATGTAACAAATTTTCAGTTGTGTTGCTTAAACAGTTCCCCCTGCGACCCGATGATGTTTTGAATTTTTGTTTTGTTTTTATAATGAAGACAAATAATTAACCTTTACAGTCATACCATTTTTTTAATCATAGCTCTTATACTCAGCGAGTAACAATTCAATGCAACGCAGATGAATTTTTAAAAAATTAATTTTTCAACTTTTTTGTTACGCTCAGTAACTTCGTCACGTCATAAATATCTAAAAACGTGTATGAAATGTACATATGTTTAAGTAAAATTGTGTATATTGCTATTGTAAAAAATTACCCAAGCACTTAGATGGAACTTCTAAATAAAATTAACCAGGAATTTAAATTTTTTTTAACTCATTAGCGCCCGCTGTACACGAGCGTGTACAGGTACTTTAATATTTATCGTGAACGCAACTATAAATGTCTAATCGAATTGTTTATTAAAATTGAAACTTAATGTCACTAGTAGTTATAAAATAGAACAAAATTGACTGTTCGCGCGAAAATAAATGTCCATTTGTGCATTTTTTTTATGTTATTCTCAAAGTAACTTATGCCGGTCATTGTTTTTAACAGATTTTAAAAATTTGTCCCGAAATTTATTAAATTTTCCATTTCAAGGTAAGTTTTTGTTGTTATTTATTAGAATAAGATAAAATAATATCAAATTTTGTAATATTATGTAGCAAAAAGTGTTCAGCAATGTTAGTGTACACGCTTGTGTACAATGGGCGAATTGGTTACCAATAATTTTTTATTTGGGAAGTGGTGATTTATTGAACATGTCCCGAAATTACCGATTATCGTCCCACAATGACTACCTGCTGCTAGAAGATTGTACAATCCATTATGATTGCAAAAGATGACGACACGGAGCTTGACTTGATCGTAGTTCCACCTGATTCTGCTGTTGTAAGTGTCAAGGAAGAAGGTGCAGAAGATGATTTGGTTTCTTCGGTATTTCCACGCGATATACCAGGTATTGTTGAATTATTACGGCGTCAACGTTTCGATGAAGAGTCGAAGCGGAATGTTAGCGACGATGAACCCCTTTCTACCCATGTTCCACCCCCTCAAAACGAGCTAAAAACGATGAGCTCAAACTCCTGCTTGGAGAAAAATATTACATATTTATTCTAAAGCTCATACAATTACACAAGTAATCCAAGAAAGGCAATAATACATATCAGATTCCTTGAAACTTTAGCCCTACAAGGCTGTTTGAGAAATTTTTCAATGACAAAGTCTTATACTTCATTATTAAAATTTCATACCTAATCTTCCCGTTGTACACACCCGTGTACAGGTGATTTTCCAACTTTTCTTCCATTTTATTTTTTATTTTTTTGTTTTATAACTAACTTTTACTCTATTTAGGCTGTGTGCGAATTAGACTAAAATTTAGGAAATGACTTTTCTTTTCATTGGAAATTTCCAGCCCTGCAAACATTTAGCAAAACAGCTGACCCAAACTGTGCGAAACAACATTTGACAACTAAATAAGCAGCCATGTTGTACGTGCTTTTTAATATTTTACTTTGATAAAAATGAATAATATAAATGAAAATATTTTTCATCAAATGATGCGTTCCCAAGCATCTCTTATGTTTACCACCTTACTGGTGAATAGATGGTCCAGCTCCATTCTGGCGTCTATAAACCGCTCGGTTTGAAGATCAGACCCTATAAGTAATTAAAATAAGACAGCTTACATTTTTAAAGGCCAAATGTTCCGCGAATGCAAACGCTGCATGTTCTGAGAATGCAGACTCTGCGATTCAACCAGACGAAACATACACTTACACCTTTCATTATATCTGCGCTTCCTGTCAACTTCCATAGCTGAGCTTTAGTTAAATTATTTTATTTTATTTAATTTATTTTACTTTTATAATTACAATCTTTATTTTCTTGTTTCCTTGCTTTATTTTTTCATATTTTGCGAGCTGTCAAAAATATGAAACAGCGTAAAGTTGCCACATGATTGAGAGAAAATACACAAATTATTTTTATAAATATGCAATGCATTCTCACTAAAAAAAAAGACAGAAAACCACCTAAAAATAACAATGCAAATAAATGTCTAAAAATGATATGTCTCTTAATATTATTTATTACGATTTATCCATATATAATATGTTTTTAACCCCTTTACCTGGTTGAAAAGTCCCACAATTTTTCCCACAAAAAAGGAGAAACGAACTAGTGGCACCTTGCAATTTAGATTCATTTAGGTAGCTCGAAAATTTTCTAAATTTTAGACAAGCACTGCATTACCGACAAACTTCCAATAATTTAGATTTAGGTACCAATTTAGATCAATTCGCACACAGCCTTAATTACATTTATAATAAAAAATCATAAAAAAATACCGTCGTTTTTCTATGGGCGTTAATGGGTTAAGGAAAAACTGTTTTATTTAATATAGATCAACATACATTTACAAAGTTTGTGCATTTAGATCGCTTATAAATGTGTCAATAGTTGGATATTACTGCTCTAATTTAATGCCAAAAAAATGCATTCACGAAGCATTGCACCCTGGCTAAACATCTAAGCTATATCATTTTCATTAAGTTTTTGGTGGTTTACCTACACTATTGGTTAAAATGTTATATTCTTGGCTTGGTCGAATCAAACATTTTTTTTTTTTTTGGCAGGGTATCGAAGTAAATGCTCTCAAAGCAATGTATTAAGCAATATATTACTTTGGTGAATAAGCATAAGTTTACAATGTCCACACAATTCTTTTTACGTAATCCGCCTAAGGTGGTTTTCCTATTGCTTTTTTTCTCGGTGTAGAGGAACATTGGTTTTAAATAGATTTAATATATTATCAACAAACAATTTCAATTTTTCATCAACCGAGCTAAAGAACCAACAATCCGTCCAGTTTATTTCAGATAAATCCTTATCCCATTAACAAACCAAATTGCCGCATATGGGGCTCGGAAAATCCACACGTTATTGTCGAGAAGCCGATGCATCCACAGAGAATGACTGTTTGGTGCGTATTGTTTAGTGGTGGTTCATTGGATCATTTTTCTTCGAAAATGAGGCTGGGAACAACGTTTTCGTCAACGGTGGGCGTTACAGAGCCATATTAACCGACTTTTTTTTACTGAAATTGGAGACATGAATTTGAACGACCTCTAGTTCATGCAGGATGGCGCGCTATGCCGCACACCCCATGCCACAATTGATCTTTTGTGCACCAAATTCTCAAATCGTGTTATCAGCCGTATTGGCGATGTTAATTGGCCGCCTCGGAGCGGCAAAGGTGCATCTACTATCTTAAATGGCGTTAAGCAAATTGTTGCCGTATTGCAACAAATGTGCCGAAAAGGTTAAGATCGGACTGTAAATGACGAATATATGAAGAAAGAATTAAATCTTTTGTAAACAAGCAATTTGTTTATCTGTTTTGTATGAAGTTTCCCGGGGCGTCCGCCAGCATTGACGCTCTACACTGTACCAGTAGCTATAACTTTTGAATCAGACGAGGTACTATTGATTTATTAATGTTAAGTTTATTACCTATCGAAATTTGTGATATGCCAATATAAGAAAAAATCAATTATTTTTAACTTGAAGTCTTCTCCATAATGTGACCGCGTCATTGTCAGACTAACGGGTGAATGTTACGAAATGTGCAGAAACAACTAAAATCTGATTTCGTTTGTGAAAGCAAATGAAACTTAAACACTGGTTATGCAAATATTTGCTCTTTGTTTGTGTATTAACTGTAAAGAATTGCAAAATAGTTGTGGTTTGGCTAGATCATGTAGGTTAACTAAGTGCTTTTCAACTTTGAACTAAATTTTTGCACTACTAACTTATCCTAATCAACCCCCAAAACAGTTTCAATCAACTCAGAATACATAGCTTATAGAATTTACGAATCTTCAGATCTCTCTTTTGCTGTGGGAAAAATATATTCAACATCAAAGTCAAATTTGGTCTGATCAGACCATGCTGATTACTAATTATATATATATACTAAAAAATATATTCAACATCAAAGTCAAATTTGGTCTGATCAGACCATGCTGATTACTCTAGGGTTAAGGATTTTAGCAATAATTTTACTTCAACTCGACGATTATCAACTTTTAAATACACACTGAATTTTTATTTTTCATTTAAAAAATTTAAAAAGTTGAAGTACGCTAACAAAAATCGATAAAAGATTTTCTAAAAACTCAATAACATTATCAGCATGCGAAGAATGCTTAGAATTTCATAGATTCCTTCATATCATAGATTCCTTCAATTTCCTTCATAAAGCGACCCTATAGATTTGAAGCGCAGTGTATAAGTGAATTTGCAGAGTTTCAATTTTGCTCAAACTCAATTTAATGAATTTTATTATTACTGAACGATTTAATCAGCCTAATTACCGCCATATCATTTAAATAACAGAGTTCGTTTTTTATATTTTTTGCTTATTTACATTTCTGCTTCTTTCTTTCAATTTCATACGTTTTATTCAATTCACGCAAAGAAGATTCACGCACTCGCATGCATGTTTGTTAAGGATCATTGGCTCCTCTAAACGTCACCTTGAACTTTAGTCTGCTGCCATGGTATTGTTCCGCTTGTTTTTGTTGTTTCTGTGTCCATCACCTTAACTTTACTGGGATTTTTTTTTTGCACGCAATGTAAACTCACTCACTCACCAGCACAGGAAAATGTTGCCAAACTCTGTTCAACCGCTAGTCTGCAACATTTCGAAAATATATTCGAACATTGAAATACGTGCAGATTTTTCAGAAATTTCCTTGCCAATGCGGCATTGTTTCTCTTAAAGTCCTGCGCTGAATCTGCAACATGCTCTCATTTTACTCCAAAGCAACAATGTTGCCAGCAGGCATTTGTTAGTGGCCACTCAACATCTACTCAGCACTTATCTGCCAAGCAACGATAACGAAGACGACGATAACTACGACGACCTTGAGTCGGTCTCATTTTTATTCATTCATTCTTTGGGCGTTTTCAAAATAGAATTTTATAAAGTTGTCGAGTGTTTCAAGTAGGTTAAGTATTAGAAAAAGTTAAAGTTTAGAGGAAAAGCACCGTGATTTGCCTTGATCTTTAAAAATGTAAAGAGAATTTTGTTTTATTTATTGAAAATAGAGAAAATTTTAACCTTTGAGACATTAATGTTTTTGTTGTTTTTGTGAAGCAAATATGGAATAAACGCTGTACGTATATATTTGTTCTTAAAGCAGCTTTTTTTATAAAAATATTAATATGCAAAATACTAATTAAACATTCACGACATTACTTTGTAGGATTGCCAACATTATAGTAAAATAGAAAAAATGCAGATACATAAATACTCTAAACTACCGCAGCAGCATTTGCAGAATTATGCCGTCAACTTGATTGTACTCTTATACTAATTGCTAGGCTCATAAATTCTATGCTGCCACTTGTTTAAGCCATAAATAAAAAAAAAAAAATGAAAACTGCCGTATCATTACAAAAATGACTTTAATAAAAAAAAAAAAACACGCAAACCTGAAAACAAAAAAAAAAAAAAAAGAGATATAAATTAACGACTACATCTCTGAGTTGGCTTAAAAATATATATTTCAATGAATGTTGTTGCACAATTTATCAAGGTCGTTAGATAGCCAAAGTAAGTGCCTGCTTTATGTAGGCTGTTTATTAAAGAATTTCGGTGTAAAGAGAGTGGAGCTGAGAGCATGGGTATCAAAATTAATGCTGACCTAGTTAAAGATGACTTAAGTAAATAAAATGTTATTAAAATATTAAGATATTTATTACGCTTGCTTACATCCAAAATGCAACTTGCTTCAAATTAATTAAAATAAATACGCAAAATATGGGCTTAATTAAGAGGCTCTTGCAAAATAAAAACTCGGTAAAGTTTTGTGGTTTTAGAAAATAAAAGTCAAGCATGTGTGTACCTTTTGGCTTAAGAGTTTTTAAATAAAAAGTCAAACAAACTTAAAATTTCAGAAAAAATATTAGTACAAAGGGTGGAACATAAACTTATATTAAACATAAGGGTTTTCTTAATGTCACTGACATTTTGATTTGGGCACTACTTTTTCGGGACAAGCTTAGAGTACTAAATCTATGACAACTGAAAAATCTTTGACAGACATAGAGGTTTAGTCTTGGAAATATTCACCAGAGAACAACTTGATTGCATTGGCGTTTCGAATGTATCCTCAATATACGAGCACCGAATGTACCTTCTGCATTAAAATTAATGCGCGAATATATGCACCAATCACTGCGGATACGAATACCATAGAGTACGAGTGGTCGCGATTACGAATGTTTATGACACAAAAATACCCAACGAAGCGAGACATGAGCAACATTCGCCAAAAGCAATGAATATACCTGCTTTTATATCCATTCGCACAAAGAAAAGCAAAAATGGTAAATATTAAAGCAAAGGGAATTAAACAACACAAAGCGCTGCTAGAGAACGGCAGAGAAGTATCAAAACAACAAAAATTCATGCAGCAGCAAACACTCGAGTGTTAAGCGAAGCATCCGAATGTCTGCATTGTCTGGATGCTGCCTTTGTATATATTCGCAATCATTACAAACTGTGCTTAGCACCAATCGTTGTTTACGAACTCGGGTGGTATGCGTGCATTAATTTTTGTGTGCGATTGTGGCTGACGACGATTGTTATTCGAGTGGCAAAAAATGACGATTGGGCTTCTGCAAATCTCAGATATTCACAGTTGAACAATGCGCTCAATTTGTGAAAATTCACTACAAAAATAGTGAACATTTTGTGGAAACGTTTCGCAAAACCTGCACACTTCTCCAAGAGCTTCCCAAACACACACAACGGCAGTATCATCGGACCTTTTTTCTTCGAAAATTCAGCTGGAACCGCAGTTATTATGATGGTGCCCGAATATCGCAACATGCTGACTACTTATGCCAGAAGGTCATGAAAAGGTCTCGCGTGCGCAAGCAAGATCGAGGCAGCCATTTGAGCGATACTGTGTTCCATTTATAATCTCTTTAGAATTAATGGAATTATTGGAAAAAATTAAAACTTTAATCTTAACATTTGAATATGACCTTTCAACATACTTGCAGCTTTAGGCCAAGTATGTTGACAACAAAACAACATCAAGACAATGAATGTAATAACAACCAACAACAACAACAACGACAAAGGCTCTGAATAGAGCAAATCACACAACAGACTAGACAGACTGTTTCTTTGGCCGCTACACCCACTCATCAGTAGTCTTGCGTGACTTTTCACTGTGATCCACTCAAACTACTTACGTTCTACTAATACTGCCAATATGCCGAGAAAGCTGCCGTAAGTTTTATTTTTTGACAGAGAGAATGCGTTTTTACATTAGTAACTGAGTTCTTATCTACTTCGATGCAACATGTGTCAAGGTTAACCTTGATCGTATCATACTTTTAGGCATATCCTTAACCTTAGACCCGTTTACCCGTTTAAAATTAAAAAGTGTTGTTTTTTCATGAAATATTAATTTTAATATTTATTTTTTGTTTTTAAATATATGTTTGCACAAAATATTTCAATTTATATATGAATGTTGAGAAAAAAAAACAAAACAAAATTAAAAAAACAAAAGATTTATAACCGATTGATAGTGTCGCTTCGATTGAGCTGTATTTTTTGTGCTAGGCATTGATGGATCTGTTGCATCATTATCATTTTAATCTTCCAATATATCAGGTTCTTCGTATTTGTGAAGGCAACACGATTAAAACGAATGAACATAATGCAAAGATCAAAAAGGTTTTAAGCAATGGTCACACACAGCAGACGTTTTATTATCCTTTGTTTTGCTGTTACTCTTATATGCTTCACATCTACGTCGTGGTTTCTTGTCCTAGTAAAGACAGTGATTGAAACAAAAATTAACAAAAAAGTAACTTGAAATGGAAATCATTTATTTATTTCTTACCTAAACTTGTGGCATTCGAAGCGATTCTGTAAGGTTTTTTGGCTTCATACCAATCAAACTCAAAGCAATTCTTATGTGTGCTATTTGGAAACTATTCACTCAGATGACGAAATTTCGACAGTCTGAATGAGAATATTTGGCACTTGTGAGGTGAATATGACTGTCAAAAATTCATGTAGCTTTAGGGGTTAGTATAAATTTTGACAATCGGCAAGAGAATTTTTGACACAAGCAAAAATAAAAAAAAACACTTGTGAGCTTGCGACTCGAAAACGTTTATTATTTTTCCTAAAATAACTCTCGTTCAGACATGGGGATAAATTCTTTGGTTGTGCCATATATGGCACATTATGCATTTAAGGGTTAAATTCTTGCGCTAATACACTACCGAAATCTAAAACGTCAAAATTTCTAGTTGTCAAAATATCATTGTCCTTTTGGCACAGTAAAAATGACAATTATATTTCAACATAATTATATTCAAGTCAGTAACTTCTTCCCTACCACGAGTGAAAAGTTTCCAAATAACACACGGCCACACAATCAATGTTTCATTGAAGTGTTGCATCGCTTTTTCAACTGATTTTTAGCATGATATAACGCAAATCCCAAAAGACAAGACAAAAGAGAACACTGCACATTAGGGCGTATCGAAAAATTTAGATCGTATTCTAAGACGTCTTAAACGTTGCGTTGGATTGTCAAGATCAACAAATCCATATAAAAAGCATGTTTTCATACGTAAAAGTGTTCATAAGTATGAAAAATACATACGCAACGACAGAATAAAGCTGTCTCTCACTTCCAATATACTCACAGTTACAAAAAACTTAGAAAGGATTGCACAACAGCAAAAAGTACTGAAAAAAGTACTACAAACACTGATCTTTCATACAAATCGTATGGTAGAAAATGTCGGGTCATTTTGACCCAGATAAACGTATAGTGCACATGTCAGTTTTTTGTCTCTGCTATGCACATATGTATGTCACATATGTACAATTTTTTCATTCTGGTTGCAAAGGTAAAAGTTCAACAAATAAAATGGTTAATTTTTTTTTTATTTTTGATTTTTAATATGTTTCTTTTTGCAAATAAAAAGTGCCTCGGGTCAATTTGACCCGATAAACGGGTTTAAGGTTAAAGCGGAAAGTCCATTTGCATATGCGTCCGTCTACTCGCTGAACGCAATGCAATAGAAATATGTGAAAGCTAACAGATGAAAGTTTATTTACTGCATTTGCATATGCGTCCGTTTACTCGCTATGCAAGCAAAGTCGAAAATATTTCAACTTTTCTTGCGTAATTTGCGTTTTTTTTACATTTTTTACGTAAATTGTGCCAGCGAGTAGACGAACGCATATGCATATGCAATGAATGAACTTCCCGCTTAACTCATGTGCATCTTCGAAATTCGATCGCAGCGGCTAACCGCTATCAGAGCATATTGATGTTGTGTTATTTTGTTGTTAGCTCCTCCCTTTTTCCAAACTTCCATTTTTAGGGTTCAGCTAGTTTAACTTATGGTTCCGTAGCGTAGTTGGTTAAAGTGCGTGGCCTCTATGGCAACGAACCTGGAGACCCGGGTTCGAACCCCAGCAGCGACAGAAATTTGAATTAAAATAATTTTTCTGTACGACCGCCACCTCTCTGCAGACAATGGCAAACCTCAGAGAGTATTCAAAATGCCATGTAAGGCTTCTTGAGAACAAGAACATTCCGTTCATCGCCGTTCAGAGTCGGTGTTAAGCCTGTTGGTCCAGTTCTCGGTCAATTGTGTACAAACTTAATAACACGCACAACACAATTGATCATAAGAAGCTAGGTCAAAGTCCTCTCAAGAGCTGAAATCTCCGCCTATACAAGCCAAAGTTTTGATATCAAATACCTTTGCAAGCAAATGTTTGTCAAAAGTACTCATTTGCAATATAGGGTGCTCTCAATTGTCAAAAGTACTCAATCTACCCAAATCAAACGACCCAAGTCAGTGTGAATACCGGTGTACATACAAATTATAAGCATAGGAAAATTAAATATTTTTTAATCTTATGGTCGGAGTCGGAGTCGTGATTTTTCGAACCGATTCCGCAGCTCTGATAAATTTTATTCTATTTTTGGAGTGAGGGCTAAGAAGCAGTATTTACTGGTTTATAATATTTTAACAGTAGCTCCTTTTTTCAGCGAATAAATATTTCTATGTAAAAAATTAATAGTTTCGTTGTTTAAGCAGCTTTCTTTGACGATTAGCTCTCTATTATGATACTAATTCTTTATTTATTTTTATTTTAGGTTTTTTTTTTTGTCATGAGGTCAACGAATTTATTTTTACACTGTCGTACTGAACTTTTATCACATCATCTATATTCAGTAAGTAACAATACCTTGCAATGCCGATACGTTTTTGAAAAATGTGGTCAAACGCTGGTTTGTCGCGTCAAAAAGTTTTGTTCAAAGTTTGAAAATTCTCTCTGAACACTCGATAAAACCCTTTTCAAATATTCATCTTGAAATTTTACCAAGAAAGTATTAAATATAATAGAGGTGGGTAACTCAGTGCTGTGCTATGGCACTGTGCTGACTCTCTGTAGTGTCTCATGTGTGCTAGCACACTACGTTGACTCACGTAGTGACAACAGCACACGATGAAGAGCAGCACTTTTGCGCTTAAAGCGTCTATTATGTATTGTGTAACACTCAGTAGTGAGCATGTGTGCTAGTACACACGCGTGTGGAGCAATACTTCTTCTTTTAACGTAGACACGAAAGAGTAAATGAGACAAATGCTGTTGCTGTGGTCGCAGCTGATTTGCATGTATTTCTTATGGGACAAATATTCGACTGCTTTTGCTTTTCGACTGCGAAGTGCTTTTTTCGAATGTGACACAATTGTGCTAGCACAGTGTGCTGACACATAAAGGTGCACGTGTGCTAGTGAGTCAGCACACCAAAAATTGTGCTATTACCCACCTCTAAAATATAAGTAGTAAATATTTAACTAAATAATGATAACTTTAAGAAACAACTGAATTTTTTTCTTATGTTACTGACCACTTTAGTTATAATTGATGTCCAATGCCTTAATAATGCTTGAAAGTATTTCAACAAATTTAATGAATTGATCTGGATTTCAATTCTGCGAATTTATTAATAGACCAACATTAATATTTTTCAGTATAAAGTTGGAACAATTAAAAAAATACAGTGAAGTTTAAAATATTTTAAGAGTTAATTAAGGTACGCTGAAAACTTAAAGATCAAATAAGATATTACTTCAGCTATTCAAGATACAGCCAAGACTACTTTAAAATTCTCCCTTAAATTGCTTTGATTAATCAGCTCAAAACTTAAGCAAAATTTTATGCTAAACAATAACGAAATTATTCAACCACTTTACTTTTTGGAGAGAATCCCTCGCAGCACTAATAACAATTAGATTTGATGGCAACACCATTAACTCCTTTATTTATTTATCTGTTGATTATTATATTTTTGTTGTTTTTTTTTTTATTTTTTTGTATAGCTAGCTGGCTATGCTAAAAGCGCAACTCGCCGTGTTGACCCACATATTTGTCAAAGTCACGTTAACGTTTGCGATAAATTACCACGAAAGCTCAAGTGAAAGGAAGGTACTTAACAAAAATCGGAGGTTGCTTCAATTGAAATGCTAAATAGGGTTTTTTTTTTATTAAAAAATAAAAATACAAAAAAAAACAAACAACAACAACCGACAGCCAACAGCAACAACCTCATCTCAACAGCTGCCCTCTGCTATTAACAGCGTAAAGGTCATTTAATTAATTAACCCGCCAACGCAACGAACCGGCAAACCATTGAAGACCCCCCCCTCCCTGTTCTCAGTGGAAAGCAAAATAAAAAAAAAAAAATTAAAAATAAGAAGAAAAAAACCTAATAAAAAATACAAAAAAGATAAAACAAGCTCAGACCAACATTGGCAGCATGATGTTAGTAGTGGTGCAACCTTAAAATGCGGTAAATTGTTCGCATTTTTTTAAGTATTTAAATTTTCTCTTGGTGCTTGTGTTGCTGTTGGTGTTATTGTTGTTGTTGGTGTTGTTGTTGTTGCTGCTACTTCTGGCATGCTTTTCTTACTTTTTGCGTTAATTTCTCTGCGTAACGTTAAGTACCTTATTTTTACTGCTTGACTTCGTCTGTATTCAAATGGCGAACTCAGTGATTACTTTATTAAATTTGCATAAAGGACTACAACAACAATAACATCAACAACAACAAACACAACAACAAACACAACAACAATCCGGAAAAATATGTCTTCTGTAAAAAATTTTATAAAGTGTTATTATATCTTGTTGTATGGGTTGTGAGGGTTGTGCAATGGCAGTAAAACCTTACCTTTCCACCTTAAATTAACACATAATGTTGAATTTTTCGCTCTTTTTTAGTGAAGTTCCTTTGTTGAATTTAATGCACCACTACGTGAGTCCATTTTAATTTTTCTTTTTCTCTTTTGTATATTTTACCAAAATTAATGTCCGTTTGGGATTAATTTCACTTCACCCACACGCAGAGAGATTTTTTTTATTATTTATTTAAAGCTTAGTAGATGATATGTTATGGCAGACCCAAATCAGTGGGATGTTCAACTAAACATACCATTATATGTTTTATATTTATTTCAAATTGTCGCTTCATATATTGTAAATGTTCACTTAGCTATATGAATAGTTACAGTTACATAATTATAAAGTTATTCCAAATGAAAAATTACCAAAAGGTAAGTTAAAAGAAAGTTAAATGAAAAAATTTGTGTCATCAAAATACAAGAAATTGAAAGTTGGATCTAATAAAAAAAATGCATAATTTTGAATTCAACCCTGACTTTAAACTAATGTTTTTTAGAAGTTTTCATTATTAATTGTTTCATTAAAAATAAACTTTTAAATAAATATTTTCCCTATTTCCTTTCTATTGTATTGAAAACAGATGCTTAACATAAAAAAGAAGTTGGCTGAATCGTTTATACATCCGTTGATTTTGACATCACAGCTTATCTCTATTCTTGTCCTTATTTTTAGTCCCCTTTTTTTACTTTGATCCCAAATTTTTCTTTATTATTATGTTTATTCAAACTCTTGATTTAATTGATGGTCAAATTCCTGATTTTACCCCTGTTCGAATACTGGAAACCAGAATAATGGAAGCTCTTGCGCGCTTTAGCGTCCCCTCCTACATTCGTAGAATCATTCGAGATTACCTCGAGGATAGAATTCTCGATCAGTGTTGGGTACAGTCCTATGGAACCTAATTTATGACGGAGTACTACGTCTACAGCTGCCAGAGAGGGCCCATATTATCGGGTTCGCAGATAATATTGCACTCATAGTAGTGGCAAAGCATTTGCACGAAGTTGAAGACAAGTGCAACCAAGCGGTTATAGCAGTGCGGCAGTACAAATCAATACTTTTGTACGCAGCCCCCATATGGGTCAAGGAAACCACATTCAGCTCCTACTTACGAAGCATGGAATCGGTGTATCGTATCTGTGCACTTAGAGTATGCAGTGCGTTTCGAACTGTCTCCTCAGATGCAGCGCTGGTTATTGCGGGTACTCCCCCTATAGACCTTCTTGTGAAGGAGAACGTGACATACGATTCGCTTCCACTCGAATTGCCAAAAATCCTCCAAACGTAGGATAGCGCGAGACCGCAGTGTAGCAGTGTGGCAGATGCGATGGGAGGCATCACAGAACGGACGATGGACGCACCGCCTAATTTTAAATTTGGAACCGTGGCTTAACAGGCGTCATGGTGCTAAATACAAAAATAAAAAATACTTACTGGTCATGGGTGCTTTAAATCGTACCTTTATAGATTCAAGCACGACGAAAATCCGTTTTGCAGTTTTTGTGCTGGGAGTGTTATTAAAGACGCCAAACATGTTTTCTTCGTCTGTCCGAAATTTAACGCCGAAAGACTAGAGCTAAGCAATAAGCTAGGGAGATCACCAACAGTGGAAACTCTCGTGGACATCATGCTTAACTCTGAAGAAAACTGAGAAAATCTCAGTAGGCAATATGGCATGCGCCATAACTCCGCAGATCAACTGCAGACTCTATGCTATAGACAAAGTTGCTAGGCCGCATCGTGCAGATTTTCTGAAGATTAGAGGAAAGGTTTAGGGGGTGATGAAGCACTGCGTTCATCTTGGAAGATATTGCAGTCGATTGTACCTTGCGTCTTCGTCTAGGGATTCATGCCCGAAGTGATGCCATTCCAAGAAAAGGCCGCTGTCGAAAGCACCGTCAGCGTCTTCGGCAAGGGACCATTTCCCGAAGCGGCCTCTCCCCCTGAAATCCCCTCTCCAAGAAGAGACCGCAGTCGACAGCACCGTCAACTTTTTCGGCTAGGGACCATTTCCCGAGGCGGTCTCCACCTGATGCATCATCAACAACAACGATGAGCCTCAAACGCATCATTGCATATTAAGCACAGCACATCATCGCTTTGGAATATAAACAAGCATTATCTGCAAAACGTTTCTTTGTTAAGAAGAAGCGTAGAAGCGTAGATGAGTAAACATACTCAATCCTGCCCTACGAAGTAATGCCTCGATTGGTGGTTCCGTAGGGTCTTGCAGGAGGAGAGAAAAGTAAGGAGTGGTTTAGTCAGTATACCATACCAGGGACTCTGACACTATTTGGAAGTACGGCCTTCCATTTGTCTATAAAAGATTCCCTCCTGTCGTCTTTAACAAAAAAAAACCCCTGTTCGAATTCTTTTGCTTATCTTAAATTTCGGTTCCTTCTTGGTATTAACAATACGCCCTCTTTTCTATCAGATCAGCAATTTTACTCAGCAATACGAGAGTTACAATATATTTTTCGGGAGCCAGACCAATTTTTGATTTATAAGACCAAAAGATAATTATTTTCTTTTAATTTTTGCTAGTTACGGTACCACTTGCGACACAGAAAAATAGAAATATTCCGTGAAATAAGGAGAAACCAAACAAGCCCTGAAGAGATATTCTTCATCAAGACAATACAAGCTTGAGGCTTTTTTTAGCATTCAAGACATTTACATATAATCAGGAAATAGTCAGCAGAGATAATAAGATAGGAAACTCCGTTTCTATTGTGAATTCTGTTGACTTTTGCAGATAAAAATGTTTCTTCTTTAATTTTTTTATGCACTCACGTATTGCGTATGTGAGTTTAAATCATTTTTGTCAAAAATAGGCACTACACGCAAAAAATTCTTTCATATTTAAAAGAAAATTCTTTCAAGCTATGCCAGAATATTGTTGATAAAAGTCGATAATTCTGAATATTGTCAATCTAATCTATGGAGTAGGTTTGAAAATATACAAAAAACATTATTGATTGAAAACAATTTAATTTAAAATAAAAACACTTACAGACCTATTCCGGTGAGTTGACAAAATTCAACATATTTACAATAGTAAATATATTGACAATTGTCAATATTTCCTATTCTCGTTCAATTCTAAAAGCTCTTTTCTTGACACAGTTCTTAATAGCAAAAAAGGTGTTGACAGAGAATTTCGTATGTAGATATCCAGCTGCTGCTAGTTTGTTCGCTCATATTTTGCTCGCCAAATCAAATAAATGATTATAATTGTATAATAATATTTAATACATATTAATAAAACAATAAAAACTAAAGAAGGAAAATAAAAATAAAGAAGAATAAAAATAAAAATTACTTCGTCTATTTCCTTGACTGTCAAAACAAAGTGTTGCCTCATATAAACAGTATTAATCAAATATGTTGTGAGGGCTAATTCAAGTGTAAAATTAAATTTTTATATTTTTGTTTCATTAAATATTTTGAAATGATTTAAAACAATTGAAGCGTTTAAAAAGATTGTGACAAAAAATGTGTAAATCTTTGATTTAGAAGATTACATCTTACATCTTAAAAATCTCTGAAAGTTTTGAAGATATTTTATTAAAGCTGGTATCATTTAAAAGATAAATTGATTACATTTATTATACTTATTAAAATTTTTATTTAATTTCTTGATGGTTTTTCAGATATAACGATTTTAGTTTTTTTTTAAGATTTTTTTTCCAATAAACTTATTTTAGAGAAAAAATTGCATTATTATGGTTGTCTTTATTTTTATAATAAGAAAGTCATATTTTTATCCTTCAATTTGATATATAATTTTTTATAGTAACTGTTAAACTGTCAGAGTTATCACACTTTTAAGAAATAACTTTGAACCAATATAACTTTTAAAAGAAAAGAGCAAGACTTTTTTTGTGCCCTTGTTTTAAAGGCTTCAATATTTTAATATATAATATTAAAAGAACTAACAAATTCTCAACGATAAATTCCTATTTTCATTTTAAAAAAGGAACTTAACAAAATTGGGGTATTTTTTTCAATAAGCATGCAACACTTTACAGCTGCTTTCTGTCAACATGCTTTTCACTTTCCTGTGGTGAATAAATAAAACTTTTTATTTGTCAAGTATTCACCTGAATGGGTTTTACAAATCAGATTGACAAAATTTTGTCAAATTATTTCTTGTAAAATGACAACCAGAATAGGTCTGTTATTCTATTGACAAGTGCTGTTTTGATCAGTGTGTATACTGGTGGTTAAGCTGTCGAAAGTTAGATTTTCACCAGTGCTCACATCCATCCAGGAGGGTGGATTCATCGAGAGGTGTAAATTTGTTAAAAAATTTTACTAATACATTTATAACATTTGCATTAGTATTGACTGCATTTCAGCATATTGCTATCTCTTTTTTGCAGAAGTTTCTTATCAAATTATCTCTGATAGCCAGTTGTCATAATTGTATCGTGAGTGCAATTTTTCAGTCGTATTTCACTTTCTTGTGTCTTGAGTTGTTTGTTCGTCGTGTGTTCATTTTATGTACAGGGTGACATAAAAGATGTCGGTATGTGAATATTGAATAAGTTAAAAAAAACAATCAATTTCCTATTTAAGGGACGACCGGAGTAAGTTAATGTTTGTGACAGATCCCCATTACTTTTGCAAGAAGAACTTTTTTCCTTTGGGTCCTATCCCCTCTTGGGTGCCATACAAATTTTATAAATTTTTGTACGTGGTTTCCAATAGCCTTCGGTCGTTTTTGTGTTTTTCACACGAAGTAGCAATCGGCTCGATGTGTTTGTACACTGCGTAAAAGTTTGTTTTTTCTGCTGTGCTTTAAATTTTATGTCAGTACGCTTTGAGCGTTCATACGTTAGGAATCTTGCTCGCTATTTTATTTATGAATTCATTACTTTTACTTTTTTTTATCTTTTATATGTTAAAATAGTGATTAAGAAACACAAAGATAAAAAAGAAAACGTTATATTGAAAATTCAACACTCGACAATATTTCCTTGCACCAAATGTTGTGCGAGCTTTTAACAACTTCTTGTTTCAGTGTAAAGCTATACACTCGGAAAGTTATATCTGTTGTTGTTTGAATCGTACGTTGATGACTATTGACTAATACCCTACCCTGAACAGGCCAGGGCATATTTACTTCCTGAAAACTTTTGTAACGCACAGAATTAGGCGTGGCCGGTATGAAAAAGTACATATACGGGTTACTATTTATATATCGGGAACTTACAACACTAATGTCAGTAGCTAAAATCTGGCATCACCATAATAAAGCTTGAAATTTGTTAGAATAAATGTACTCACAACGTTCTGATGTACAAAAGCTATTTGTTTTGTTTACAGTGAGTTAAGAAAATCAATTTGTTCAAAAGATGGAAATTTCAAGAGAAGGTTTTCGGTGGATTATTTTTCACAACTTTCGACGTGGATTATCTCAACAAGAATGTGTCGATGAACTCAGTTCTTTAAATGACGATAAAGCACCATCAAAAACCACAGTATATCGCTGGTATAGTGAATTCAATCGTGGTCGTAGTTCGGTCATCGACGAATTCCGTGAAGGTCGTCCAAAATCGGTTGTTGGGTCACAAAACATCAATGCAGTACGTGAACTAATAACGCAAGATCGTCATGTGACATATCGTGAGATAGAGGCATCCTTGCACATTCGTTTCACTTCAATACATTCGATTTTGCATGGACAACAATCGACCGTGTGGGTATTCCAAGACGAGGCAAATCCAACAAAAGTTGTTCGCACACGAAGCACTGCGAAGCAAATGGTCGCCTGTTTCTGTCACCGAATGGTTCATGTGGCCACTGTTCCGCTTGAGTAGCGTAGTACGGTCAATTCTGAATGGTACACGACCATTTGCATGCCAAAAGTCTTCGAAGAAATTCGCAAAACCAACCGCCAAAGACGAATCATTCTCCATCATGACAATGCGAGCTCTCACATATCTCGTCAAACACGTGCATTTTTGAGCAGTCAAAACGTCGAATTGATGACTCTACTCCATACAGTCCTGATTTGGCACCCAATGACTTCTTCTTCTTTCCGAATATCAAAAGTAAACTGCGTGGTCAATGATTTACGAGCGCCGCAGAAGCAGTTGAAGTGTTCAAAAACCATGTTTTGGAGGTGTCTCAAGAGGAATGGAAAACTTGCTATGACAAATGGTTTAAACGAATGCAAAAGTATATTGATCATCAAGGAGAATATTTTGAAAAACAATAAAGCCATTTTCATTTAAAAATGTTTGTTATTATTTGCTATTCCCGAAATATAAATAGTACCCCTTGTATTCTTGATCAGCGCCCGTCTGTCCATTCGTAATTTTGTTGTCCGTAAATATAGATTAAGGAGAAGGAGTTCTGATAATTCGAAGAAAATTTGGACTCATATGAACCCAATGATCTGCACTATTGAATATGTTTGGAAACACGGCGTAACAGTGAAAATAAACTCAGCTCCAGGCATACACTATCGGACAAAATAAAGTGCAATTATTGCATTTACCTTAATATTAAGGTATTTTTATTGCAACCATGTTATAGCAACGTTGATAAATACATCATATATATGTATAAATGAAAAAGGTCAAAAAAACATTTTTAGAAAAAAAATGTTTTTGTATTTTATTACGAATACCTAAAATTCGATAGTGCTTTTGTATGTCAGCCAATTGAAGTAAATGATAACTTGTTGAACACAAAATTTAACAGGCTTTCAGAATCCTGCTAAAACTAATAGTGCCATAAAACAAAATTTGTTAACAAAACGTTGCTTAAGTTGAAAAAATTAAAAAAAATGAGAAATTTTCAAATGATTTTACCTTTAACTTTGTCAATTATTTAAAAAAAAAAAAAAAACAGTATACCGTGTATACAGTAAAGAAGTGAAACTTCTTTGTATACACTATTTCTCTTCTAGAATAAGAACCATTTCAGTGTAAAGGCTCGCTTATACAATCGTAAAGCTACGCAACGTAACGTGGCGTAGAGTTCTGTCTGGAATAGAACCCTTCGCTGCGCTAGGTTACGTTACAATTTCACTAACCACTTACACGTATTTTTCATAAGATAGAACTCTACGTCACGTTACGTTGCGTTGCTTTACGATTGCATAATCGAACCTTAAAGGCAAAGAGAGAGCTTTTTACGCAAAAGAAATACAATAAAAAGTTTTTATAAAAAAATTTCTATTTATTTAATATTCATTGGTATGGACCAATGGCCGAAAAGCAATTAATTCGATAACCAATTTGCGTCGTATTTACATATAGATGTGAATACAGAATACAACTTGATATATATTTGATTCAACGTATGTACGTATTAATATTACTTATATCAAATTATACTTTCTATTATTAATAATATTTCGATATAAAATTATATAACTACAATATGTATAAAATAGTTATCTATTGAAAGAACTTATTCCAACTTTTCTTACGCACAGTCTCAAGTTGGCGACAGCATATGCTTCATGAATTTGGGTTTCTGTATAATTTTATATCGCAATATTATGAATATAATAATATAATATGTGTAATATGAGCAAAATTCATAGAGGTTATATTAATATATTGAATTAAAGATATACCAACGTTGGTATTCTAAAAAAATATTGGCATGAGAGTCTACTTTGCGAAAATCATAATGCGCTTAGGGCGACTCTCTTATTCACTTCTGCTTCGCTGAATCTTTCTCTCTTCTACCCGAGTCATGGCAACCCCCTTATCTACCACACATAGAACGCAATCAGCACACAATCTGCGGCTTTTGCCACCCAGCGGTAATCGTAGCGCTTCAAAAGCATTAAACAAGCGCTTCACACATCTGGAGCGCTTTTTGAGTAAACCAAATTCATATTAAAATTTATATTGGATGTCCTAGGATGAAAGCGCTTCTTAACAAACAAATAGTTAAAAAAGCTCTTTAAAAAAATTAAAAAACAAAGCGAGAAAATTTTACATCTTTTAAGATGCGAGGATTGAACTTGCACCACTGGCATTACAATCAAACGCCTTACCACTGTGCTATTAGTCAGTTGTAAAAACTGTGAACAAAATGTAAATAAAAATATTAGTTCCACAACTCTGAACTCTGAAAAGCACATCCTCAAAGCATACCAAAATTACGTATAAAAAGCGCTATTTCTAGGAACGCTTTTTATTTTCGCGCTGGGCATCTACAGCAAAAGTAGTTTGATTAATTGGTATGTAGAGCATATATCTATATAGAGAGTTTGGCACAATGAATAGGACGTCGTCTTTTTAATCTAGAGGTAGCAGGTTCGATACTCAGCGCTGACAAAGATATTTTTTCAGTCTTTTATACAATGTATATCTCTCTCATTCTCTATACTATAAAACATATCTTTCTTCTCTATCGTGTAACGAAATAAAGTAAATTGACCTTGAAATTTCACTCCTCAATATTCTTGTTCAAATTTCGAAGCGCCGCCTAAGAAGTTTCACTTCAAAAAAACGGTCTGTATATTATATTAAAGGTATATTTTTCTTCTTTTTATCAATGTTTAAATTTTGAAAATTGAGCTAGATCTAACGGAGTTACATAACAAACTATACATGCACCTACCTAAAATCAGTTTTTTGACCACAAATCCCGATTTTAAGGGTATATCCAAAAAACTAAATATGCAGTTATCTTATGTTCAACCAGGCCTACTACCTCTACTATGTTTCGATGCAAGTTTTTTGATTTTTTTTTTTCATTTTGTAACACCGTGAAATTAATTGTTGAGCTTAATACCAAGTATGTTAATAACTAAAACAACTTACCACAACTCTCTGTATAGAGCAAATCATACAGCAGACTAGATAGACTGTTTCGTTGGTCGCTATATCAACTCATCAGTAGTCTTGCATGACTTTGACTGTGATCCACTCAGTTACTAAAGTTAGCTAGAACTCAACTAGTGTCGAGAAAATGACAAGAAATTTACTTTTGGCTGAAAGAACAACGCTTTATATTTTTAGCAACCGAGATTGGAAACCGAAGTTTGGAAGTCTCGTATTTGAGCTTCACTGAAAAATTTGGCAACTCCACTGAAATGATAAGATATCATGTTATCATGTGTCGTTATCATATCGGTTATACATATCTACCCTCTCCGACCATCCCTTAAAGAAGACAAGAACAAGAACTTAGGGTGATCTGAAAAAACGGACTTCATATTCGGTTTCAGCAACCTAGAAAACATTTTTTTTTTTTTGCTAATGAAGAGCATTATTAAAACGTTCTCTTAATTTACAACTTGGAAAAGTGGTTGAAAACTACAGCTATCCCCCATATAAAGTGATGTCAACAAAATGATAAAACCTTCAAAACTTCTAATATATTTCAACACGGTTTTTCTTTCTAGTTTGAATATCGTTTAATTTTAAAATTTAAAGCAATCGTTTTACGTCATGTAAGTAAATACTTTCCGTTTTCAACTAAATGTTGCGTATACGCCACGTCAAACTTGTTTAGATGAAAAAATTTAGTTTTAATGTCTTGATTATTCTTAAGCACGATAATCTTGTGGAATTGTTAAATTCTTTCAGAAAAAACATTGAGAGTGGAGAGTTTTAAACAAAAACATTAGCAAAACACTCATTAAACGATCTTTAGAACCAGCAGCAAAAACATGAATGAATTACAAGCAATTAGTACATTATTGTTGCTGCTTGCTTTTGTCACTGTTACAAGAGCGCCACCAAACAATTGACAGCAGCAACAGTAACAATACTAAAACATTTACTGCAACAAGCAGCCATAATAACTGTAACTGCTTATGTCAACGATAACAACAACTGCAACGCGGCAACAAATCGACGTTAAGGAACTTTTGTTTTTTTTTATTGTCGCATTTCTCTAAGAAGCAGACTATAAAAAGTGCAAAAAACAACGGTTTCAATTTCCAAAAACTATTTCTATCTCCATTTTCTGGAAAAATATTTTTTTGTTTCCATTAAATGCTTAAAATTTTTCACTTGAATTTTCCAGCGAAATCAAATTAGTTAATAAGCAAAGACAGAGCAATAAAAATAAACATGAGCTCTAGCTTGTTTCAACTTTATGATTCCGATCATGTTTTGTTACATTTAAGTAGTGCAGAGCTGGGTGTTTTAACACGAAGCAGCAATGACCAACATAAATTTATGTCTACTACATCAATAGGGCACATAAAACATTTAAGCCAAGAGTTGTCGTTGGTATTATGTCTTAAAGTGTCATTGCTGTGAGTTGCCGCTGGATTTTTTTGTTTCCCCCCAACTGATTCATTCAGTCGGCAACAACTGCTGAAGCTGCCATAAGTTATGCATTAATATATGCGAAATATTGTCTCTGGTCATTGTGACCACACTTAAATTAAATGCTTCTAGCTTTTATGTCTACCCATCTTAAGGAAAATAAATCAATTTTAAGGACTTATGAAGGCACACTGAACTACAACAATACGGCAGCAAAAAATTGTATAAAAAAATTAAGCAGAAAAACTACAAAACAAGCACAATTTTATAGCATTTTTGGTGCCATTCGAATGTTATGCGCGACAATTTGTGGCACAATAAAAAATAAAAAAATTGCTTTATACCGCAATATATTCATCCAATGCGGTCTTAGTTACACAATTTCACAAATTTGCTGGCTTGAAGAGATAAAAATGTTCAATCACTTTAAACTGTGGAAATGTAATCAAATGTAATCTATGCTGGAGTCGAAACTCTAGCTAACTGTGTTGATACACCCTGTTTAATTACACGGTGTTACAAAATGAAAACAAATCAAAAAACTTGCCTCGAGACATAGAAGAGGTAGTAGGCCTGGTTGAACATAAGATAACTGCATACTTAGTTTTTTGAATATACCCTCAAAATCGGGATTTGTGGTAAAAAAACCGATTTTAGGTAGGTGCATGTATAGTTTGTTATGTAACTCCGTTATATCTAGCTCAATTTTAAAAATTTAAACATTGATAGAAAGAAGAAAAATATATCCTTAATATAATACATAGACCGTTTTTTTACAAAAAGAATTGACAAAGTTACAGGTAAAATCATTTGAAAATTTCTCATTTTTTTTTAATTTTTTCAACTTCAACAACGTTTTGTTAACAAATTTTGTTTTGTGGCACTATTAGTTTTAGCAGGATTCTGAAAGCCTGTTAAATGTTGCGTTCAACAAGCTATCATTTACTTCAATTGGCTGAAATACAAAAGCACAATCGAATTTTTAGTATTCGTAAAAAAATACAAAAAAAATGTTTTTTTTTTTTTTTAAATGTTTTTTTGAGATTTTTCGTTTATATATATTATCATAAAGCTGGTGTATTGCCCGGATGTGACGGAACTGTTTTCAGTTTTTAACCACAAACACGCTCCGAATGAATGGCGTTTGTTTATTGAGGGATCTTGCAAGAGTATGATTTATTTAAAAACTTCTTGTGTGATTCTTGATATGTTAAATTCTGATATATGTATATCGCCGACTTAAAGGCTCTAACAATACTGTTTGGAATGCAAGGTGGATATACCAAGTATCCTTGCATTATTTGCGAATGGGATAGTCGAATGGGATAATAAATATAAGCAAAAGGAGTATCCACTGCGTGCTTCATTTCAAGTTGTCAAAAAATATGTTTTGAATACTCCACTGGTGCGACCTGAAAATGTAATCCTACCGCGGCCTCGGTAGTCGAGTTGGTAGCGTGCTCGACTGCCACCCCAGAGGTCCCGGGTTCGATTCCTGGCCAGGCCATGGTCCTTCGCTTTTAACCTTTCTTAATTTTCTATCCTCATTTCTAATTAACTGAAATAAAAAATTCATCAATATTTACGACATGAATTTGTAGTTGATGGTAGAGAAGTTTGTGGATGAGATTGAGTTATAACTTGAATTGACTGAGGTAAAGGCATAACACTTGCGTCTGATTCAAATTCATATCTTTCTTTGGCTTTCCACCACGCTTAGAACATCCTACACGTGTTTCACTTGATTGCCCTTTCCTTCCCACTAATCTATCATCCCATTTTCAAACCAAGGCAGACTTGACTGAATAGGTATTTCACCTCGAACCAACTTCAGACTTGACTGAATAGGTATTCCCCCTGAAATCCTTGGTTCAAAGCTAAAAAAAAAAAAAAATCTGATTGCAGCGTTTCCTAGGTTAAGTGAGGCCAAAATCAAAGAAAGTATCCTGCACGTTCAAATCTTTTATAAAAGTTATTTATTCATTTCGGTTATTCTAAGGTTTATTTGTGGGGCCACAAATTCGGAAAATTTTCTTGGACACTGATTTCGTTTCTAAATTAAATCCAGTTGAAAAAAAGAGCTTGGAATAGTTATATTTCGTTATGCATTTATTTCCTCGGCAAGAAGAAGAGTCGAAATTACTTAGATGTTGTAAATGAATTTTTAAGTGCCTACGAAGAAATGGGCTGCAATATGTCAATCGAAATACATTCTTTGCACTCCCATAAAAACTTTTTCCCGAATAGCCTTGGGCAGTTTAGTGATGAACAAGGAGAAAGGTTCCACCAGGAGATGGAAGCTATAGAAACCGGTTTTCAGGGAAAAAATTCCATAAACATACTGGTAGACTACTGCTGGTCCCTAAAACGTGAAATCGATTATAATATATATAAACGAAAAAGGTCAAATAAACATTTTTAGAAAAAAAAAAAAAATTAAAATTTTTTGTATTTTATTACAAATACTAAAAATTCGATAGTGCATTTGTATTTCAGCCAATTGAAGTAAATGATAGCTTGTTGAACGCAAAATTTAACAGGCTTTCAGAATCCTGCTAAAAGTAATAGTGCCACAAAACAAAATTTGTTGACAAAACGTTGTTGAAGTTGAAAAAATTAAAAAAAAATGAGAAATTTTCAAATGATTTTACCTGTAACTTTGTCAATTCTTTTTGTAAAAAAACGGTCTATGTATTATATTAAGGATATATTTTTCTTCTTTCTATCAATGTTTAAATTTTTAAAATTGAGCTAGATATAACGGAGTTACATAACAAACTATACATGCACCTACCTAAAATCGGTTTTTTGACCACAAATCCCGATTTTGAGGGTATATTCAAAAAACTAAGTATGCAGTTATCTTATGTTCAACTAGACCTACAACCTCTACTATGTCTCGAGCCGAGTTTATTTTCACTGTTACACCGTGTTATTTATCTTCTATACAATTACATAAAATATACTCATGGCACTGTATGTCTACTCAAAGCTTTGCTACCACCGAACAGATCTTGTTCGAAGTTCTTTCACATTTCAAATTGATCATAAGATGAATTAAAATACTTTTTTGCAAAATCATTTCTTGTGTTATAAAAAAATTAATTAATTTTACTTCGTTGTTTCGTTGCTCAAAGAGCCACCATAAAAGATAACAAGGGCTTAAGATCTTTATCGTGAGAGCAAATCTCAACACAAAACGGCTGCTATGTTGTGTAAAGAGTTCAACGTGTTTTCTCAGGTTACCAAATGGTTCGATAATTCGAAGTTATTACTATTTTCAGACTTGAATTGGATGTAGACATCTAAAAAAAAAAAAAACAAGACCCGAGTCAAAAAATGACACAGGAAGAGTGCTCCGTCAATCACAACGCGATCAATTTGGTTACACATATTAGGAGACACCCAGATGGCTTTATGAATGGTGAGATACTTGAATTAAGTACCACAGTATTACCGGCTGTGTTCCGTGTTGCGTCGAAGTCAATTGTTGTTAAAAGTTTTGTCATGGAGACTGAACTTTCCAACTCTTTCAATAACAAAATTTACTTTGCCCACCTTGATGTTGAAGTTAATAAAAAAAATAAATAACTGGCCATTTCAGCCCTTGAAAGGACTTTGACCTAGCTTCTTAGGATCAATTGTGTTGTGCGTGTTATTAAGTTTGTACACAATTGACCGAGAAATGGACCTACAGGCTTAACGCCGACTCCGAACGGCGATGAACGAAATGTTCTTATTCTCAAGAAGATTTACATGGCATTTTGATTACTCTCTGAGGTTTGCCATTGTCTGCAGAGAGGTGGCGGCCGTACAGAAAAATAATTTTAATTCAAATAATTTTCTGTCGTTGCTGGGGTTCGAACCTGGGTCTCCAGGTTCGTTGACATAGCGGCCACGCACTTTAACCAACTACGCCGCGGACGCCACAATGTTGAATGATGTTGAAGTTACCAAGCACAATAGTCACCAAAAAACTCTCTTTGGTTACATCGTCAATATTTTTAAATTTTAACATTACATATAAATTAAATCCTATGCCAGAAAATTAACCTTAAACCCGTTTATCGGGTCATATTGACCCGACGCACTTTTTATTTGCAAAAAAAAACATATTAAAAATCAAAAATAAGAAAAAAAAACATTAACCATTTCATTTGTTGAACTTTTATCTTTGCAATCAGAGCGAAAAAATTGTACATATGTGACATATGTGCATAGCAGAGACAAAAACTGACTTGTGCACTATACGTTTATCGGGGTCAAAATGACCCGACATTTTCTACAATACGATTTGTATGAAGGATCAGTTTTTGTAGTATTTTTTTCACTACTTTTTGCTGTTGTGCAATCCTTTCTAAATTGTTTGTATCTGTGAGTATAGTGGAAGTGAGAGACAGCATTATTCTGTCGTTGGCGTATTGACTTTTCATACTTATGTCCACTTGCACGTATGAAAACATACTTTTTATATGGATCTGTTGTGCAAGTGCAGTGTTTTCTTTTCTGTTGTCTTTTAGTATTTGCGTTATATCATGCTAAAAATCAGTTGGAAAAGCGATGCAACACTCCAATGAAACAATCAATAAGGCCGTGTGTTATTCGGAAACTTTTCTCTCGTGATAGAGAAGAAATTACTGACTTGAATACAATTATGTTGAAATATAATTGTCATTTTTATTGTGCCAAAAGGATGATGATATTTTGACAACTAGAAATTTTGACGTTTTAAATTTCGGTAGTGTATTAGCGCAAGAATTTAACACTTAAATACATAGTGTGCCATATATGGCACAACCAAAGAATTTATCCCCATGTCTGAACGAGAGTAATTTTGGGAAAAATAATTAACATTTTCGAGTCGCAAGCTCACAAGTGTTTTTTTTTTCTATTTTTGCTTGTGTCAAAAATTTTCTTGCCGATTGTCAAAATATTACTAACCCCTGGGGCTACATGAATTTTTGACAATCATATTCACCTCACAATTGCCAAATATTCTCATTCAGACTGTCGAAATTTCGTCATCTGAGTGAATAGTCTCGAAATAGCACACATCCTAAGAATTGCTTTGAGTTTGATTGGTATGAAGCCAAAAAGCCTTACAGAATCGCTTCCAATGCCACAAGTTTAGGTACGAAATGAATAAATAATTCCCATTTCAAATGGTTTTTTTGTTCATTTTTGTTTTATTCACTGTCTTTACTAGGACAAGAAACCACGACGTAGATGTGAAGCATATAAGGGTAACAGCAAAATTAAGGATAATAAACGTCTGCTGTGTGTGACCATTGCTTAAAACCTTTTTGACCTTTGCATTATGTTCATTCATGTTAATCGTGTTACCTTCACAAACACGAAGAACCTGATACATTGGAAGATTACAATGATAATGGTGCAACAGATCCATCAATGCCTACCACAATAAATACAGCTCAATCGAAGCGACACTATCAATCGGTTATAAATCTTTGTTTTTTTTTTTAATTTTGTTTTATTTTTTTTTTCTCAACATTGATATGTTAATTGAAAATATTTTGTGCAAACATATATTTAAAAAAAAAATATTAACATTAATATTTCATGAAAGAATTAATTAATTGTATGTTTAATTTCCATACAAAATACACTACGGGTCAATATGACCCAGATAAACGGGATTAAGTTGTAATAGATGTAAACGGGTCTAAGGTTAATAAAAAAAAAATTAAGATGCACCAACAAGAATGAATATCCTACCACTTGCTAATTACCGTTAGCCTTCTTCATATCGCATGTAAGGTACTGCTCGTCGCCAGCCAGTTAATTGGACCTTATCAAAGTGTCTCCTGACCTAAAAAATTTAACATCGACAATACGACAAGTCTTGGAGAAGAGTGTAAAAAACCATATTTTCGTCGATTAGCAACCCGCCTTCGATAGTCCAACTAAGAATCACCTAAAATCCACCAAGTCTGAATTTGTCATACTTGCAAAATTAAATCAATCATAAAAAAAGGAGTTGGCTGTGCCGTGGACACACCCGTAGGTTTTGACGTGACGGTATTTCTTTATACTCCTATTTTATGTCCAAACTCTTGTTTTAATCCATGACCAAGTTCTTGAATTAATCAAATATACGAATCCCTTTCATTGTATGGAAAGGTGTGTTCTTATTTGTTTCTTAATTTTTGTCCTAATTCAAATCCTAATTCATGTCATAGTCCTTTTTCAGTTTCATAGTCCGGTTTCATTATGTTATTTTTTTTTCTTTTTGTTTAAAAAATTGCTTATATACACACCGAGTAAAAATTCAATGCCCCATGGCGTCAGAAATTGTTTGTCTAATTTTGTTGTGAGCGCTTAGAACAGACCTTTATTGGTATATAGTGTTGCCAGATTTGTTTTCCAACAATACGGGACAAATACAAAATATGTAAAAAAAAAAACGGAATTATGGAAAATTTTACGGGACAATAAATAAACAGAAAGTTATTTTTAAAAAAATGTATTTCAGAAAAAAAAACAATTTATTTAGGTACGCAGAATAAATAATAATGTTAAATGTTGCGCTTCACATACATATATTTCACACTCAGTGTTGCTTGAAATTTACATATGTACTATGTAATAGTTCTAAATATGTATATTATGGTCGGCTTTCACTTCTTTTCTGAATGCCTCAGTTCATGTGAATGCGTATTTGAAATCGTAGAAATTTTAAAAAAAGGTCAATAATACGGGACAAATTTTGTCCCGGCGGGACACAATTAAAAAAATCGTGCAATAAACGGGACGTCCCTTGAAATACGGGACATATGGCAACACTACATCACACAGACAGCATTTTGCTTTTTGTATATATGGATTATTGGCTATAACTTTTGATTGGTAGGAGATACTAAGATGATTTTTTCTAAAAATGAATTTTTTAGCTTGTATATTTTTTGAAAATATAAAATAAAATATTGGAAAAAAAAATTTTGTTCGAAAATATCATGGGGTAGGCCTTGCTTTTTGAATTACAAAAATGGTTTTTAATTTTTGCGTAAAATTTAAATAACTTTTGCTTATAAATGTTACAGCTTTTAAATAGAGTTGAAAATTTTCGAATTTGAATTTAAATTATTTTTACAACAAAAGCAAATTTTGAGCCTTATTTTGAGGAAAACTCCAAAATTTCAGACCTTTTTTGAGAAAAATATTTAAAATATATATACTCAACTAACGGTATTTTTGCAATAAGGTTTTCATAGTTCTTTGATGAAGCTTTAAGACAAAAAGAAATTAACAAAATGTATAAAAAAGCAGCGGAGATATTTGAATTGAAAGTCACAAAATTAAATTTCTGATTGTTTTTTTCTCATTTTTGAGCAACGATGTTGCATTAGATGTATGGTTGTAGTAAAATTTTTCATAGTTTTTAAGATATGTTCATGTTTTTGATGTCAAAATAACGGAAATTTTATAATTTTACTTAATTTAAGAAGTATTTTATATTTTGTAAATATTATAAAAATATATTATTAAATATAAGATAATAACTAAAAATATGCGATTTTGTAAAAAATTTGTACTACAGCACCATCTGGTGTCCAAGGTGGTTCAAAGAAGATACTGTCAAAAAACTCATCGTAGCTGAAAACTTCTATATAACAGTTTCATTCTAATCGCATGAGTGGTTTGGGAGTTTTAGGTGGTTTTGCAAAAAATTTGTTCTACAGCGCCCTCTGGTGTTCAAGGTGGATCAAAATTGACAGCTCACAAATACGCATCGGACCAAAAAACCAAACTAAACAAATCTTCATTCTAATCGGATGAGCAGTTTAGTAGTCTATTGCATAGTTACAAACATAAGCTCCTTTTTTGTATATATAGATAGAAAGAAAGTAAAGTTTTAAAAAACAAACTAAAAATGAAGATTTCGATAAATTTTTTATTTTTTCCTAACGTTAGACTTAGCCATTGTTGTGGAATATCATATTATTCAAATATCCTCTACGGAGTTTTTGCGCAATTCAATCCTTTTGAGGTAGTTTTCTATGATTTTTGTGCACAACTCGGCTACTATCTCAACCATGACTTGAAGTATGTTGGATTTTAAGTGTTTAGGAATTTGAAATTTATTCTCGTAAACATGATATTTTGTGTAACCCCACAAAAAAAAAGTCCAGAGGTGTCAAATCGCACGCTCTCGGAGGCCAATTGACATCGCCAAATCTTGAAATAAGTCGTCCTGGAAATTTCTGTTGCAACAAAGTTTTAATTGGTGCGGTGGTGTTGCTTGTGGCTACGTTTTGTTGAAACAACATATCGTCCAGATTCGTATCTTCAATTTCAGGCTAAAAATATCTGTTAACATAGGGCCATAGCGCTCAAAATTGACTGCAACGGTTGCTCCATGATCGTTTCCAAAAAAATTCGAACCAATGCCAGATCATAATGCACATCAGACAGTCACTTTTTGCGGTTACAATGGCTTCTCCATAGTCACTTTTGCTTATTCACGTATCCACCTAGGGGAAAATGGGCCTCATCGTTGGAGAAAATTTGGTTAGAAAAATCCGGAGTTTTTATTTAAAAATTTAACAATTTTAACGCGTTATTCGAGGTCTTAACCTGTCAAAGGTCAGGGCTGAAACCATCAACCACTTAGTTTACGAATACACCAACACCAATCACCAACAACTTGGACTTCGCCATACGGCAAGCAGACTTTACAGAGAACTGCAGCAGCTCGTAGATCTTTTTTATATTCAAAAGTGATTTATATTTAGATGGAGCTGGTTAAACCAACCCCGCATCAACCGCTTAATGTTCATTTTTCGGTTTTATAAACCAATTGACCAATGTTCCATGTTCTATGGACCATTGGGCAATCGTGTCTGAAAGCATAAGTTGCTCGGCTCTCTTACCTAGCATAACCTAGCCTGATGGGCTAACTCCTACTTACTTTCTTAATCGATACTTGTTTATTATTTTAATTTTGAACTTATTTTTATTTCATAAAGGTTAAAATTTTCACATTTTATTACATGTTCTTCATGTCCTACATTCTCTTGATAACACACTGAGTTCTATTGCAGAAGGACATGTTTAACCCTGATGAACTCTTTCAAAAGAATGCTCAGCAAATCGTAAATATGTGTTTCCAGCTCACTTGCTTGCTGCCAAACTTTAAGTAGAAGCTTCAACCAACACTACAACAACAACACCAACAAAAGCAATAGCAATCACTACAGAAAAGAACAACAATAACATTATTATGGCCATTTTATGGTAACCAGCATTTGTGCAACCATTAAATCTGTCAGGTAAAATCTGTGCTGAGTATCCAGACAGACATTGATACAAACCCACAGATAGAATCTATAGACAACAATAACAACAACAACAACAATTACAGCAGCCACTACAGTATCGCAGGGCAAACACATACTTATAAAAATAATAAAATGTGCAGCACATGAATTTTAAAAGAAACCAAAGAGAAAACATAATCATTACGCTTCATTTTGTGCTCATTGCTCAACAGCTAGAGCTCAGTCAGAGCTCATCCACTGTTGCGGCTTCACATCCTTGTATTGCCAATGGGGCAGCAGCAGTAGGAGTAGTACATAGTTCCAAGAGGCAACCGGAGGTAGCGACAGACTAGAAGGAACATTAAATTTTTATTGGTCACGTACATGTTATGCAATAAATACAAGCATTTTAAAGAAATCTAATGGCTGTGCTGCCGGATCGCATCGAAAGAGCAGCGTGCCATGTAAAAAAAAGTCAACGGGCTTAAACCCGAGAGAAGGAGGTTGGACAAATGTGACAGAGAAGAGTGTTTTGATGGTCCATTGATTTTCCACCAACTTAATGATACGGAAGGAAGTACATTAAAAAAGAAGGAATTAAAAAACAAAAAATAAACATTAAGCTGAATACGAGTAGATGAAATATAATATAATTAGTAGGTGGGATATAGTGAAGAGAAATGTATGATAGTGGAATGACGAAGTTTTAAAGTGGTGAGAAAATTTTTAGCAAGTAGTTTAGAAGATACGAAAAGTAAAATCGAGAAAACTAAACAAAATTATTATTAAAGTATTAGAGATAAATGCTAATAATACAAGGTGTGCCAAAAGTAATAACCCAATGTTCTTTTAACGTAGAATACGTTATACGGGAGTGTTAATCTGGAGCACAAAATTTTGAGAAAATGTTTGTCACTTTCATTATAAGTTTTTAATACTTTTTGCATGCATTGAAGAAAATTCAAGTATGCTCGTAACATATTTAATATTTCTTCTTTTGATTTGTATATAAATAATCATATTGCTACATATAACTTTTTTGATTCTATAAGTAAATCAAAATTGAACTCCTTCAAATTTTGTATTAATTTTCATATGCTTTGTATTTTATGTATTATAACATCATGTGTAAGAGCAGTACGATATCTGTGTGTTCATCACAGAACCAGTGTGAGAAACGTACACACATATTCCATACAAGCAAGCAGCAACAGCATCGCACACGTACACACATATTCCGACAAGCAGCAACAGCATCGCACTCTGTTCTCTTGCAGTTGCAACCTTAGTTCTTATAATTCTCATTTCGTTTTTGTTGCAAGAGTTGTATAAGAGGGATATTTGGCCGTACGTATTAGCCTGCTCAAATAATGCAATTTTGTGGGGTAGAGTGAGAACTCGACATTTTCCCACGAAAATGTCGTACCGATTGTCATTCGCCAGCATATTTTGCCTTATAATTTTGCTTTATTATTGCCATTAGCATGGTTACTTTATTTTCTTTTTCGTTCTTTAGTTTATACTATTTTTGACATATGGTGTCATAATATTGCACCGACTGTCAAAATGAATATGATATTAAGGAACGAAAAAAGAAAATAAAGCAACCATGCTAATGGCATTAATGGACGCAGCTTGTGAGAAATATTTGAATATATTGTTTTTTAATTTCAATATTTTTTTTTATAAAATTCCTTTAGATGTGATTTTTTTATTTTCAAATAGTAAATTTTTCAAAGATATTTAAAAAATTCCTTCAAAGGTTTAATATATTTTTTTATTACTTCTGTTTAAATATTTTAATATTTTATTAAATTAAAAAAGTTTTTAAATTATTTTTTTTTTGTTTTTTCTTAAAATATACATTTTTTATTTTTTTTTTAATAAATTTTTAGTAAATAATTTGTAATTTTTATAAATTTCAAGCGAAGAACTTATTTGTTTTCAGTCATTTTGTTTTTGTTTTTTTTCATTATTTAAGCTTAGGTAATATCGCGAATGCGCGGGTTCAATTCCGGCGGCTGGCATGATTTTTTTTTCAATTTCGCATTATTTATTATTTTTTTTAAACAATTTTTTAATAAATAATTCTTTAAATAAAATTTTGAGCAAAAAATTTACTTCTTTGCAGTCATTTTATTTTGTTTTATTATTTAAGCTTAGGAAGTTAATATGTATTGTCTGTGCATATGTTTAGAGTACATTTTATTTTATTTTTTTACCGTTTCTTGCAAATAATATAATTAATTTTATACATTTTGTCAGTTTTTTTTTAATAATACTTACTTTTAAATGAAATAATTTTTTTTTAAATAATGCAACCATTTGAGGAAAAAAAATTATAATTCAATTAAACATCCATGCGAAATCATCATAAAAATTAAAAATAAAATTTACTCTAAGCATATGCACATATATATTAACCACCTAAGCTTACATAATAAAACAAAATAAAATGATTGCAAAGAAGTAAATTATTTGCTCAAAATTTTATTTATAGAATTATTTATTAAAAAATTGTTTAAAAAAAATAATAAATAATGCGAAATTGAAAAAAAAAATCATGCCAGCCGCCGGAATTGAACCCGCGCATTTGCGATATTACCTAAGCTTAAATAATAAAAAAAACAAAAACAAAATGACTGAAAACAAATAAGTTCTTCGCTTGAAATTTATAAAAATTACAAATTATTTACTAAAAATTGATTAAAAAAAATAATAAAAAAATGTATATTTTAAGAAAAAAAAAATCATGCCAGCCGCCGGAATTGAACCCACGCCTCCGCAATCATATCCAATGAAATTGAATTTTGCGAAAAAATGCCAGCTTCATAGAAATTAAACAAAATTGCGAAAAAGTGCATTGTTGCAAATTTTCGCTATTTTTGTTGATAGAAATGGCAATTACAAACACAATCACAAAATTTAAATGATTTGTGATCTTCGCAACAAGAAGAAAACCTGTTTTTCTGAGTAGCGCAACATGTTTCACGATTTTATCAAAAACACAACATGTTTCACTTCTCGATGGCCCGTCAGGTTCGCTCACGAAATTCTGTTAAAATAACATTTTGGAGGTCTTCTCTTTTTATGTTTTTGTCATAAGCAGAAAATGAAAAAATGTTTATGAATAACAATGTTAGCAAGGTTGCATAGAAGCTGCGTAAAGCCTTAAACAGTGCGTAACTAAACAAACGTTTAAAGGTTGTTTAAGGAAATCTATTGAATAAGGCTGTTAATGACTAACGTATTCTACGTCTGACCTATGCGCCCGTGTTATCTAACACAGGCTTGAGCTTTTTTTGCTGTAATTTTTTTCTTTAATGAAAAGCTTTGGTTTTTCTTGTGAAATTTGTTTATTAAATCCTTTAGATTTTATGCCATCAAGTTGAGAAAATGATATCGGCCAAGTGGCCGCTGCCAGAGTTGTTGACCATACGGGCTCGTTTTATGGCATTTTCCATCATTCTTGCCAGAACTTCGGGCGACAGGTTCCCGCATTCTTGGAGAATATTCTCCTTAAGAGCTTGAAGAGTCTGATGCTTGTTGACGTATATCCGCGTCTTCAAAAAACCCCATAAAAAGAAGTCTGGAGATTTTAAGTCAGGTAATCTGGCCGGCCAGTGGAAATCAGCAAAACGAGAGATTAAGCGCCCCGGAAATGCTTCTTTCAGAATATCGGTTGTAGCTCGAGCAGTGCGCCATTGCACCGTCTGTTGGAACCACATGTTCTCCAGTCCGAATTCATCCAATTGTGGATGAAAAACTTCGCTAATCAAGGCTCTGTGGCGCGCACCATTCACAGTCGTCGTTTGGCCCGCGGCGTTCACAAAACAAAAATGGCCCGATCACTCTTCCAGCGTAACACCACGCAGTAACTTTGATCGGGTGTAATGGTTCTTCGTGGGTGATACACAGATTTTTGGTGCCCCAGAAACGATTATTTTGTTTATTCACGTAACCGCAAAGATGGAAATGAGCCTCATCGCTGATGATAATTTTCGATGAAAAATCGTTAAGATTCAGGATGGCTTGAGCGTAGGTTACACTCGGTTGGTGGTCAACAGGTAACAGCTGATGCACTGTCTGCGCTTTGTAAGGGAACATCTTCAAATCTTTCACCAAAATTCTGCGTAAGGACCGCCAGCTAATGCCCAATTGCGTGGCACGTCATCTGGCCGTTGTTTCGGGCTCTTCTTCGATAACTTTGGTAACAACAGCGATATTCTCAACAGAACGGCTGCTCCGGGGCCGGCCAGCCTTGAAAAGATTTCGTGTTGTCCCAGTCTCTTCAAGGCGAACAGCCAAACGCGGCCGTGTTTGTCCAGTTGGTGTTGGACGGCCAGGAAAACTGCAAAGAAATTCACGCTGCGCCAACACAACCAACAAATTGTTGCTCAAAAAAGTGGATACATTTATTCCGCTTTCTTGCGGAGTAAACTGATTCATGGCTTATCGATTTGTATTCTGCGTTTGTTTACTTCACAAATGTCAAAACCGAATTGACATTTGGAGCCATTTGCAAAAGTATAGGGTGTTCCAATAGTGTGATTACTTTTGCCCCACCTTGTATAAAAGAAACAATATAAACTATAAGAATATACTAAAAACTAAACAGTAATGTTACGATCGTTATCGTCGACGAAAAAAATTGGTCCAATGATGCTGCCGCCACGCAAACCACACCAAATAGTTATTTTTTGTGGATGAATTGGTGATTCATGAAGAACATGTGGATTTTCACTCGACCAATAACGCATATTTTGCTTATTCACGAACCCATTGAGCCAAAAATGAGCTTTGTCACTAAAGATGATTTTGCGATGAAATTCATCATCTTGGCGCATCTTCTTCAGAGCCCAATCGGAGAACGTAGGTAGCTTCAAATGGTCCATCGGCTTCAATTCTTGAGTCAGGTTGATCTTGTGTGAGTGTAAACCAAGATCCTTACTCAAAATTCGCCATAAAGTGGTCTGGGCGATGTCCAATTCTTAAGAACGCCGTGGAATTGACTGTTTTGTATCGTTTGCTACGGACGCCTGAACGGCAGCGATATTTTCGACACTTCGACCAACTCGTTGACCCACTGGCACGGCAACATCACACAACGAATATGTAGGCTCAAATTTTTACACTATAATTTTTATTGTCTGTCTACAAGGGCGAGAATTACGAACGAAAATTGCACTTAACGCTCTTAAAGTTGTGATCACCGACTCTGAATTTCGGTAGTAAATTTTTATAATTTACAGACGTTGTTCGTTCGTGTACTTTACCATGATAAAAATGTTGAGTTTATTGAATAAATTGACAGTAATAGTTTGATGATTACTGAAAGGGTGCGTTCAAAAATTTAATTCAAAGTTGTCAAGTTCCTATTGGAAAATCCTGTAGAAGGTTGCCCCCAACTTCGACAAAAATTTTGTACCTGTAACTTCTCCCACCCTCAAAATATTGCAGCAAGAATAAAGGGAAGGAAAAGTAAAGTTTTTTCGACTTTGGGGTGGTCTGGTAGGCAAATGTGAATCCACCCTTGAAAATTAAGTACTTTCTCGAAGCCACGTTCATTCCCCTATGAATGATATATCGATAAATTTCGAAAGTAATAGGGTCACCGGTGTCCCTATGGTCGTCAAAGGGTTAAGCTTTTTGTTCCCTCTTGCTCCACTCTAAATATGCAAACGCTGATATGACTCCATCCTACTGCGGGCAAAGCCACAAGTCTAGCTGTTACCTGCGGCTTTGCACGCAGTTTTAATAAATTTTTAATTTTTAGTTTGTTAAATTAACTTTTTCACTAGAGAGTACATAAAAAAATAAAATAAAAATTTATTTCATTCAATTTAAGAGCTTTTTAAATTTAACTACATTAAAAAGCCGTTACAATATTTCTCAATGCTTTTAAAAAAATGAATGTGCGAATTACAACGGAATGGATTTGTTGAATGGTGTTCAAGTTTAATTAAAATAGCATATTTTTTCGTTTACATATAGATGATTTTGAACTAAGCTGATGTCGTTGTTGTTGTAGATACTCACATACACATGTAGATACTTTTTGTTTTTTTTTTTTCTCATGTGTAGATATTTATATATAAAACGACAAACAAAAAATTATCAACAAGAACCACATCTATTTGATCAATGCCTACAGCATTTAATGTTTCCGATATGTGTGGAGTTTTCATGCTGTTAGGGTTATTTTGTGTGGATATTTCTTTATTGAAATTAAAAATGTATCTCCTTTTTGTGCTATCTACAATTATGTATAATTAAATTCATATGGTAGAGGGAATAATTTCATATTTTAACACTACAGGATATGAACAATTTGATAATAACAGTAGCACTGTCGTGGATATTTTTGATGATATTTAGATTGGAAAATTCTTTTGGCTGGTAAAATTTTTAAAAATCCAAGCCATGCTCTGGGCACATTTTACCCCAAGAAATTTTATGATATTCAACTCCATGGACCAGAGTTGACTTAAGAACAACCTGGTTTGGATATTAAAGGATCTCTCAGACCATGGTTTATTTGTAATAAAGGATGTTTTTTTAAAGATACAGAACTTTTCTTTCAAATTCAATAGGAAAATTAATGAAATGGCTTGTTGATTTGATTTGTTAGTTCGCAAATTTAATGTAATCCAACAGTGGTAAGATTTCGTGAAAAATAAAAAGGTTGAATTTTTTCTTTGGCTCAAAATTTCATTAAAGCTGAATTTTTAGAAAATGCATTTTTTTTGCAACTATGAGACTGTTGAAAAATATTTGTTGCCTCCAGAAGAAATATTTTGGTTCCAAATGTACAGAAATATTTTCAGATGAAGCGAATGAAAGATGAATGTTGAATGAAATAAGAAGAAAACTGCCAACATTTTTATTTGACTGCATTCAAAGATATAAAGGAAAGATTTCCTTAAAATGATGCATCACTCAAGGGGCTAAAATTTTTAAAACCTAACGGCACTTAATTTATCAAATCGTTCTACTAGCAATGACCTTTTAAAGTTCCAGGTATCAAGGCTAAACAGTAAAAAAATTTATTTCTTATGAATGACGAACAATTCCGAGTTTTTTTTTTTTCTTGAAAGGCTTAGACGAAATCTCTTTTTGTTATTAATACAGTTGAAGAATGTATTTATGATTCGTTTTTGTTATGTTCTTATTAAATAATAGCAGTTAAAAAACTTGCTTATTTTAAAATACGTTGTGTGGGAGAAACTGAGGGAAATTCAATTCGGAAAAGGGAACAATGGGAATTTCTAGCATAACTTATGTGATTTTCAAAAAACACGCCTCCAGCATTGGTTCTATATGAATGATCCGCACAAATTGAAGAGATAGAAAGCTCCCCACTTAACGCCAAGAAAGACTCTTTTTCTATTTTCAGCTTGCCGCTCACATTGCGCTTTCTTCCGAGCGAGAGAAATGGTGGCGAATTCATTGGGAAAGTAAAGGCGATACCAAATTTTTATGGAAAAACTTATGTTTTTTTACTTTTATTTTGTATCGAATTTTATTTAAATGCAATTAAAATTTCAAATTTGATTTGAGTAAAAAACGTTATGAAGTTGAATTCTTCTGGATTATTTATTGTTACCAATGTAGAAGACTATGAAACCTGAACATAAACCTAAACTATAGTTCACCATGCATGCATGCCAATGGATGAAGAAACCTCCAGACATATTCTCACTGAATGTCCAGTTCTTCTCCATATAAGAAAGAGAATCCTAAATAGCAAAATAGTCTCTCAAGGACACCTTGCGATCCTCAACCTCGAAAATATATTATGTTTTCTGAAAAAAACTAAAGCAAACGAACTGCTTTAAGAAAAGAAAAGGTATGGCACAATAGGCATCACAAGATGCCGCAGTGCCAGAGCTGAATTAGCTCGCCCCAAGCATATCTATCTATCTATGCATGCCAATTCATTTTTGCAATAAAATCTTTACGAAATAAATTAAACTAATACTTGATTTTTTATTTAAATTTATCAATTAAATGTGTTTTAACTTTACCAAATGTTTTTCAATAAAAATAAAACAAAAAACGATTTTTATACGGTCGAATTTCATTCACAGGCAATACTAGTAATATTTAAGTAATACAGTAGACTCTCGCAAATTAGAACCATTTTGTTCCACGGGTGATTCTAATTTCTGAAATGTTCTAATTTCTGTACTTTTTTCCACAGAGATTTAAAAGGAAAGAATGAAACTGTTTAAAAAAAATTTATGTTAGCATTTATGTTAGTGAGAAGGAAAGGTCAATCAAGTGAAGCACGTGAAGGATGTTCTAAGAGTGGTGGAAAGCAAAAGAAACATGTGAATTTGAATTAGCGGCAAGTGTTATGGACCTCAGTTAATTCAAGTTATAAGACTCATCCACAAACTTGTCTACCATCAACTACAACTTCAAGTTGTAAATATTGATGAAGTTTAATTTCAGTTGATTAGAAATGAGGAAAGAAAATATAGAAAAGTTTAAAGCGTAGGACCATGGCCTGGCCGGGAGTCGCACCCGGGATCTCTGGGGTAGCAGTCGAGCACGCTACCTACTCGAACACCGAGGCCACAAAAAATTATCTTTCTATTCAAGCCAATTTTCAATTTGAAATAGTGTGATCTTAGTATTTCTCAACTACAATTTCTACAACCCTGACTTTTACACCCGTTATCGGTTGGAATATTTTTTTTTTTCAATCGGTGCTTGTCAAATTCATATGGAAAAAGTACAGAAACTCTGCTTTGTGGCACAAAAATTTCGAGGTACTGTAGATACGATGCCTTACCATTGCTTTACCTACTTTCAATACCTTTTAGTGTGCGTATACTTTTGATAGAATTAACTCTGAAAAAAAATTTAATTACATGCTCAACACTTTTTCGCATCACTGTGTTGGTATTGCCGCAAGCTATAAAGCAAGTTTTACTTGCTTGTTGCTGCTGTTCCGCTGCTGATGATACGCATCTAGCTCTGTATCTATCATGAACAACGCGCAAATCAAATGAAACCTTCATTGGGACTGCAATTGTGCAACTGAGACAACATAAACAGCAAACAACAAACAACGGTAATAATAATAATAATGATGAAAATAATATCAGACGAAAGGCTGGCAGCAATATTGCAGGCATCCCTTTGTTGTTGCATATTTTCCGGGTGAAATTTCCATATAAATTTGGAGGTCCTGTAGGCTGATTATGCTAATCAGTGGTTTTACATTAGTAGCTGTTGTTGGTGTTGTTGTTTTTTGTTTGTATATTTCAAGTACTGTTGGGGCATTGGTTCTGTTGATTTTGCTGCCGTTTCTTGTTGCCACAACTGTTGATGTTGTAGCTTATTCGATGTTATATCCGTATTATTGCTGATAAAAAACCGCACACTGTCAAATTTTTTCAAATATTTTCATTTCAGCTCTAAATCTAAAACGAAAAAAGTACATTACTTGCGTTGTTGTCGTTTTTGTTGTCGATGTAGTATTTTTTACTTTAATTAAATTTGTGCAAATTAGTAGCTGTTTGACACGAACCACAACTGCTGCCTATTTTACCAAATAACATGTTAATTTATTCCAACAATACCATCAGTTTAGCGGTTCGTGTAAGTGTGAAAAATATATATTTTTTTTTTTAGCAGAATTGGCTTAGTTTATTGCTCTATGGTACTGCGTGTGGTTCAAAAATCTTGCAAACATCTTAAAGCGTTAAGCAATCTTCTTTAAGAAACAGTAAAAGAAACAATTTTATTCCAACAGTCTTTTGTGAGCAAATAAAAAAAAAGGAACTAAATTAAATTGAAAATTTTGCAAATGAGCTGCATACAGTTTTTGGCTTATCCAAAAACATTCTGACAGACAGACATGCAGACAAGTTGATTAATTTATTCAACTTGCAGCTGGGGTGAAAATAAATGAATTGCATCTTGCTGAGCAGATGCAAGATGTGCCCGATTTGCTTGGCGGTTTCCAGAAATATTTTGTAAGTTGAACTTCTCAATAACAGTGTCTTATGTAGTTAAAAAAAAAAACCCGGTATCTACTTGATATGCTTTTATCTTATTAGTAAATCGTTTTTCTGCCAAGTCTCATGAAATTAGCAACCTTTAAGCTATCAAGACATGCTTGGTGATGCAACAACAAAAACATCTTGCCAATCGGACCCACCACACCCGCTAAATTTAAAAATTGACAGTGTTATGTGAGTACGAATGGTTTTTTTTTTTGCAGAATCCTGTTTTATATAGACTAAGGCAACGCTTAGGGGATGCCCCGTATAAATGCGCAAGCATTGGGTTGATAGTTAGTTGGAGGGTGGAAAGATGGAGTAGTGCCGGTGAAGATTTGATTTAAATTCAAACAGTGCATAACTGCTGGAGAACATGCTCCAAAGAAGATTGTTCTACAATTTACCGAAACAACTGAAGAACGATTGGCTTAAAATGTATAGATACTTTCTAGACATACTTACCAACACATCAACAACAACAAAACAATCAGGCCAATCGGGTCAACACAGCCCAGAAAATTTCAAAATTCCCGGTACTTTTTGATCACACCTCATATGATCATACACACACCTCAAGATTATTATTATTATTAAAATATTTATATATAAACAAACTTAGGAGCTAGGCACATATTCTTAAGAGCATAGAATATTGCTTCGCTTTCTGCTGTAAATATTGAGCAGTAAGTGCTAAGTTGAGCAAGTCTTATTATATTTAGGTTGTTATCGACAACTGCATAGGCGACACCCGTGAGGGTTTTTGATCCGTCGGTAAAGTAAAGCTTCCAGTTGTTGTAGGAGTCTATTGTTTCTTCGAAATAGCTCTTTAAAGTAGCAGGATTCTTAGAGTTTTTAGGTAGATGCATAAGATTAGATACGAAGCTGTATTTGGATAGCTTCCAAGGAGGTCGTCGAGCTTTGTATATTAGATGGGTCCTAGCATCAAACCCAATGTCTAGAGCACTTTGCGCTATGTGGTAAATTGCTGGTGTTACTTTTGGTTTTTTCGCTGTGATAAGTTTATTGAGGAACAGATGCTCGGTAGGCACTAGAATTTTGTGGATTAAATAGGCTGAGACTGTTTTTACTCGGTGGTCAATTGAAGGTAGTTCTGTTTCGGTTAAAATGTTAACAATGGGAGTTGATTGGAAGGCACCAGTGCTGAAGCGAGCGGTAGCATTATAAACGGTTTAAATTTTGCGCAGATTGGAGTTGGCGGTATGTCCATACACTGCTAGTCCGTAGTCAAGTTTCGAACATATTAACCAATCATATTGTCACTGATGGATATGCATTAATATGATGATTAGAAATACATTTCACTAAGTTCAATCTCTGTACAAGTGAGTTTTTTATATAACCGATGTGCGAAGAACATTTACAATTGCTACTGAATATGATACCTAATATTCTAAGACTATTTACAAATTCCAATACATTATTGTTTATTGATAGAATTAAGTTAGTGCAATATCTTTTTCTACATATATGTAGTACTTTGCTTTTTGAGATCGAAATTATGGCACCAGAGTTTTGAACGTAGAACGGCATCTTTGTTGATATTAAAAGTCAATCGTGACATGCTCAGTTTTTCGCTTAATAGTTCTTGGTATTGATTCCAGTTAGCTTCGTCTACTTTTAATCGTACTAAATTTATCTTAATAGATAGATAAATAGATAGATATGCTTGGGGCGATCTAATTCAGCTCTGGCACTGCGGCATCTTGTGATGTCTATTGTGCCATACCTTTTCTTTTCTTAAAGCAGTTCGTTTGCTTTAGTTTTTTTCAGAAAACATAATATATTTTCGAGGTTGAGGATCGCAAGGTGTCCTTGAGAGACTATTTTGCTATTTAGGATTCTCTTTCTTATATGGAGAAGAGCTGGACATTCAGTAAGAATATGTCTGGAGGTTTCTTCATCCTCAAGGCATAATCTACATAATGAATCAGTAGCGATATTCATTTTTTGTAGGTGTTTCTTTAGTTTGCAGTGTCCAGTTAAAATTCCGGTCATCATCTTTAGGTCTTTCTTCCCTAAGTTGATAAGAAATTTTGATTTCTTGGGAGAAAGTTCTGGGAATATTTGCTTAGTGCATATCTGTCCTAAGCAGTTCTTCCAGATGTCTTGAGATTCGCGGAATGAGGTTTTTTTGACGTGTTGCTTGAACAGATTCTTACCAACCCCACAGAACGGTTCCGGTCCTGTGAGTGGTGATGATGCTCCATGTTTGGCCAGGGAGTCTGCTCTTTCATTCCCGTCAAAACTACAGTGGTCAGGAATCCACTGTAGAGTAACTTTATTGTTTTGCGCAGCCAGGTCGTTGCGGACGTCTACAGTCTCCAGCACTAGCTTGGATTTTATGATGGGTGATGTCAGAGCTTTAAGGGCAGCTTGACTATCAGAGAAGACAAAAATTGATTTGCCCCTAACATTGTTCATACAGTTCAGTCTGACGCATCTGTTAATGGCAAGGATTTCCGCTTGAAAGATTGTGGTAAATAGACCTGCACTGAAGAAGTGGCTCTCATTGGAGTGTTCTCCAAAGACCCCTGCTCCCGTGCCTTTCTCCATTTTGGAGCCATCTGTGTACCACACAAGGTCGTTTTCGGACGGGCTTAGTTTCTCGTGTTCCCAGTTGGATCTGGGGGGGATAACTACGATGAAGTTTTTGTTAAAGCGGCTTTTGGGAAGCATGTCATCTAATGGCATGCAGAACTCCTTTTCTCGCTTTAGGGTTGTGATTAAGGTTAGGTGTCCCTTTAAGGGATGGTTTGGGACAGTGTAACCCAGATGGAAAAGTCTGTGAAGGCTGAGCTTCGCCTCCATCTGGATGTGTATGTGGAGGCGAATAGATGATTGTATCTGGTTTTGATGGCGGTTTTCAAAAGAAATGAAAATCGGGAAATGGTCGCTTCCGTGTGGATGAAGGGCAACTTTCCATTCGAGAAAAGGCAGAATGTTAGCAGATGCAAAAGATAGGTCTACAAGCCACAAGAGATACTGGAGACTCCATTACATCCGCAACAAGTCAGAGTTTGGTACGGATAACTCTCAGAGGCATCATCAGTCCTAATTTTTTTCAAAAATGAGGCTAGAGCTAACGAAACGGTCAATGAATCATTCTGTTGGGAAATGATTGAGGGCTTGTTGCTGCCAAATGTTGCTTGACATGATCTCGATGCACACTGGTTCCAGCAAAATGGCGCAACCAGCCACAAAGTCACCAAAATGAAAAAAAATCCTGAAAGAGCCGTTTGGTGACCGAATTTTGTCACTTTCTGGATCATTGACCACCGTGATAGTGCGTTTTCACGCCCCCTTATTATTACTTGGGGGATAACAGCTTGAGGGCAACATTATCCACAAAATTCGACCAGAAATGCTTGCAAAAGTGACAAAAAATTGTGTTGATCGAATATCGTACGTCAAGCGCAGCCTGATTGGTCATTAAAAGGAAATAATTTTCAAACAATAATTTAATGTCGCAAACTTTTAAATTTTTGGACCCAAGAAATTTTAAGCGCGGGCCAATGCTTAAAAAAAAAAACACAAAATGTTGGTCATCGTTGCGTTTGGCAAAAAATCAAACAAAATAAAAAAACAATTACAATACAATGAAATCCCATGTCATGAAAAATTACTCGACACACAAGTAACGGGACTTTCAGCCTCAGCATCGACATCATCGAGTGTGCGTTTTTTTATTTTGGCTTTGCATGCATTTGTTTTTGTAAAGTTCGCTGGAAAATGTGCGAAACACTGAACGAGTGCGGTTTGTGTTGTTTTTTCTTTACAGGCCTTCTTTGATTTTGGCTCATCGCAAAGACAAAACTAAGATAGAAACAAATTTGTATGAAGGGCCACGCGGGCCATACGGGCCACTGCGTAAGCATGTTTGTTTTAAATAAAGCCAAAACATTGGTACTTTGGAAAATTTTTATGCATTTTATTTCAAAAAGAAATCCAACAGGGAACTAAAAAAACCACCTTTATTTGTAAACAATTTTATTAAATGTCCCTCCTTGCTAATTGTGAATTATCAATGGCCAACATTGGCAAGTGGGTTTTAGTGGAAAGTATTTTCTTTTAACATGAATCGATTTATTTCAATTGAGAGAAACTGTTTTACGAACTAGATCTACGATTGATGGAACAGCCGCTATACTAATTATTCTTTTAAGTTCTATTAATAAAAAAATCGAAGACCACTGCTACTGGAATAATGGAATAATGCGTTGCGACAACTTTCAATACAGCCACTATTTTCTATCATACCACCACTGAAAATGTTTTTTTTTTTTGGCACGAGGTGAACCTCACTAATCGCTAGTAATTCACCACAACTACTCGTTCATTACAGGCAGTGTTCGGACTTTACTGCAATTGCAGTAGATCTACTGCGTTTTTTAGCAAAATTGAATGTTTTACTGCGTTACTGCAGTTTTTTCAAATATACTGCGATTTATTCTCAACAAACATTTGTAGGGTTATTTTCATATTTACCTTACAAACAACAGGAAACACAAGCAATGCCTTTCTTATGTGACGTTGCATTAAGTCAAGCATAACTAAACCTTTAATACCATTACATAAAAAACTAGAAGGATGGCAGCATAAGTGTAAAATTAATAAAAAAAAAAAAAGTAAATAACTGGCCATTTCAGCCCTTGAAAGGAATTTGACCTAGCTTCTTATGATCAATTGTGTTGTACGTGTTATTAAGTTTGTACACAATTGACCGAGAACCGGACCTACATGTTTAACGCCGACTCTGAACGGCGATGAACGGAACGTTCTTGTTCTCAAGAAGCTTTACATGGCATTTTAATTACTCTCTGAGGTTTGCCATTGTCTGCAGAGAGGTGGCGGCCGTACAGAAAAATAATTTTAATTCAAATAATTTTCTGTCGCTGCTGGGGTTCGAACCCGGGTCTCCAGGTTTGTTGACATAGAGGCCACGCACTTTAAACAACTACGCCACGAACGCCACAAGTGAGAGTGAGAGTTTTAAAGTTGTCAATATGTGAGTTCAGCGACTTAAGGGCAGCTTGACTTTCTGAGAAGATGTAAATACTCTTGCCCCTAAGGTCTTTTTGACCTAGAATCTTAGCGGTTTCTTGAATAGCCATCATCTCCGCTTGGTAGACACGAAGCTTCGATTTTAAGATCCTGGGAGTAAATACCTCTCCCTACTTGTTCTTGAAGCTTGGATCCATTTGTAAACATTTTAATGCCGGTATTTTTAAAGATGGTTTTGTTAGCCCAGTCTAGTCGTAAAGGGATGAGAACTTCGTATTTCTTTTCGAGATTTAAACAAGGCGCACAGTAATCTGTTTTGTCGCGGTCAGATGAGTTTAGAATCAGTGGCGGATCTAGTATTTGCTAAAGGGGGGTCTGAAATTACACTTTTATATGCCTAGGGGGGCTGAAACGTCGTTTTAGAGTTTTTTCATTTATTTCCAATACAAAAAATTCTGCAAGGGGGGTGAGAGGGCTAAAGCCCTTTCAGCCCGTATGTAGATCCGCCACAGAATTATTGTGTGAACGCAGATATTACCTATTCAATTTCTAGATTCTCCTGAGGGCTGCTATACTAGCACATTCTCTGGCAAAGATATCAAGAGGAGGAAGGTGAGGCATGACATTCAGAGCACTAATTGGGGTTGTGGATAATACCCCGGTAATACAAAACTTGCACTTTCAACTTTTGCAAATTTCTGAAATGCAATTGTCTTTTCAAGGGCTCTCCACCATACCAGTGAGCCATTTATAAGTATGGGGTGGACAATTGCCATATAAACCCAACGTACTATTTTGGGTGAAAACCCCATTTCTTATCTATCGATTTTTACAGGCAAATAGAGCTATGTTTGCCTTTTTAACACGTTACTCTATGTTATCATTCCAGCTCCTAGGTATTTCGAACAGAGAAAGTAAGTTTTTTTTATTGCCTTTCTAAACGCCTCTTTGGCGAATCAAGCCTACTTTGTAGTGATTTTGAAGTCGGTTTTTTCCTGTGGTAAGAATTTTTTATTGACAAGAGATTTCAGAAAGCAACGGTAAAATTCGGTAAATTTTTTATAGATAATGTTAGACAATAGCTGCGTTCGATTCACCAGCCTATACTCATGGTATAATAATACATGGTAGCATTGACAACTGCTTATTTTCTCTTCAACAGGAAAACATAAACTGTCAAACACAGCTTGTTGTGCAAATACATCAGCAGCTGCTGTGGTTGTTGTTTTTTTTCACTTCAAGGTTTTCAACATTGCTTGTGTTTTCAATGGCGGATTGTGAGCGCTCTCTTTTTGAGTATATTTTTTGACAGAATATGTTTTCCCAAGCAACTGTCAATGCTACCTTGTATTATTATACCATGGCCTATACTCAATTCATGTCGCTTATTTCAAAATTTTTATGGGAAAACAACAAAGGCTTGTTGAGTATAGAGTAGGTCAATTATCAGTTGAGTTGAGTAAAGTTGCGTTGCCAAGTACTTATTTTTTAGTTGGTTTGTGTACGGAATAAGGTAAATGTAAAAGATTCTGTGTGTCAAATGTGATGTGAGTACAAAAAAAAAAAATAATCAATTGGCAGACTTTATGTGGTCTGTAAAAACAAAAGTATTGCTAACTTTGCGGTATGTAACAGCTAAGTAGCCGGTTTTTCGTAAGTGAGTATAGCATTGGCGAATCGAACGCAGCTAATATCACGTTCTTAGGATTTTTGTTAATCTGAATACAGGACTCGGTGGGAATTTTTTGGTTTCACTGTTTCAATTTCATCATTTTTACATTTTCTATATTTTTAACCATTTTCAGAAACTTCAAAAACAGTTTTTTAATTGATAATTTTAATAAAGCCCAAAATACTTTTTTTTTGATATTTTGAAAAATGTGCTTAAAAAAAATATGTTTTATAGACACACAATTAAATTTGTTACAATTTAAAAGCACGATTTCATCCATAGCAAACTAAAAAAAGAAATAAATAAAAATCTAATCATCAAAGTTTCTATGTAAGTCATTTATCGCAAACTTTACGATGCACAAAATTACAAAATTTTCAATAAAATCAACAAAATCTATGTGTTGCTATGGTGCAAGCTCAAGCAGCTTCCCGTGACGTGTGGTGAATGTGAGACGCATGCCACAAGAAGCGCTCCTTTAAATTTTATATTTTCGTAGCCTACTTTAGCTACTTCCTCAAGGATCCTCCAAATCTGTTCACATAGTTACATAATATAAATATTTGTTAATAATTCAACTTTTAACCTTCTCCTACCCAAAAAATGTCAAAATTAAAATTAAAAAATATTTGCTGTTTAATTTTACGCTTCGTGCAGCTGCCAGCCACAATCTGACAGCGTGAAAGTTAAAAGAGAGCATCTAGCGTTAATTTTTCAGGCTGGCCATACATGAAACTGGGACACCCTAAAGTTGTTGAAAAAAAAAAAAAAAAAAAAACTACACAAAAGTTTCTTAGAGAAGAGTGAAAGTGTCACAAATGCGGGATTATGTTGGTGTTGTTGAAATTTATATAGAAACGGCTTCAATCATTCACTGCCAGCCTTTCTGTCCTTTGCACAGACTGAAAAAAAAACGCTTGTTGTATGTAGGGTGACAGCAATTTTTTTTTTAAATATATATATATACGAGTATTTATATTTATAAATTTAGCTGAAGGGCAAAAATATTCCGCACTCTGCTGCACATGTGAAAAGTGAAAATTTTTTAATGCAACCTTGGAAAAGCGCTTCCAAACGTCATGATTACAGTTTAAATACCTTTTAACGAGCTTTTGCGTCGACGAAATGGTGTGGGTCATGTTAGCTTGCGTAAGTATGTATGCATGTGTTATATCCTGTGTGTGTGTATATGTTTGTGTGTATAGCTCTGTTCGGTACACATCATGGCAGCGACGAGATTTAAGCGATGTCAAGCATCATGTTACATGCTCCAATTACAACGCGAAGATTAGATATTAAATGAAATTAAATGCATGTTCAAGTCATCACGATGATGAAGTTGCTGAGGACGGACATCAAGAATGTCAGCACTGAAAAAAAAAATATCAATTAAGTGCATTTTGTGCGGTTTAATTTAATAATGCAACATGCCTTACTTTGGTTACCTAACCGTCTGAAACGCTCCGCTCACTGCTTTCTACTCTATGCGATAATACTTGTGTGTGTGTGTCTTGTTTTTTTGATTGGCTTGTTCTTACTGTCACCACTCGAGTGCCTAATTATGCTAATGAGCAAGCTCAGTGGCAAAAACTGCCACTAAGGTCTGCCACTGCATATTTAACCAACGAACCTTAAACGCACTCTTGAGATGCCTGCCTGCAAGTTTTTTTTTCCTTTCTTACACAAAAGTCGAGTTAAAGGAAGCATAGAAAAATTAACAAACAAAAAAAAAAAATTTTTCAAAAGTAAAAATTTTTTAAAAAGGTGGAAGAAATACACTCTAATTTGAGTGTGCAATTCCTCTGAGGATGTGCTGCAAAAGCAAAGTCACGGTAATGGTTACCGTTATTTATTCCAGTTACTTAATAATGCATGAGTACCTGTTTGCTTCTAGCATGCTTCAAGTTATGCTTATTTATCAAATCCTCAACATGTCTTTCTATGGAACTTATTTAGACAAAATGCAGCTTAAGATGCTCTTGTGATGCTAAATCATATAACAACAATTTAAATCTATTTAGCTGTATGCAGTTAAGATATAATTATCACAAAATATGAAAACGTCTTCCAATGAAAATTTTATTGCGAGCACATTACAAGTCAAAGAGGATCAGTTCATATAGCAAATAAGTACTTTGTTTACTAAATTGATTTAAACTGTCTTTTATTCTTTCTAACAAGAATGTTTCACTTTCTTCAAAGTGCTAGTACACAGTGGCGTAGCGAGCATAGCTGCCGCTGCACAGTGCGCTTTTTTCGATTTTCGACTTTTTTCAAAAACTATAAAAGCCAGAGTAATGAAATTTTGCACCAATGCTTATTGTGTTAAAATACACTTCTTGACAAAAAATAAGAATTTTAGACCAACTGCAACGCCTACCTCCCATACGAAGTGACTTTTTTCAACAGTAAAAATCCCACTAATTTTGCTCATATGTGAACGTAAAAAATAAAATAAATTTTTTTTAACAACAAAATAAACACCATGCCAAAAATAAATAAGATCGGACAACTTTTAGATTATCCTCCCACACAACAAGACAGTTAGGCACTATTTTGAGAATATTTCATATGTTCGCTAATTTACTTGTGTGCATTCATGCATGCTTAAAAAAAGATTAAAATGGTTTTAACCTTAAACCCGTTTATCGGGTCATTTTGACCCGAGGCACTTTTCATTTGCATAAAAAACATTAAAAAACAAAAATTAAAAAAAAAAAACACCATTTTTATTTGTTGAACTTTTATCTTTGCAACCAGAATGAAAAAATTGTACATATGCGGCACATGTGCATAGCAGAGACTAAAAACTGACATGTGCACTATACGTTTATCTGGACCAAAATGGCCCTACATTTTCTACTGTGAGAACATTGGAAGTGAGAGACGGTATTATTCTGTCGTTGGCGTATGTACTTTTCAAACTTCTGTACACTTACACGTATGAAAACATGCTTTTTATATGGATCTGTTGTGCATGTGCAGTGTTCTCTTTTGTGTTGTCTTTTAGTATTGGCGTTATATCATGCTAAAAATCAATTGGAAAAGCAAAGCGATGCAACACTGCAACGAAGCAATCAATAAGGCCGTGTGCTATTCGGAAACTTTTCACTCGTGGTAGAAAAGAATTCACTGACTTGAATACAATTTCTTTCGACATATAATGGTCATTTTTACAGTGCCTAATTTTGACAGCAAGGAATTTTGACGTTATAGATTTCGGTGGTGTAGTAGCGCAAGAATTTAATTTAATTTGCAAAATTGTTAATATATATGAAAAATTAATAGTATTTCATTCAAATATTTTCCACTTCTGGTTATTATGCTGTCGGAAGCAAAAAATTTTCTTTTCGATTTTCGCTTGTGTCAAAAATTCTCTTGCCGATTATCAAAATTTATACTAGCACCTGGGGCTACATGAATTTTTTACAGTTATATTCATCTCACATCTGCCAAATATTCTCATTCAGACTGTCAAAATTTCGTCATCCGAGTGAAAAGTTTCCGTATAGCACATGGCCTTAGAATTGCTTTGAGTTTGATTGGTATGAAGCTTAATCGCCTTACAGAATCGCTTCGAATGCCACAAGTTTAGGTAAAAAATAAATAAATAATTTCCATTTCAAATGAATGTTGTTCATTCTTGTTTCATTCACTGTTTTTACTAAGATAAGACACCACGACGTAGATGCGAAGCACAAAGGATAATAAAACGTCTGCTGTGTGTGACCATTGCTTAAAACTTTTTTTACCTTTGCATTATGTTCGTGCATGTTAATCGCGTTACCTTCACAAATACAAAGAACCTGATATATTGGAAGTTAACGATGATAATGATGGGGCAGATTCATCAATGCCTATGACATCAAATGCAGCTCAATCGAATCGGATTTATCAATCGGTTAGAAATCTTATGTAAATTGCAAATGGTTTGCGCTAGCATATATTTAAAAAAAAAAAATCAAATATTAAAATCAATATTTTATGAAATAACAGCACTTTTTAATTTTATCTCATTGAAAAATAGAAAATTTCCATACAAAATACACTACAGGTCAAAATGGCAATATACCATTATGAAGACCAATAGGCAATATACATGAAGATATTATTCTTTCACCATGGCAGAGGACCTACAGAACGCCTTCCAAACGCCCTGGAAAATTATTTAAAAAATATTTTTGTTTGCCTGCAGCTGGATTCGAACTCAGGTCCGCGAAATTTCTCAATATAGCAAAAAATTTTACAACGCATTTGCACTCTCAGCCAAATTCAATTTAGACTTTGTTTGTAGGAGCAACTTTTATTGCTTATTTGTGTTGTGTTATGTTTGCTTTGAGAAACTCTACTACTGTAAAAAAACTGGGCTTCTACCGAAATACTCTAAATTTCAAAATGTAACTCCTTATTAAGTCTTCAGAAGTCTCGCGCTGGTTTACAATCGATTTTTCTGTAACTTCTACTATTGTAAACGTTTACTGAAATGTAAACATCTAAAATTAAATCATACGTTCAAAATTTCAAGTCAAAAAAATAACTTTTGTGCAATTTAATGTGGTCTTACCATTTTTATGTGGTCACTTTGTATGGGAGGTAGGCGTGATTTTCATCCAAATAGGCTGACTTACGACCTCGACCTTTAGTTTTTGATAAAATCTTATATTTTGAATTTCATTAAGATAGCTTCAATATAAGAGCTATAATCGCCATAACAGACGCACAGACAATCGCACAGACGGAAACATGGCAATACGCGGGTAAAACAAAAATATATCTTGCTAATTTTACGTACCTTTGTTAATTAATACACATATGACATCTTTCACAAACTTCTTTCAGTTCAATAACAAAAGTTGTCTTAAAGATAAGTGCGTTTTGAGGAAAACTTGTTTTTTAAGCGTTTTTCAAATGAAGTGTTTTTTCTTATGCGCAACTTTGCGCAGCCAATTTTTTAAGATTTATAAGGCAGATATACTGTACATTTTGAAAGTATAATTGTTCGATTGTAGTTAGGTTGAACTATTAAGATTTTTTTCCACTAAATTTTAGTAACATAATAACTGCTTAATAAATTTAGAGACTTTTTTCTAATTTTTGTTTTTCATATTTTTTTTTTTTTTGTTTGTTACAAATTCAATGGTAATTAAGTCACTAAAAAATACGAAAAAAACCAAATTTAAATATATGTTTTCTCTTCTAAGTAATAAATGTTTCAAATTGCCCTACTTTTTTAGCTTGGAGTGCGCTACTTTTTGTCAGAAAAAAGTTTCAACTTTCAAAAATGACATAAAAATATTTTAAGAGAGCATCAATTTCATAATATCATTTCCATAATATGTCATCACAAGCGGAGGACGATTCTCACAAGGCAACGCGTGAGGGTCAAAGGGGCGATCTTCACATGGCAACGTGTCTGACTGCCTCAACCTGGTGAGGCCAGCATTATCCATGTCGAACTCGTCTCAAGTCGACTCAAACCTCTACGTGGTGTCCTCTAGAAACGGCAAACTGGGAACTGTTAGTTTGACGGCTAATCTGAGCGGCGGGTTACCTGCCTTTAAAGGGTTGTAAATACGTTGGGCTTAAACCACCACGTAAAAAACCACCACGTAAAAAAATCATTTCAATGAAACAAAAAAGAAATAAGATAAAACTGATCTGATAAACCCCAAATCTGATGACGACTACCGCCAACGAAAATCTGACAATGATTTACGGATATGCACTTGGAACGTCCGATCCCTTAATTGGGATGGTGCCTCTATCCAACTGATAGATATATTAGAAAGATACAAAGCTATCTTTCATATCTGCCATAATCCGTGTCAAGGCAATATTTTTCAACATAAGCCTGATTTGTGCGCACGCTCTGACGGAAGATAAGGACGATGAGACCAAAGACAGCTTCTACGAGCGCCTTGAAGAGGCCTATGAGCGCAGCCCCCCCCCACGACATAAAAATCGTTCTTGGTGACTTCAACGCAAAGGTGAAAATATCTTTGGTCCAAAGTTCAGCCTCCACGACAATACCTCCGAAAACGGAGGCTGATTGACTCTGCCGCAGCGCGAAACATGGTCGTTAGTAGCACTAGATTCAAGCATCTCAGTTTTCATAAAGCAACTTGGCTGTCTCCTGATCAAAAGACGAGCAACCAAATTGATCACGTTTTGATTGACGGAAGGCACTCTTCCAGTGTTTTAGATGTACGCACGATCCGTAGTGCCAATATAGACTCGGATCATTATCTTGTCACAGCCAAGATCAGTAAACGTCTGTGCGCAACCAAGAATGTTCGCAATCCGGCACAGAGAAAGCTAGACATCGAAAAGCTGCAATCAAAACAAACAGCCGAAGACTTCGCCACTCGACTCTCACTCCTGCTTCAAGAAAGCACTCCTCCGATCGACGATATATGCGAGCAGTGGAATCATATTTCCCACTCTATGCGTCCGGCTGCCGAAGAGGTGATATCACCGCCCTCGTGAAACCAGTGGCACGACCAGGAGTGTCGCGACGCCACTGGAGAAAAAGACGCCGCCTACAAAGCCGCCCTGCAGTCGGTTATAACGCGTGCTGCTAAAGAGCGATACAAAGAGAAGAGGAGGGAAGAGAGACGCATTTTCAGGCGAAACAAAAGGGAAGCGGAAATGCGTGAGTACGAGAAAATTGAGATGCATGGTGACAGGAATGAGGTCCGAAAATTTTTCGAAAAAATAAGACGCCTGGCCGATGGTTTCAAGACCGGGGCCTCTTCCTGCAAGGATGAAAATGGGAATCTAGTGATAGATATACAAAGTACACTGATGATGTGGAGGGAACACTTGTCTAGGCTTCTGAATAGCGACGATAACAACAATCCCACCAATAGAGATGATATCCCGGAATCCCCAATTTTGGACGACAGCGTTGAAGTTCCGCTGCCCGACCATAGTGAAGTCTTGAAAGCTACAGATCCGCTTAAAAACAACAAAACCGCAGGAGCCGATGGCTTACCTGCTGAGCTCTTCAAGAATGAAGGTGAAGCTCTATTTAAATGCATTCATGAGCTTCTATGCAGAATATGGTCGGAAGAATGCATTCCAAACAATTGGAACCTCAGTGTGCTCTGCCCAATCCACAAGAAAGGCGATCCCACAATTTGCGCCAACTACCGTGGGAGCCTTCTTAATATCGCATATAAGGTCCTGTCGAGCATATTATGTGAAAGACTGAAACCCATCGTAAACCAGCTGATTGGACCTTATCAGTGTGGCTTCAGACCTGGTAAATCCACCATAGACCAGATATTTACGCTAGACATATCTTGGAGAAGACCCTAGAAAACAAATCGACACACACCATCTTTTTGTCGATTACAAAGCCGCCTTCGACAGCCCAATAAGGAATCATCTATACTCCACCATGTCTGAATTTGGTATTCCTGCAAAGCTCATCCGTCTTTGCAGAATGACACTGAGCAACACCAGCAGCACAGTTAAGATCGGGAAGGATCTCACTCCTCCATTCGATACCAAACGAGGTTTCTGACAAGGTGATTCCTTATCGTCCGACTTTTTCAACCTGATGATGGAGAAGATCATCCGATCTGCTGATTTGAGACGCAGTGGCACTATATTCTACAAAAGTAGTATGCTGCTGGCGTATGCTGATGATATCGATATCATTGGCCATAATACGCGCGAAGTCAGTGCAGCATTCTCCAGATTAGCGAAAGAGTCGAGTCAAATGGGTCTTGTAGTGAACGCTGATAAGACATAATACCTATTGTCAACAAACAAACAGTCCCAGCATCTTGAAAACCACGTTACTGTTGACAACATCTTATTAGAGGTTGTTAAGAACTTCGTATACATGGGATCCAGTTAACTCTTCCAACGATGTCAGTAATGAGATAAAATGAAGGATAACTCTTGCCAACAGGTGTTACTTTGGGCTGAGTAGGGAATTGAGAAGCAGAGCCCTCTCCCGACGAACAAAACTCACGCTCTATAAATCACTTATCATGCCCGTCCTATTATATGAAGCACAAACCTGGACGTTGAGCAGTTCTAATGAAAATACTTTGGGAGCCTTCGAGAGAAAGATTCTTCGTAAAATATTCGGTCCAATCTGCGGATATGGCGAGTACCGAATTCGATTGAATCACGAGCTGTATGAGCTGTACGCCGACATCGACATAGTTAAGCGCATAAAATCGAGCAACTCCGCTGGATAGGTCATGTTGAAAATCGAAAAAAATATTTGAAGCAGTGCCCGGTAGTTGTCAATGCAGAAGAGGACACCCAGATCTTTGTTGAAAAGAACAAGTGTTGGACAACCTGACGAAGCTTGGTGATTCCGACTAGCGCCAGGAAGTGCGAAATAAAAATATATGGCGCAAATCTTATACGAGGCCAAAACCGACCAACGGTTGTAAGCGCCAGATAAGTAAGTAATGAATCCTTGACTTGTGACCTCAAAAGTACTTTGACAGAATGTATTCTTGAAATAAATTAAGTATCCTGCATATAGCGATGATGATTTTTGCAAACTTTTCAAACAAGGTCTTTACTTCACTTTTCATCTCTTCTACTAAATGAAAGTAGAAATTGTGAAAGGCTTTGAAATACCTACGCAACACACTCAGAAGAAAATGTATGCGGAATGCTTTTCAAATGCGTTCAGCACGATGTTTTCCAATTAAAGCATGATGTTTGTGCTTAATTTGACTAGCTGCCAGCAAAAGCTGTCTGAGCAACAGCTACGAATGCGCCTAAGAAGCACTCATACCCAATCACACACTCACACGCATACATAGACCCAAACTCGCAAACAACCACGTAACAAGTCACTCAGCTAGAAATCGATATCAATCGTAATGCAAAAAGCAGAAAAAAATTTCTATTTCACAAGCTCGTAACCTGGACAGAGTAAATGCATTGTAGACTGTTTTGATCGTTATTCAATGATGTTGTTGGCAGCCAGCAAAGAAACGAACAGACGTTAGCAAACACACACGCATCTAAACAAACACGCAGCTTAATATAATCAAGCCCAATGGCACACATGTAGAACAGCTGTGGCACCTAGACCAATTCCGTATGGTGCAATAGCAGCACCAACTCTTTTGCCATGAGTGCAGGATCAGGAAGAGCATCATAACCATGACTTTTGATTTGCGTAAGCTGCACGTTTGCGTTTCGAGCCTTTGTGCACAGATATCGTTTAAGCGTGATTTGAATATTTACAGAAAGTCACTTTATGTTTGTGCGTGTATATGTGTGCGAGTGCATGCAACTTCATATACACATACATTAAATATGCAAGTGTTTTTGTTTGCAACAAGCAAGCGTTTTTTATTTTGATCATTTTGTTTTCTTTTTTTCTTTTTGCTTCAAGTTAATTCCGAGCTTCAATTTTTCAATGCTAGCGATTAATGGAGTATTTTTATGGTGTGGCAACACTGTTTTGAAAAAATAAAACCGAAAAACGTATTTAAAAGCAACGCTTAAATGTAATAACTACGAATGCTTTCAGCGCTAAATTGAAATGAAATTGAATTGATTTGTAGCAACAATCGAACAGACTTAAGCACCGAAGCACACACACAAACATATACCACACACACTTACACATATACACACTGAAGCTGTGTTCACACAAACAGTAGCCAACAAGTATTCGCACGTTTCGTTGAAATCTCGTCAAGGATTAGTTTGACATAATTGAGTTTTGTAAGTGTCTGTGTGTGACTGTGTATGTGTGCTTTTGTGGGTGTATGTGTGAGTATATTATATTAGTATTTGTTCAAATAAATCCCCCGTCACGCATTTAAAAAATTCGGTTTTGCTAACTTTACTTTAAACTTTGCACAACTTTAATAAGAATAACGTTATTTTTGTAATGGAATGTTTCTCAGTGTCCTTTCATGAAATCATGCTTTCTCATCCCACCACAATTTTAATTGATTTATTCCTCTGCTCCCTAAGGTATGCAATGCTTTTTAACTAATAAAATGTGTCTCTACTAATTGAAAAATCAGCGTGCCGAAGAGTAATCGCTACCGAATTAAAATCGAAATTTAAATTTCATTTAAATTTGGCTCATTCTGATCCAGTGTAATTACAGTTATAGTGCGGAGAGAAGTATAAAGTACCATGGCACTCCTTAAGTCGACTAAGCTATGTCTTAGTTGTTAGAAAAAAAAAATGTGTTAAAAAAGCTTTTGAAGGTGTTTTATTAGTTTTTTAGTCATGAAACAACTCAGCAAAATTACCAATATTTTTTATTGTAGAGATAACAGGCATGACATATTCTGATAACAGGCATGTTCTCCAAAAAGATTGGCATACAAATAAATGTTTGTGTTACTTTGATTTATACTCTAGATTTAAGTAACAATGTTGTTTCTTGAACTACATGGTGAAAGGGCGCAACTTTGACTCCCCTACAGCCTCTAGTTTAGGAGATATAAGCAAAAGGTGCTGAAAATTTTATTTTAATTGGAAAATCGTATCGCAAAGCTTACGGTACAATATTGTATGTGCATAAATTAAAACCATATATGTAATACTTCTACACTAAGGGAAAAAATATTAAATTTATCCAAAAACTTTTTTAATTTATCCAAAAAGCGAGTCATTTTTACACCAATAACGCATTTACTTAAATCGACTACGTAAATATTTAAAATTTATTTAAATACTTTTTTAATTAAATAAAATATTAAAATATTTAAACAGAATAAATAAAAAATATATTAAAATTATGCACGAATATATTTAAATATCTTTCAAATATTTCCTATTTGAAAATAAAACTATCGCATTTAAGGAAAATTTATATAAAAATATTGAAATTGAAAAACAATTTATTTGAATATTTCCCACGAGCTGCGTCCATATCAAACGCCATTTAGTGGTATACTTATATTATTTTCTTTTTGTGAAAATATGATTTGTGAGTCCGGTGGTGAGTGCGATGCATGATGAAATCATGTAGAGTGGAGTGACATTCTTGAGAAAATACCGAGTTGAATTCATCATGAATTCATCATGCATCGCACTCACCACCGCACTCACAAATAATATTTGCCAAATATCCATAATATATTACCCTTGAAACATTAACTAAATGAGAACTATAAGACCTGCAACTGCTGGTGCGAAGAAACTGCAGCAGCATCGCACTCTGTTCCTGTGCCTGTTCCTGCTTAGTGGCTGCTTGGCAGCTGTGTGGAATATGTGTGTCAGTGTGTGGCATAAATAAATTTTAAATACGGGAAAAAAACGAGTTGTAAGGAAAATATTTGATTTATCCACGTAAATATTTAAATGAAATATATACTCAGGCGTGTATAATGTTAATATGCGTTATTTCCCTTAGTGTATATTGGCAGTATACTCAAGGTACATTCACCAACATTAGAGTGCAGATATATTGTTATATGAGCGAGAAAATATATAAACGAATGTACCCGAAATTAATTTCATAATAAAAAAATTCAGGAGCAGTGCTTTCATTGTCAAAAATTTCATTTAAAATTTTCGTTGTTTGAATTTTTATGGTTAAAATTTTGCTTGCTTGAATTTTTCTTTTTAAAATTTAATCATATATCATGCGTTGGTGTTATAATTGTTTTATAACGTTGCGTACCTATGATTTATGCAAAACAAATATGTACGTTTTGCTTTGTTTTAAGTTTGGGGAACACATTTTTCGTAACTACCTTACGATTTGAAATTATCTTGAGTGTAGTAATTTTCATATATTCAAATATACTAATACTAACAACAAAATCTTATGTAGGCTATCTCTCCTTGATTTCGTAGTTGAAATTCATTGAAAATGAAAAGTATTACATATATGATTAAAACTAAATATTAATCCGAAAAGAAGTAATTTTAAATACTACATTTTCATCTTTCACATTTTCATCTACACAACAAAACTTTTTCAATTTTTTGTTTTTTTTTTGTTTTTTTTTTTTTTTTGTTTGCAAAAATTAATTAATTTTCAAAGGCATAGAAAATTTTTAAGTGAAACTTCTTTAGCCGCGATGGGGAGTAAAACCGATGAATCAATTCGCCGGTGAAACACTTCGGCGTATTTCAAACATAGTGTTACGCAAAATTAAATAATTATAGTATAGTATGGACACTAGACCGTCACGAAAAAATTAAATTTCGACGCACACCAGCTAATCCAAAGCATTATTGAAAGAAAGTTCCGAAACAACATTTCTTTGGTTTTTTTACCAAACGGGTCGCAAATAATTAAAAAATTATGTGTCTATGTTTTTGCCTCAGGAAGACCTATTTTTTGTCTCTAGGACTCATTAACGTCAGATGACGCCTTATAGTACTGACCCACTGAACCTCAGTTTCTACCACCTTAAGGTACCATTTTGATTTCAGAAATGAAAAGCCCGCAAAAAATAATTAAATTTTCTTTTTATTTTTTTTTTTGCAAAACGTAAGGAAAATTTTAAAAATTTTTGTTGTATCGTATTATTTTTATAAAATATGTACTGAAATCGTTCTTATCGGAGTCTATCATCCTAATTTATTATTCTTAAGCAATACAATTAATGCCCTCAAAAACCATTAAACTACTATGTGGACAAAGCGCTCAGTATTTTGAGAATGGCATTAATAAGCTGTGAAAACGGCAATGGCGTGTTGACCCAAATGACCCATAGAGTAAAAAGTAGGTCTCTTTAAGACAAGGTGGCAACCACAACTTTCACTTAAATGCCCCTTCGTTCCCACTAATCTATCACCCCTTTTTCGAACAAAGGTAGATTTTGACTGAATAGGTTTTACACCTGAAATACAAAGCGAAAAAAAAAATTGACTTGCACCAATCGACACATGTCTTTTTTTGGTAACCGACATATTATGTGATTTCCAACGGAAACAAATTTTCTGACGCCTAAGTGCTCATCTCGAATGTATGTTAGTCTCACCAATGCCCAAAGATGACTACATCTCACGGTATGTCACCTTCCGGTTTGCTTCGAATTGTTCACGCACAGCATCGATGTTTATTGGCACAACAGCCATTCTTGGACGGACTTCACGAAATTCGTCTTGGAGAGAACTACAACAACTCTTAATCTCATTGAACCAGCGTTTTACAGTCGCTGGGTGTGATGATTCATCACCAAAAGTCGAAAATAGATCATCGATGCATTCATTCTTTTTTTATCAATACACATAGAAAATGTATGAAATCATCACCCAAAATTGTTCACGTGTTCATTTCATTTTTTTGCTGAAATACAATTTTCAAAGCACTGTTTAAACGTTGTGAGTTCGCTTATGCCACAAAATGTCTGATTTTCGAATGGAACTGTCAAAATTTATCTGGCAATGCTTAGTGTTGAAGGCTCAAGACTTAAGAGGCGACCTTCGTATAAGCCCGGATGAAATCATTTCCCGAAACAAGGATGACTTTTGAAAATTTTAATCACAACTTTAATTTTGAACTCATTCTAATATTCTTTCAAATCAAAAGCTGCGATCATATCGTAACTAACCGCAAGCAATCACTGAAAAGTTTTACAAAATTTTAAGTATTCTCTAAAGCTTACACTGAGTAAAACTTACCCCGACTAATTTTATTACAACAATAACAATTTTGTTCCTTATTACAATCATTTTTTTATATACATAGGTGCATATATGTATAAATATTTAGTGTCCTGGACACTGAGAGAGACTGAGTCTCCAAATTGGCCTCAATATATAATAATGTTCTTGTTGCTGTTGTTTTCGCTTATGCTGCTGATGCTGGTTGCTGATGTTGCTACTGCTGCTGCTGCTGTTGCTGTGGTGGCGAATGGCGTTGTTTAAGTGGCTTTTGGCAACACCGTGCAACTGTGTTGAACTCAACGCAATTTAAATGTTTATGAGTTTGCCGACAACCAGAAATAACAACAATAAAAACAAAAACAACAACAATAATAAGAGTAACAGCAGCAACATTATGTTCAACCATAACCACCACAACCAAGAGCAATGCCAACGATACCACTACAATAAAATAACAACGACAACAACAACAACAATAACAATTGCGTGTGTACCAAGTAACCGTTAATTTTATATTGTGAGCATTAAAATTAAAAGCAACAAAAATAATAACAACAACAGCAACAATTGCAATGTAACAATTTAAATTGCGTTGCGGTACTAGTTGAAATGTGTGTGTGTGTGTGTGTGTGATACTTCTCTGGTTGTGTGATTGTTGGTGTATTGCTGTGTGTATCTGCGTTTTTGATTGCAAAAGTGCCAAAATTATGGCTGGTAGCACCTGCTCTACCCCGCCCAATTTTGCACTTAAGGTTATGCAAAAAAATTTGTGAAGTTCGACAAAGATCAAAACGACTTTTGGAACAAAAAACTAAAAAAAACAAAAGTATTTAAAACACTTTTTTAAAGGATTATTTAAAGGTTACGCTTTGTCAATTAGCAAATTTTGTTCTCTAAAAGTAAAAAAATGCGCACAACATGGATGAAGACAACAAAAATATGCTACCGCTGTACTCAAACAATTTTTTCCTTGGGTATAGCTTCGGTCCCCTACCGTTATCTTGTCGCACTCCGTTGAACTGCCAGGCGATATTTTTGGATTTTCGGCGGGTGGCAAGGCATTGTATGCATTCTGGTTGCGCGGAAGTATTCATTCTTTTATATTTCAAGCTTGGATGATTTTAATGGTTGGCTACAAAAGAGATTTTATTATGTTGTCTTAATTTAAGGCTGTAAATAATTTAAATGTTTTGAAATGATCTTCGAACTCCAGTCTTTGGCTAATCAATTTTACAGAAGACAGTCCGAGTGGTAACAAGGCATTTATGGGTACGCGTAAAGAAGAAGAAGAAGAACGTTAAATCAATCTGCTATTTTAAATTGCGCAGCATGACATTAGGTAAGATTTTGTTACTATACTGGACCAATATTTATTTCGTCGAAGAAAAGAGTTTATAACACATATTTTAGTATTTCAATTTAATATCCTTCATTAAACTTCTTCTTCCTTATCGTTTAAAATTCTGGGCAATTTCATTAAAGCATCAATAAAGTTTGAGTTTTTTACCAAATTTATTTAGTGAAAACCTAAGACATAGCATTTTTTGTAAGTCAGCTGTAACAAGTGAGCTGTAGATACTAGTCTGCAATATTCTTTGAATTTATCGCTTAAAAGTAATTTTTTCTATACTCTTTCCTTTGAAGTTTTTTCAAACTCTAGATCGCTTAAATAAATACGTTATTTAAAGGACTCTTTTTGGAATTTTATTGCTGGATAGTAAAAGAAAAAATATGCTTTATAAGAGTTTTAACGATAAGCAGCGGAGAAAGCTTTTCCGAAAACATTTTCTAGAAAAGTCTTGTTTCCGGCTAGAATCTGTAAACATAATAAATATATTTTATGTGTTCAACGTACCTATGTGTTAAAGAGCTTCATCTGGATTTAATTATCATATACAACAGCAATGCCCAGTACCTAACTCTTTCCACTCTTAAAACAATTTCAATTTTATAATTTTCGTTGCAATTCCCCGAATTCAGTTTGCAAAGCACCTTTGCTCATTTTTGCTTTATTGTTGTTTATCTGCACCATCTATCGATGCTGTAATGAATGTTGTTGTTTTTTGTGGGAACGGGTCGAAATTCCCTTTTCTAAAATAACCAGTTTTGACATTCACCTTCTTAAAATACCTTTTTTTCAAAATTCTCCTTTTTTAAAATGCTCTTTTACAAAACTGCCCTTTTTTAAAATTTTCCTTTACAAAAGTGGGAGCTGCTTAAGCAACGCAACTGAAAATTTGTTACATGGTATTATTACTCGCCGAGTATTAGTATTATTGTGGCGTCCGTGGCGTAGTTGGTTAAAGTCCGTGGCCTCTATGTCAAAGAACCTTGGAGACCCAGGTTCGAACCCCAGCAGCGACAGAAAATTATTTGAATTAAAATAATTTTTCTGTACGGCCGCCTCTGCAGACAATGGCAAACCTCAGAGAGTAATCAAAATGCCATGTAAAGCTTCTTGAGAACAAGAACATCCCGTTCATCGTCGTTCGGAGTCAGCGTTAAGCATGTAGGTCCAGTTCTCGGTCAATTGAGTACAAACTTAATAACACGCACAACACAATTGATCATAAGAAGCTAGGTCAAAGTCCTTTCAAGGGCTGAAATGGCCAGTTATTTATTTTTTTTTTTTTTTATTAGTGTCAGGATTAAAAATATGATACACAAATAAAGGTCTATTCTAAGCCCTCACACGAATTTTTACTCAGTGAGTATAAAAGCTACGAATGTTTAAAAAGGAAACTTATGGATTTATCCCTTACGACAAAAAAAAAAAAAAAATTCTGATGTCAACAGGTCGTGAATACAGAGCTTATGTAACAGAAATGTAATATCGTTGCATGGAATTATTACACACTCAGGAGACGTGCTGCGGTAAATTTTGTTTTACGACAGCAAAGATGTGTTATTGCGCCTCACAACTACACAGAAAATAAAAGAATTGATTTATTACCTAAACTAGTTTAGCTAATGTGAAAGTTTCTATTTCACCTAATCTTTTCAACAACTTTTCTACTTACACAGTTAATTTAACAATCATGCATTAGGTAATTCACCTAATTACAATTAGTTAATTCAACTAAAATTTTGCTTATTAAATCATCTAATTCTTCTAGTTATTTTACCTAATGCAAGTTGTCGATTTGTTCGTACACTAGGGAAATAACGCATATTAGCATTATCCACGCCTCAGTATAAATTTTATATAAATATTTACGTGGATAAATCAAATGCTTTCCTTGCAACTTGTTTTTCCCCGTATTTGAATTTTATAGGAGCACAGCGCTCTCCTATAAAAAACATAAATAAAAACAAAGTGAGAAAATTTTACAAAAATTAAAGTCTAACGCGAGAATTGAACTCGGGCCGCTTGCGTTATAGTCAAACCAAAGATCATATAATATAAAGATGCGCCACGGCCATACAAATCAGCGACACAGTCAAAATCGAATGTGGATTTATCATAAATCCACTTTAAAGCTTTGTGAGAGTCAGTGAGCGAACGACTTAAAGCTTATGAGAGCGGGAGAACAAGCAAGCGACATTGTGAGTATAATATTGAGAAGCATAGAGAGCACATGAAATTGTTTAGTATACGAAAGATCTCAACAAACGATGTATCTGCAAACGAATTGTAGCTAAATTGTCTTGCGTAAAAAAACAAAAATGTAGGCATGATTTGTATTGAAATACCCTACGCACATTATAAAAAGGTAATATGTATATAACATATGTCGCCCATTTCCGATTGAGGTGACCTATCAGTAGCACTGACCATCTCCGATTTGGCTCAAATTTCGTTCCTAAATTGGTTTGTTGCTTAGAAAACCAAATCCGAAGTTATAAATTTTTAGAACCATTTTCAAGGTCAAAAAAGGGTGTATTTTGAAACGACGTAGCTCAGTCAATTTAAATCCGATTTTCGTAAATAAGGTATCATTGGAAAGGTTATTTTGTCTGTTTTAAGGAAAAAAACTTTTGGAAAAATTGTTGTAAGTTGGCCCATTCTTAATTTCAAAGTTTAATATTATGCCAACAACAGACGCTAAAATTTTTTTTCAGTTACTTTATTTTGTTTTTTTTGTACGTTTTAATACCTTTCCAACGATATAAAATTAAGGTGTGTTCTTGAAGAATTCAGAAGTTATGCAGTAAAACGTACAGTGTTAAAGAATTTTCAATACAAATTCAACTAGCTTTCGACTTTTTATATTTTTGTTTGTAAAAAATCAAGACAAAAAAAAAATTGGATGAAAATTGAATCTGTAGTTGAATTTGAATATTAATTATGTATATTATACTAAATTATATTATATTATATTATAGTATATTATATTATATTATATTATATTATATTATATTATACTAGCCTTATTCTCGGCGCGCGTTGCTGCACCCTGCAACTATATGGGAACATAATAGGTATATTCAAAACTTTTCTTAGACTCATATTTTGACACCACTGTCATTTCCACTGCCCGTTACAGTTTCCCAGTAGCAGGAGATCACCAAATAGTAACTCCATTCTGAGTTTGTATGTAAGTACTGCTACTTTTACTTTCAAAGCTATTCGATAATACAAATTGTATGGGCGGAGCCACACCCCCTTATATAATGCCCATCCCAGTTTTCTAGTAGATGGACATTACCCAGTTTTAGTACAGTTTCCGACAGTGAGCATACAAACTAAATTACCAGTATGTAGCCAAATCCATGAAAACCGTAGGAAATATAGCATTTTTAATTGATTTGTGGGCGGTAAAAGGGGGTGTGACAGAAATTAAAACCATCTTGTGCTTGAAAAAAATGTACTGCCAAAATTTCAGCTCTATCGACTCAGCAATTTTGAAGTTTCCAGCCAACACACAGACATCATTTTGCTTTTTGTATATATATTTTGGATAAACATTATTGGCTATAACTTTTGATTTGTAAGAGATACTGAGATAATTTTTTTTAATAAATTATTATTTTAGCTTGTAAATTTATTCAAAAATGTGAAACCACAATATTGGAAAAAAAAAAATTTCTTCAAAAAAATCAAGGGTAGGCCTAATATACTCAACTAACGGTATTTTTGCAATAAAGTTTTCATAGTACTTTTATGAAGCTTTAAGACAAAAAAAATTTAACAAAATGTATAAAAAAGCAGCGGAGATATTTGAATCGAACGTCACAAAATTAAATTTCTGATTTTTTTTTTTCTCATTTTTGAGCAACGATGTTGCATTAAATATATCGTTGTAGTAAAATTTTTCATAGTTTTCAAGATATGTTCATGTTTTTGATGTCAAAATAACGGAAATTTTTTTAGTTTTACTAAATTTAAGAAATATTTTATATTTTGTAAATATTTGCATATGTAACCTAAGAAAACAACTTAAAATAGGCGATTTTGTAAAAAATTTGTACTACAGCACCATCTGGTGTCCAAAGTGGTTCAAAGAAGATACTGTCAAAAAACTCATTGTACCTGGAAACTACTATATACCAATTTTCATTCTAATCGAATGAGCGGTTTGGGAGTTTTAGGTGGTTTTGTGAAAAATTTGTACTACAGCGCCCTCTGGTGTTCAAGATAGGTCAAAAACGATAGCAGCAAAACACTCAGCGTACATTAAACCCACTGTATACCACTTTTCATTCTAATCGCATAAGCAGCAAAAATTTTCATGCTAATCGGATGAGTAGTTTAGGAGTCTATTGCGGCCTTACAAACATGAGCTCCTTTTTTATATATATAGATTATATTTATACATATACTAGCGATTCACTGCGCGCGTTGTTACACCCGGCAAGTTTATTGAAAAATAATAAGTAAGTTCAAAATTTTTATTAGACCCTTAGTCTGACACCACGCTCATGATCCACTATCCGTTTCAGTTTAAAAGTTTCCCCACATCACTCTCAAGTGGCAATTCAATAAAATACAATATTGGAAAAACAATTTTCTTCAAAAAAATCAAGAGGTAACTTTGTTTTCTGATTCACATAAGCGGTTTTTAATTTTTGGATGAATTTGAAAGAACGCTAGCTTATAAGTGTTATATCCAGGGACCGAAAATAACTGTTATTTTCGAAATTTCAATTCAAAAAGTCAGGCGGAAAAAATTTGTCTTTTCGAGATTTGAATAAAGCAATGCTTGTTAGCTAAGGAATAATAATCTTGAAAGATTTTTATTTATTTGACTTTTTTAAAAAAAGGAAAAAAATAATGGTTATTTTTTGATCGATTTTTTTTTGGTCAAAAATATAAGTTAAAATTTGACTTTTATTTTTACGGTCAAAAATAACAGTTAAAATTTGACTTTTATTTGTGCGATTAAAAGTATAAATCATAACAAAAGTATAAATTGTATTCATTCTACTCCTCTCTACCGTTGTTTTGCTTACGAAATTTAAGAAAAATTTTATATTTTTAATTTACATATGGTATGTAACCTAAAAAAACAAAAAAAAATATGCCTATTGTAGACATATTGTAATTTTAGGCAATTTGGTCAAAAATTTGCACTACAGCGCTTTTGGTGTCCAAGGTGGATAATGGATGGATGGATGGATCATGAAAACCACTATATTTCAATTTTCATTCGAATCGCATGAGCGGTTTTTTAGTTTTAGGCGGTTTTGTAAAAAATTTTGTGTACAGCGCCCTCTAGTGTTCAAGGCGAATCACAATAGATAGCCTCAAAACGCGCACCGTACCCAAAAACTTCTATGCAAAAATGTTCATGCTAATCGGATGAGGAGTCTATTGCGTATTTACACACAAAAACTCTTTTTTATGTAGAGATATACCTCATACAAATAATTATATGTGCACCATTGATCAAATTGTTTTTGCGCTAAAATAAAAATGTTTCAAAATTCTGCTTTTGCAGTTATATTATTTATGACAACAGTAACATAACATAACAACGACTTTATTCAATTGTCCTTTAAATTAAATAAAAAATTAACATAAACATTTCTTCATAGTAAGTAATTATATGTGCACAACTCAAGTTTATGTGCTGTTTGTTTTATTTTCAAGTTTAATAATAAAAAAAATTAAATAAAATTTCATGTTAGCAATTTGTATGGTTTCCTTTTTTTAAAATAACTTGGCTCGGTCGGAATGGCATAGAGTTAATCAAGGATTTTTGGGGGGATGGACTAAAATTCTGCCATTCTTGCTCTATTGCTATTTTTAACTCTCTATCTGTCTCAAATTGCCTTCCATTCTTATATACTTATCCAGAGAGGATTCCCCAGAGATCTTCGATGGGGTTTAAGTCAAGACTTATTGCTGGCCATCGCAGAAATGGTATATTTCTGGCTGTAAAAAACTCTTTTGTATGCTTTGCACAGTGTATTGGCGCATTATCCTGCTGATTAGTCCAATTATCGCCATAAAGTTGGCCGGCAAATTGTATTAGTTCATTGTCCAATTTAGTGTGATATCATTTATGTTGATATGAAACACACTGGAGTCGTTCCTTCATAACAAAATGCAGCCCAGATCATCACCGATCCTTCTCCATGGACACACAGGTGGCAGGTGCGCCGCAACTGATCGTTATGTTGCCAATACTTCTTGTAACAATCAGGCCCATCAAAATTGAATTTTTTTTCGTCACTGAAGATAACGTTACGCCATTCCTCATCCCGAAATTGGTGGTTGGTAGCGAAAGCAAACGTGCGTTAATATGTTGAGGCAAAAGGTTAAGTTGTCGCGTCATGGAAGTATGTGTTACTTTAGGATTTTCATATAATATTTGAACTATTCTACTTCTTGTTACGTTAAGCCCCATCTGACTTTTTATTTGTCCGCTACTCATTCGTTTCACTACTGCAAGATGTTGAATTATCCGTTTACACCGAGCGTCGATGTTGGTTTTCCTACCACTCCGTCTAGCTGTGCCATAACTACTAGGACATTTTCAAAAATTTGTTATTGTGTTCCTGTGGCGATTAAGCTTTTTGGCAATTTCTTTTATTTCAACTCCATTTTCGCTCATTCCCAGTATTATTCCCTGGTCATGTTTAGAAAGGCTCTTTCCGTGAGATATTTTCAATATCTTACACGTAATAGTTAAATTAACTTTATTGATTTTAAAAGGGAAAAACCTTACCTAGTATTTCGCAACAATTATTTCCAATGCGAGCACTTGAAGCTATCAATTAAGCAACCAAACACCAATTAAATGCGTTATGCACATATAATACTTTACTACTGCTCATTCAATGCACCGACACATTTTTCATGTAACGGTACATTAAATGGAAAACGAACTGCATGCTAAAATTTGGTAAACAATATCCACGAATTACAAAAACAAACTGCATACATAAAAATACTGTACTATTCCAGATGGAGGGAAAAATACAAAGAAATATTTATGCACATATAATTATTTGTATGAGGTAGATTATATTATTTAATGTATTAATAATATAATTGATATATAATTAATAATATATAATAAATGGCATTTTTGTGTCCAAATACGAAAAAGGGTGTCTCAAAATCAGGAAATTTTAATAATTTTAAATTCGGAAAATCTATGATTTCCTACAATTTGACAGAATTTATTTATTGCCAGCCTTTTTCCGTTTTTCTTCCATTTTCAAAAGAAAGGAATCAAATTAAGTAAAAATCCATTCATATGATTCAATCCAATCATATAAATCGTATTAAGTAAAATATTTAGATCAATCAATCAATTCAATCCGAAATAAATATCAAAATCATAAATCATTAAATATGCGTTCACACAATATCAAGCAAAATACTTTGGTAAGAAAAAAAGGGAAACAATAGAAATGCAATTGAAAAAATTCAATGACTATTTCAATACCAAGAAAAACTTTTCTTCTTCTTCTCCGACGCATAAAATAAGCCAACTGAACTCGTTCGCTATCAAAATCATAATGAAGAGATTGAAAGCAATGATGTAGAAAAGAGCATGCGGAGCGGAAGCATGAACCAACAAGACAAGATCAAGCAATCAGCAGTGCGAGAAAAAAGTATATTTTTCGTGCCACGTCATCGGTCACACAAAAAGCTATATTGCATACGTTTTTCATGCAAAACATGTGAAAACTTAAATAAAAGTGGAAAATAATAAAATTAACAAGTTTAATTTGCGAAAGAGTGTTTGAATACCTTGTTTGTTTATATTTTAATGCATTAACGAAATTTAAAGAATTTTTTTTTTTGCTGTTGAAATTATTGCACGTCGGTACAGCACACTTCATTTTTATAAAAAACACAAAAAATTACTGAATTATAAACACTAATAATTCTTTAAAACTTCAAGAAATAATTTTTCACATATAATCGCTACACGTAAACAAAACAATTTGTGACCGATGACGTCAGACCTAAAAGCTTTGTTTTGTTTACAATATGGCGGCTCTTTTCTTTGCATGATCTTTATTTCTTGGTTCATGGAGCGGAAGGGCATAGAGAAACGGAAAACTTTTCTCTCAAGCAAGAATTTAAAGCTTTTTCATATCGCACTCACAAAAGCTGTCGTGTTGGTCTGAAAATTATTTGTTACATTTTATTGTACTACGTAACTCATCTTTATATTATATGATCTTTGGTCAAACGCTTTACCGCTGTGCTGTTACGCCGTTTGATAATTTGTGAACAAAATGTATATAAAAATATGAGGTCCACAACTCTGAAATTATGGGCATCTACAGCAATTTGATTAATTGGTATGTAACGTAAATTCCTATATTGGAAATTTAGCTCAATAGCTAAGGCGTTGGTTGTTGAAAACTTGAGATCACAGGTTCGAATCTCAGCGGTGGCAAAGAAATTTTTCAGTCATTTATACAATGTATATATCTTCTCTCTCATTCTATCTACTACAAAACAAATCTTTCTTCTCTATCATGTGACGAAATGAAGTAAAGAGCCACCTAAGGAGGAAAGTTTCACTTCAAAATAGAAATTGCAAAACAAAAAACATATTTTTTGCATATTTTTTGCACGGCATTCCCACTCTTAAGTGGGAATTCTATCTAAATAATTAGATGATTTTTCTACACTTAGTAGGTGGCTTGCCTAATCTGAAGTGGTCATAGTTTAAAAAAAATTAGCTTATTCTTCTAATAAATTATGTGTCTTATCTATTTTATGGTTGAAGGTACACCTAAATATTTAGGTTTTTTTAGCTACTCTCGCAGTTAAACTACACAATATAATTGCATATAATTAACATTTAGAAATTGGTAGCGCACCTAATCAAATTCGTTGACTGAAAATCACCGGATTACTTTAGCTGAATTGACTACATTTTTTGGTAAAAGTTCTACTCTTTTTTTTCTGTGTAAAATACAAAAAAATTCTTGTCGTTATGATTTCAAGGTAGCAACCACATAATGACGTAAAAATTATACAACCATGAAAAAACGTAGCATCAACATCAACATCAACATCAACATCAACATCAACATCAACATCAACATCAACATCAACGTCAACATCAACATCAACATCAACATCAACATCAACATCAACATCAACATCAACATCAACATCAACAACAACATCAACATCAACATCAACATCAACATCAACATCAACATCAACATCAACATCAACATCAACATCAACATCAACATCAACATCAACATCAACATCAACATCAACATCAACATCAACATCAACATCAACATCAACATCAACATCAACATCAACATCAACATCAACATCAACATCAACATCAACATCAACATCAACATCAACATCAACATCAACATCAACATCAACATCAACATCAACATCAACATCAACATCAACATCAACACCAACATCAACATCAACACCAACATCAACACCAACATCAACATCAACATAAACATCAACATCAACATCAAAATCAACATCAACATCAACATCAACATCAACATCAACATCAACATCAACATCAACATCAACATCAACATCAACATCAACATCAGCATCAACATCAACATCAGCATCAACATCAACATCAACATCAACATCAACATCAACATCAACATCAACATCAACATCAACATCAACATATACATCAACATCAACATCAACATCAACATCAACATCAACATCAACATCAACATCAACATCAACATCAACATCAACATCAACATCATCATCATCAACATCAACATCAACATCAACATCAACATCAACATCAACATCAACATCAACATCAACATCAACATCAACATCAACATCAACATCAACATCAACATCAACATCAACATCAACATCAACATCAACATCAACATCAACATCAACATCAACATCAACATCAACATCAACATCAACATTAACATCAACATCAACATCAACATCAACATCAACATCAACACCAACATCAACATCAACATCAACATCAACATCAAAATCAACATCAACATCAACATCAACATCAACATCAACATCAACATCAATATCAACATCAACATCAACATCAACATCAACATCAACATCAACATCAACATCAACATCAACATCTACATCACCATCAACATCAACATCAACATCAACATCAACATCAACATCAACATCAACATCAACATCAACATCAACATCAACATCAACATCAACATCAACATCAACATCAACATCAACATTAACATCAACATCAACATCAACATCAACATCAACATCAACATCAACACCAACATCAACATCAACATCAACATCAACATCAAAATCAACATCAACATCAACATCAACATCAACATCAACATCAACATCAACATCAATATCAACATCAATATCAACATCAACATCAACATCAACATCAACATCAACATCAACATCAACATCAACATCAACATCAACATCAACATCAACATCAACATCAACATCAACATCAACATCAACATCAACATCAACATCAAAATCAACATCAACATCAACATCAACATCAACATCAACATCAACATCAACATCATCATCAACATCAACATCAACATCAACATCAACATCAACATCAACATCAACATCAACATCAACATCAACACCAACATCAACATCAACACCAACATCAACACCAACATCAACATCAACATCAACATCAACATCAACATCAAAATCAACATCAACATCAACATCAACATCAACATCAACATCAACATCAACATCAGCATCAATATCAACATCAACATCAACATCAACATCAACATCAACATCAACATCAACATCAACATCAACATCAACATCAACATCAACATCACCATCAACATCAACATCAACATCAACATCAACATCAACATCAACATCAACATCAACATCAACATCAACATCAACACCAACATCAACACCAACATCAACATCAACATCAACATCAACACCAACATCAACATCAACATCAACATCAACATCAACATCAACATCAACACCAACATCAACATCAAAATCAACATCAACATCAACATCAACATCAACATCAATATCAACATCAACATCAACATCAACATCAACATCAACATCCAAATCAAAATCAACATCAACATCAACATCAACATCAACATCAACATCAACATCAACATCAACATCAACATCAACATACACATCAACATCAACATCAACATCAACATCAACATCTACATCAACATCGATATCAACATCAACATCAACATCAACATCAACATCAACATCAACATCAACATCAACATCAACATCAACATCAACATCAACATCAACATCAACATCAACATCAACAACAACAATAATAACAACAACAACAACAACAAGATATACAGTCGCGACAAAACCTTTAGGTGTGTCCACGGCTCAGCCAATTCTTTCTTTTTAATGAAAAACTTTGGGGTTGCTTGTTGAATTTGTTTATTTAATCTAATCGAATTCATTCCATCAAGTTGAGAAAATGATTTCGGCCAAGTGGCCACCGCCTGCGTTGATCACCATAAAAAAAGAAAAAATAAATAACTGGCCATTTCAGCCCTTAAAAGCACTTTGACCTAGCTTCTTATGATCAATTGTGTTGTGCGTGTTATTAAGTTTGTACACAATTGACCGAGAACTGTACCTACAGGTTTAACGCCGTGTCCGATCGGCGATGAACGGAATGTTCTTGTTCTCAAGAAGCTTTACATGGCATTTTGATTATTCTCTGAGTTTTGCCATTGTCTGCAGAGAGGTGGCGGCCGTACAGAATAATTATTGTAGCTCAAACAATTTTCTGTCGCTGCTGGGGTTCGAACCCGGGTCTCCAGGTTCGTTAACATAGAGGCCACGCACTTTAAGCAACTACGCCACGGACGCCACTTGATGGCATTTTCCATCATTCTTGCCAGAACTTCGGGCGACAGGTTCTCGCTTTCTTGGCGAATATTCTCCTTAAGAGCTTAAAGAGTCTGAGGCTTGTTGGCGAACCACATGTTCTCCAGTCTCAATTCATCCCATTGAGGAAAAAAAAAATTCGGTAATCATGGCTCTGTAGAACGCGCGCCTTTTACAGTCGTCGCTTGGCCCGCGGGGTTCTCAAAAAAAAAGGCCCGATTCTCCTCCACCGAAAACAGTACACCACGCTGTAACTTTGAGCGGGTATAATAGTTCTTCGTGTGTGCTAAATGGATTTTCGGTGCCCCAGAAACGATTATTTTGTTTATTCACGTAACCGCAAAGATGGAAATGAGCCTCATAGCTCATGATAATTTTCGATGAAAAATCGTCCACCTCTTTGTTGATATTCAGGATGGCTTGAGTGTAATTTACACACGGTTGGTGGTCAACAGCTAACGAATGATGTACAGTCTGCACTTTGTAAGGGATAATCTTCAAATCTTTTACCAAAATTCTGCGTAAGGACCGCCGGCTAATGCCCAATTGCGTGGCACGTCATCTGGTCGTTGTTCCGGGCTCTTCTTCGACATCTTGGGTAACAGCAGCGATATTCTTAGCGGAACGGCTGCTCGGGGCTGGCCAGCCGTGGAAAGATCTCGTATTGTCCCAGTCTCTTCCAGGCGAGTGGAAAAACTCAGCAGTGTTTGTCCAGTTGGTGTCGAACGGCCAGGAAATCTACGACGAAATTCACATTGCGCCAACACAACCGAAAAATTGTTGTGCAAAATAATGGAAGCAATTATTCCGCGTTCTTGCGGAATAAACCGATTCATGGCGTGTCGATTTTTATTTTGCTTTTGCTTATTTCACAAATGTCAAAAACAAATTGACATTAGGCGCCATTTGCAAAAATTATAAGGTGTTGCAATAGTGTGATTACTTTTGCCCCACCTTGTATAAGGCAAATTCTTTTCAAAAACTTTTCCACCACTAACTACAACTTCTTAAGACTTAAAAAAAAATCGGAAATGTTTAACGTAGAACCTTTCCAGAATCGAACCGCAGACCGCTGGAGTGGCAGTCAAGTACGCTACCTACTACGCTATCTAATCGACTACCGAGGCCACCAATTTTGTATTTAACCCATTTTCGGCCGCTGGTCGATTTTTCGGCCAAGAAATTTCACCTTATTTCAAAAAATTCTATTCTACCTCCTGTGCAAGTTATCATGCAAGGTGTCAAAATAAAGCTTGATTCATTGGCTTTCAAAGTATTTATATGTAAGTCACCAAGATTGGCTCGTTTCAACCTGGTGCACCTTTATATGAACACCTTTTTTGGACATTTTTTAATTAAATTATAATTAATAAAATTAAATATTGAAGGATGAGGAATTCATGCAAAAGGTTCAAACTTTACAAAACATTCTTCGCCTGGCCATTTACTATATTTTGATCATATACCAGGTGACCACCAAAGTTTTGGTGTCTTGTAATGTCGGCGAAAATGTGTAATTGCTCAAAAGTAACTGTAATTTTTTAACTAAATTTTTTTTGTTTTTCTGTCATGGGTCATTTGTTTACAAAATTACAAATCAGTTTTTAGTATTTGTTAAAATCAATGTTTTCCACCTAGCCTGTTGTCTAGATGAAACACTGTGCAGCTATACGCCTATGAAATCGTACACCCTTTCTTGTATGAAATCCTTGATACACCCTTTATTTAAGCCATAAAATTAAATGACTATGTTCAGGCTCAGTAGAAGAGTATATTCTCTATATTTTCTTATCACAACATAGTTAACATACGTTTATGCTTAATTTTATCTTGTAAGATGGTTGTTGTCTACTTCCAGCAGCAGCAGCAGCAGCAAAAGTACAAAAAACTGAACAAAACTATCTTGACATGCAGCGCAACAGACATGCATGAAACTTGACAGTATATGCGTCAGCCTGTCAATATGCATTTGACATAAATGCCAAGTATACGACAACAACAACAATAGCTCCAGGAACTACTACACCAACAATACGCACAACTACCTCGTTCTTGGAGAAAACACGTTCCTTTATTTTTCAGTGCCGCTGCATCCTTTATTATTATTATTATTATTTTCCTCTTGCAACATTTTTTCGTGGCATAAACAGATGAGATTTGGTGCTTGTTGTCGGTGTTGTTGTTGCTGCTGCTGTGTTGTATGTTGTCATTGACGTGAGCCATAATCAAGCATGTTGTTTTTATTTACTACCTACCGGAAGCTAATAACATTTCCTGCATGTCTTTAGCGTGATATGCAAGAATGTTAACGCAAGCATGTGTTCGTGTGCTTCGTCTTGTCTGTGTGTTTATGTGAGCGTGTGTGTGTGTATGTGTGCCTTAGTGTGCAGCTTAGCTAAGCTCATTTGCAATTTATTTCTTATTGTTTTTGTTGTTGTCGCTGTTTGTTGTATCAACTTGCTTATATTAACTCCTTGAGTTGACATTTTTTCGTTTGGCAGGTGCGCGTTTTTGTTTTTTTTTTTTTTTTTTTTTTTGAGCAAACTTGTGTAACATTTTCCCAAATTGACAGCTTAGTGGCAGCTATAAATTGAAGTAATTTTGCTTCCCAACTCCAGTGTAGAGCATTCATAAAATTTTATTATATAAAGTGTATTCAACGGATTTTAGGCCTTGCAGATGTTGTTGAAATTTTTAATTTCCTCAATTTGGCCATAATCGTATATTTTTACACCGCTAACTAATCGATAATCGATTTAACGCTTACTTAAGCGCTTTGATTGCATTTCAGCCTTCATCGCACTGGCATCAACTACCGAGCACGTGCCTAGCCAATGAGGCCAACAGCGTTGACTTTGTTTCTCGCCATCAACAACAATAAGAACAACAGTAACACAACAATAACAACAACAACAACAACAACAACAACAACAACAACAACAACAACAACAACAACAACAACAACAACAACAACAACAACAACAATAACAACAACAAAAACAACAACAACAACAACAACAACAAAAATAACAACAACAGTAACAACAACAGAGTAATCATCAAGATGAGCTCAAAAGCAACACTAACGTCTTTCAGCGGCATTTTTTTTTCTTTAAATTATGTGTATGGTTAGATGAGAGATATTTATACAAATTTTAAACCTGAATGACGGTATTTCTTTATATATATGCATATATGTGTTCCCGATCTTGGTAAATTTGGTTGAATGCTGATCTTGGGGTATTTTGGTGCGTAGATAACGAATATGTACTTGAATTTATCCTATCACCCTCAGGTTTTTAAGAAAATCGCTTTGTGTGAATAAAAAAAAGGCGACTTTTCTGAGGTTTTTGTATTTCAATTATTGTAAATAACTTTAAAACATTCAAATACATTTGAGGACAATAAATATATATAAATTAAAACTATTAAATATTTTTTTGGTATCTCGCTTTTGACGTAGAATACGTCATTCTCGGAGGTCGGTAGGGCGGTTGATAGTGATCAGGCGGTGGTTGATAGCGTTTTTAGGTCACACTTTGAGCTTTTTGTGTGCCTAAAGTACTGATCGTACAATGTTAATGTAAGCACTTGATAGTCTGCTTGATCCTCACCGGGAGAAAAAAATTCATGTTTGATCTCTCTAACTTATATTATTTTACACAATTACATGAAATATAAAGCCAACATTTGATGTTTTTGTTTGCTGTGTCCATGGTTCTTGTTTAAGATTGCTACCTATTTATCGACGGTTTCCGGTTTTTTCGACGGTGAAGACAGCTTCATCTAGCGTAGCGAAGACATACATCTTATGATTTAAGAAAATATATGTAGCATACTTTTAGGGGCATGTTATTTTTAACAGAATAAAAAAAAGTATTACGAAATTTTGAGGGGAATGTTTTTGTAACAGAATCGAGCACTACCGATTTTGTTTAGAAAAAGCGTTAGCGGAGGCTGTGGCATGGATTTATAATTGTTATTTAATTGTAAGAGGGGAGGGTTTTATTTTGGCGGGGGTGGGGTGGGTCTGCGGCATGGTTTTATAATTTTTATTTTAAATGCAAGCTAATAGTTGTAAGCCATTGATTGCGAAATCTACCACATAAAACCACCCAACAAAACAAGTTGGAAAAATTGTGCCAACTTTTTCTATGTTTTAGTATCAATAAGAAGTGTATAACTCGCTTTATTCTAATTTAAGTATTATGTAATTCTACGTCTTGTGTTATGACATAGTCGAAACTGCTGTATATTTTTTTCACCGAAGCTCCGATTGTAAGATTTTCGATTGAAATTCCGAGTTAGATCATCTCGCTTTACCAGCCAACAAAAGTCTGCCATCATTTTCTTATTCCACCTTCCTGATAGCGATGCTCCATCTCTTTCAAATCCTGGTGAAATCTTTCTTCTTGCTTTTCACTTACAGCTCCTAAGTTTTCAGGAAAGGAGTCCAAATGCGAATTAATGAAATGAAATATAATGCTCATCGATCTCATTTTGCCGATATTTTCAATAATTTTCTCCACAATTTCCTCATAATTAAGATTTTTGTGGTTTTCTAGAAAATGTCTAACTTTTTCCAGGCTTCTTACTCAACTTCACTCAATTTTTCATCGAAAGCTGTATTTTTCATCAATTTTCTTATATCCGGACCAATGAAAATACCTTCCTTCAGTTTAGTTTCAGACAGAGATGGAAAAATTTGGTGTAGATACTAAAAACCTCCTTCTTTGTTCATCGCCTTAACAAATTGTTTCATCATTCCCAGTTTTATGTGTAAGGGGGGTAGCATAAAAATGGAAGAGATTAATTACACAGACAAAAAAGTATAACATTTCTTTTTGTTTTTCTTTGTTTTGTAGACCTTCCAAAAGGACAACACACTGGCACAGAAGTCCGTTGTCCCAAAAGCAAAATATCATAATTTGCGCTTCAAATTGGTTCTTCACCTTACATTTTCTCTAGATTAGGCCCTTTGTCTATTATCATACTTCAATAATTGTCTCGACGGAAAGGCGTTTAGTCTAAATGAAGAATCTCTGAAACAACATGTTTGCTATTTTAAAGGATTGCTTAAATCGTATTATTCGGAAGGGACCAATTAATTAAAAAAAATCGGCGGTCGAACAGTATCAAGCTGCAAAGAGAAAACGTTGAGTAAGAAGTAACAATATTTGATCAAATAAATAATTTCTTTTTTTTTATATTTCCAGGACTTTTCACCGTATTTGCCCCTAAATTAATTCGTGTACAATAAAAGATGTAAAGGTTATCCATTAAGGACTTAACAACTTTTTTTTAAATAAAACGACAACGCGTTTTTAAATAAAACAGTTTTTATATCGGCTTGAATTACAAATAAAAAATTTATGAATTGAACTCGATTTTGATCATAAGGCAACCGCGGGCACGTATGCAGCGCTCAATTTGTTGGACCCAATTTTCGATGACTCGGCTACACATTTCGGCCGAAATGGCCGCTAATTCGCGTTCAATGTTGGATCTGAGCTCTTCCAACGTCGTCTGCTTGTTGGCATAGACCAATGACTTGACGTAGCCCCAAAGAAAATAGTCTAGAGGCGTTAAATCGCACGAACGCTGTGGCCAATCGACTGGCCCATTTATTGAGATAACACGCTCATCAAACTTACTCTTCAATAAATCGATTGTAACGTGTGCTGTGTAGCTTGTAGCACTGTCCTGTTGGAACCAGTTGGTGCAATATTATGGCACCAAATGTCAAAAACAGTATAAACTAGAGAACGAAAAAGTAGCAAAGAAAATAAAAAGCAAAATATGCGGGCAAATGACAATCGGTGGAAGTCATTCGTGAGAAAATATCGAGTTGTTACTCCACCCTACATAATTGCATTATACGATCACCCATCGCACTCAGAAATCATCTCGGCCAAACATCCAGGCTATATAACCATCGCAAAAAAAACCTAACGAGAACTATAAGAAACCGAAAGCAAGAATCTTAATTCTAAAAACTTCATTGATAACTGCAGGAACAGAGTGCGATGTTGTTGCTGCTTGTCTACTATTTCAGATGTATGGAATAGGTGTGTGGTATAAATAAGATTTAAATACGGAAAAAAGCGAGTTTTAATAAAATATTTTATTTATCCACGTGAATATATAAATAAAATTTATACTCAGGCGTGGATAATGTTAATATGCGTTATTTCCCTTAGTGTATAAATGCGATACAAGCCCTGGTATTGCCCGTGAGTTCAGACACGTATAACTGCTATTAAATAAATAAACCCTTCATTGGATTAAGACCAAATTGGGTAAGGAGGGACTTTGTGGTGTAGATTGTTTAAAATTAAAAACAAGTGTAAAATTCCAAATGGCGGATCCAATATGGCGCGCATCGTTGGGTATATTCCAGCTAGCATATTTAAAAAAAGTGCATAAATAAAATTGATTAGACCTAAAAATTCTCAGAAAATGCTGATGCGCGGCATTATTTTTTTTTTACTTAACTGTACCAATATAATGAATTGGACCGCCACTTTTATAGTTTGAAAAACTGTAGGAAAAAAAAATGAAAACTTAACTTCTATTTGGCTATTCGAGTTGCATTCTGGCCACGTAGTTAGCGACGCACTCAAACGAAGAGACGTGTATGTGAGGACGCAATCAAAGCGTTCTGCTGTTGCCTCTGGCAACACAGTAATTCAGTCAGTCAGCAGCTCCGGGACGGACGGAAGCAGCGCGAGTGTACTTGCCAAAAATTACATGCCTCAAAGAAGCGGCTGCCAGTGGACGACTGGATTTAAACGTAAGCGCATAAAATTAAAATTATTTTTTGTTGGAAAGTTTTGTTATGATTTATTTTTTTTTTTTTTTTTAATCTCAACTGCTCAACGTTCGCTCGTCTTTAGTTCATAATCCTGGGCAACCACGTCCTTTAAGCTGACATTTATTATCTGCACTTTTTGGCCAACATTGTAGCACTTTCCCTCTTCCACTAGCGTTGACTTACAATACCGGAGCCTGAAAATTTGCATGCTCACGTTCATTTCCTGTGACCGGATATGAACTAACAGGCACATAACAACGTTTTATTATGGCCAGAGCATCGCGTGTCGCTTATTGCCCAATCTCAACACGTTCCTGACTAAATTCATTCATTCATTCAGTTTTTGGTCTAAATGTTTTGTAAATGCTTCACAACTTCAAGTTTTATAATTAGTTGCAAAAGTTTTTGTAATACATTCGCAATTTTAATGTTCAAATTAATTATCTCTGCCGGAGTTTTATTGTTTTGGCAAATGTGGCAAAATTGTTGATCTGTGCGATGAATTTAAAATTTCAGCGCAAGCAAGGATTTCTGAACAAATGGTTAACAAGTCTTTTCAGTACTGTTTTCTTTTTTTATTATTTTTTTTTTCCTTATTTGCAAGCCATTAAAAGTTGGCTGAGTGGTGTTGGCTAGAACAGTGTGAGGCCCGCCATATAATTTAAGTAGTGAAACGCCGGCGAAGTTGTCCTAAAAGCAGTACTTTTTTGTTTTATTGCTTAGGAATTAAAAACATTTAAATTGTTACCATTTAATACAAAAAACAAAAAAAAAATATAAAAATACACAAATTCTTTAGCTTAAAATATATTTAAGTTCATCACAATAATACCGGAGGAAAAGAATTTCTATAGGAAAATCGTTGAAATGAATTCGCTGAACCACAAGCTGAATTGACGAAAAGTTAGAGTTTCCTCAATGTTTCTATTAATATTGGTAAGCGATGGTCTATTGTGCATGAAGGCAAGAGTATATCCCTATTGAATCTGAGAAGGACTTGAGCTGATAGTGTCAAGTCTTGAAATTCCCTTGAATGCTCTTTTTAAGGGTACTATGAGCTTATGAAGAATAACACATGGTCCAATAAGTCCCGAGACTAACTACTTGGTTGCAACTCTAACGAAATATCTATATTTTATTGCTAATTTGTTGTTAATATTAATGTTAATGTTTAAAAACCATTGGATAGTTTCAAATTTTTTAGCTTATACAGTGGCTCACGAAATTGATCAAGCTTTAAAATGTTTAACACAAGAAGTGGTTTTAGCATCAGAATGTAACTACACCGAGAAAAAAAGCAATTGTAAATTCACCTAAGCCGGCTTGGGTAAAGAAAATTGTATAGAAATTAGAAACTTGTGGTTATTCATCAAAGTAATATATTGTTTAATACATTGCTTTGAAAGCACATACTTCGATACCCTGCCAATAAAAAAATGTTTGATTCACCCAAGCATCGTATATAACATTTTAACCAATAGTGTTGGTAAACCACCGAAAACTATGACAATTTATCAAAATGGTGTGAGCAAATTTATCACTGAATACTCCCGATTGGTAATAGTTTCCATTTAGTTTTTGTAACGAAAATTATATAGCCTAGATGTTTAGCCGAGGTGCAATGCTTCGTGAGTGCAATTTTTTGGCATTAAATTAGAGCAATAATATCCAACTATTGACTCATTTATAAGCCATCTAAAGGCAAAAACTTTGTAAATGTATGTTTATTTATATTCAATGAAAGAGGGTTTCCTCAAAAAAATCAAAATTTTTGGTGAACCCTGGAGACCCGGGTTCGAATCCCAGCAGCGACAGAAAATTATTTGAATCAAAATGATTTTTCTGTACGGCCGCCACCTCTCTGCAGACAATGGCAAACCTCAGAGTGTAATCAAAATGCCATGTAATAGTACGTTCGCACTGGGCCGAAACTGCGCAATTTCGAACATTTTCTCTATTTCGCCTGAAATTGAGTTGAATTTGCTTAATTTACCCATACAAATACTTTCAAATGAAATTAGGAACCAATCTCAATTTCATCGAAATTGACCACGAAATTGAATTAAATTGTAAGGCAGCCCAGCTATGTTGATACCAAATTTGGCAGCACTGTCAATAAATATATTGTCAATCAAAATAATCCGTCAAAATATTATTAATTTTATCGTTTTTTTGAATGTTTTGGAAATTTGAATTTCTGATAATTTATAGAAAAAAAAAAAAAAGGAATTTAAAAAAAGAATTTTGTGGTCTCCTGGAGCTTCTTTTAAATGCGTGGATGGGGAAGTGGATGAAATGCGTGGTGTCCACAATAATGCATGACAACATTGCGATGATAGTCTGGCTGCAAAGACCAGAAGCATCAACTGCTGTCTTCTTGAGTTGAAATTTATTTGCAGGTTCTTTATTATTTCTTTCAATGACCGGCGTTGCCTTTAGTGAATTTTCTGCTGCATATTTCATTCAGCTTCATCATTAGTCTCGTATTTTGCTGATATATTACAAAGATATCAATTTTTCTCTTGAATAAAAACGTAAACAAATAAACGAAAAAGTAAACAAATAAACGTCAAACGAAATTACTTAAATTCAGTATGAACACTCACAATTTCAACCGAAATCATCTCACAAATTTAAGCAATTTCGGGCCAGTGCGAATGTACTATAAAGCTTCCTGAGAAGAAGAAGCTTTCCATTCATTTCATCGCCATTCGGAGTCGGCGTTAAATCTGTAGGTCCGGTTTTCGGTCAATTGTGTACAAACTTAATAACACGCACAACACAATTGATCTGATCATAAGAAGCTAGGTCAAAGTTCTTTCAAGGGCTGAAATGGTCAGTTATTTTTAAGAAAATGGGCGTTATTTGACAAAGGGTGTGGTCATATTAGAAAAACACTATTTCGAATAGTATTGGCACTAGGGTACTGAAATTAAGTACAGGGGTAGACACAATTTTTAAAAATTACTGAAATAAAAGTGGGCGTAATTCGGGAAAGGGGTGTGGCAATATTATAAATACACTATATATTGAATACTATTGACACTAGGGTGCTGAAATTTAGTACATGGGTAGGCATAGTTTTTACAAATTACAGCCAATAAAGTGGGCGTTATTTGACAAAGAGGTGTGGCAATATTAGAAGCACACTATAAATTCAATAATATTGACACTAGGGTACTGAAATGTAGTACATGGATAGGCACAGTTACTACAAATTACGATCATTTTTGTGGGCGTTTTTCAACAAAGGGGTGTGGCAGTATTATAAAAATACTATATCTCATTTTATATTGTCACTAGGGTACTAATATTTGGTATGCAGGAAGGTGGGTAGGTAGAATCATTACAAAATTGGGCGGGATTGTACATAGGGTGTGGTACTTTTAGGAAAGTACTATATATCGGTTAATATTGATACTTGGGAACTGAAATTTGGCACAGGGCTAGATAGAATCATTATAAAGTACGATCAATAAAGTGGGCTTGATTAGAAAAAGGGCGTGGCACTTTAATAAAAATTGTAAAGAGTTAGCAATGGAAAATACCCAACAAACTTTCAGGAATTAATAAAACAAATTTTTTAAGAACAAAGTTTCATATATGAAATTTCCCTCAAGAATACTATTACATCAAATTTTTCATATTCTCTTAAAAGTAAGAAGTAAAAACTTTTTAACAAAAAAAAAAAAAAACGACTTCAAAATCACTACAAAGTAAAAAATAATTTTAAATAACTTTTCCCATTAATTTCTTGGTCAAATTTTAAAAGTTATTTGTTTGTATTATAATATAAGAAATCTAATCATTTCCATTTTTTCTATTTTGTTTTATTATCATCAATATATTAATTGCTTTATGAACATAAAAGCTTTGAAGTCGGCGCTAATCTTTGACACACAATCATGATCTTTTACCATCCCTGCACTATTTTAAAGTTTTTTATTTGATGCTATGCTGCCTTGGTGACACTGTAGTAATTTTAAAAGCTTTGTACACATAAACATTCACATTAAACTGGTTTGGGTGAGCTTGTAAAGCTCATATTGAATATGACATAGTGTTTAACAGCTATAGTGTGTAACAGCAAAAATAATGCTGGAACACATTGGCTACATTCAGCGTACTCAACAATTGCCAACTGAAAGAAAAAAATCGCTAAAAAGCTTTTATAGTCATAAAGTTAGTAATATTTTTATGATAATAAAACAAATTAGAAAAAATTAAAATAAAAAGATTTCTACTTAGTAAGATAAGCGCCGACTTGAAAGCTTTTATGTACATAAAGCAATTAATATATTGATGATAATAAAACAAAATAGAAAAAAAGAAAATCATAAGATTTCCAATATTATAATACATATAAATAACTTTTAAAATTTGAACAAGAAATTAATGGGAAAAGTTATTTAAAATTATTTTTACTTTGTAGTGATTTTGAAGTCTTTTTTTTTTTTGTTTTTTGTTAAAAGGTTTTAATATTCAATTCAATGGAAATCAAGACATTTTAGTTAAAGCCAACGTGGACTGATCATCCAAATAAAATTGTCTCGAAAAGTTTATTTGATATTTTTTTTTCTTTTTGGCTAGCGAGGCATTGCTCTGCCGCCTAAATGCATGCAATATTAGCTAAATCAATAAAAATTCTATGAAGCAATGATGAATATTGCAACGAAATTTGTGTGACTTAAATGGCTAGAAGCGACTATGTGGGAAATAAATGCAAATCCTTTGGTAAAAGTGTTAAAATATTAAATAACCAAAATCAATAATTGTCTTGCTAAGAGCGCTAGAACAAAAGATGACACAAAGACACACACGCACACAAATACACACGAGCCGACACAAAGTGTACAAATATAGCAGCACAAAAGCAAAAGCGAAAACCACTATTGACTCAAGTTTACAAACACACATTTAAACTTGAGCACAAATACATGAGCACTTATACCCTGAGGACTCATAAACTGTTTATTTTAATAATATTTATGCAGAAGCTCATTGGTAGTCGTCGCAGTCGCAGTCGCAGTCGTCGTCGTCATTGTTTTTATAGTCCTTTTGCCGTTGGGGTTTGATTTTAAATTGTATTTCAGGGATCGCGCATTTAAAGGATAAGCAATGCAGCAAGGAAGGGGGTGATCAATTAAACTCTATGTTTCTGAATGTCACCAAAAAATGGCGGCAACAGCTCAACGCCAATAGCATCATTAGCAACAAGATTCCATTCAACTCTCAATGGAGTTTACACAATTGGCTACACACACAAACACATACTATGTATGTAAAATAATATATAATCCTGGCAGGAGAATATCATGTTTGTCAAACTGTTACTGCGTCACTGATGATTCTTTGGGTTTGTCTTTCACCAACAAAATTGCATTTAGTATTGGATATTGTTGTTGCACTTGTTATTGTTTTTGCCTCATTCAATTCAGTCAGTCATTTGACTGAAATTGATTTTAACTAATGTGCCGAAAGTGAACAAACGTCGATGATATCATCGAACTATGTTCTGATCTCAGAAATCATGCAGCACTCAACCGACCAACTCAACATTTCCACAACTCCAATATCTCAAATAAAATTACCCACTCTCAGCTCAATGCTCTTGCATGCCATATCCGTTTAAATTCAATCTAATATCCGGTTCCATGCTCACTGCTGGGGGAATACGTTAGCTAGCTACGTAGCTGCCTTGGATTGCTTGTGATTGTTTGCCTCGTCATATGCAGCCACATGCATTCATTTGGATGAAGTAATAAATTTCATTGCGCACTAATTGCCTGGGAACACAATGATTTCATTTGTGATGAGCAACTGGATAAGATTATGCATGAGTACACATACACACAAACACACAGATATAAACACGCAAGCACACACATTCGTGCACAGTAAACATATGTATATCGATCAATGTTTGCAGCTCAACAATAGTTCCTTGAGAGCCTCGAACTAATATGTGAACCACAATTCGGGATGGATTTATTTGTTTTGAAATCAAGGAGTTGAGTTCATCTTTTGATCGGCACAAGACAATAATTAAAACAATTTCTTTTTTTTTTTAGTACAATTCGTAAAAATCTAGAAAATCGATAACAAATCCACACAAATAATTCTTTTAGAACTATGTTTAAAAATAATATAGGTCATGTCAGGCAATTTGTGTATTAAGAATATTTTCGCATTAAAAAATTTGAGAACTGAGAAGTATTGGCGTTAAGTTGTTTTATTTTTTAGATGGCTATGTCATGGGAACAGATTTAAACTACACCGAGAAATAAACTTATGCAAAATTAATAAAAAACCTACTTTAATTTATACGATGGCTTTGGCAGTTTTCAGCCTCCTAAGTTTTTAGTCAAGCACCTAAGTTTTACATGTTAACTCACCGATATTGATTTGGATGATAAATTAGCGAAGTATTTTGTAATTTTCACATTAGCTCAACAATTTATATGAAGCGTGCTTGCTTTTTCTGCAGAACATAATGTTAAAATTTTCAACAAAAAACTTTGTTGAACTATCAAAGTTAAACAGGGAGAAGTATAAAATATACAACTACTTATGTAAATTACTGTATATTTTTTTTTTCTATTTTTTTTTTTTTTTTGTAAAAAATTTCCGATGACAAGTACGAAATGTACATATACTAGGTACAATTTTGTATTTTGCTGTTGTGCAAAATTACCCAAAATTTGCATTTTCATTAAAGAAAACCTGTTCTATTTAATGTAAATAGACATACATTTACAAAGAATACAACATAGATTTACAAAGTAAAAAAATTACGCATTTATATCGCTTAAAAATATATCTAATTTAACGCCAGCAAAATGCACTTATAAAGCATTGAACCTTGGCTAAATATCTAGGATATGTAATTTTCATTACAAAAACTAATCGAGAACTATAACAAGCAGGGAGTATTCAACGACAAATTTTGCTCATACCATTTTGATAAAGTGTCAAAGTTTTCGGTGGTTTACCTACACCATTGGTTAAAATGTTATATATTTGGCTTGGGTGAATCAAACATTTTTTTATTGGCAGGGTATCGAAGTATTTGCTTTCAAAGCAAATTGGTTTTTTTTCGATTTTCATCACCCTGTTTCAACAACTTACAGGGTTGCTAGACCTAACATTTTTTTACAGTTTCTTCTTCTATTACCTTTTAACAAGATAAGTTGAAAAAAATAATGAAAATGTGTAAATATTTTTAGTTTTACTGCTTTGAAAGTATGGATTTATGAGAAATAGCACAACTTCAGGACCCTGTATCGGCAAAAATGCACATTTTAAAATTCAAATTTTTTTTTTTCTATTTTAATTTCATGTATTGACAACACACTGAAAAAAAATTGGGAGTGTGTTTTGCCTTGTTTTTGAAACATGATATTTTGAAAATTATGGCATAACTCAAATAATTGAAAAAAGCAAGATGTTTAGGTGCCTCCATAGCTATCAAAGAGTACACAAGCAAAAGTTTTAAAAATCAACGTAGATATTGTTGAACTCACATTTAAAATAGTCCTCCAATTTGGAGAGGCTGCTTTAATATTTGTTGGACTTATGAAGTTTTAAAAATTGGGTTTAAATTTAAATTGAAGAAAATGTCCTCCATTGTTGACCCCGTATCTCAAAAAATGCACATTTAAAAGTAATGAAAATCAACACAAATATTGTATAGATGTATTGTTGTAATAATTTTACTGATTTCGAGAGGGTGTTTTGGTTTTTTTTCAGGAAAAATACGTTTATATAAACTCTGTTATAAATGAAATAAAAAATAATTTTAAGAAAATGCATGCTTATAAGTTTTTCCTTAGAAGTTGTTTATATTCGTTTTCCATCCTTTTAGTTTATTTTATGATATTCCTTTTTTGCGAGGCCGGCTTAAAATAGATTCTACTTCCCATATATTTGAGCCTGATATGAATCTCGTCTGAATTCTTGATGTACTGACTGGTATAAAGCTATGTTTTTGTCTGGTTTTTGGAACCGTTTGAGCGTCCATGAACCTTTGTGCCAAATCGGCTTCCGTGTTTCGTATTTCTGCGCCATCGACATAAATAAATGTGATTCCGGGAATATGGGTTATACAAAAATTTAACATTTGCGGGATAGTTTGTATGTCATTATACACAGAAAATAAAAGAATTGATTTATTACCTAAACTAGTTTAGCTAATGTGAAAGTTTCTATTTCACCTAATCTTTTCAACAACTTTTCTACTTACACAGTTAATTTAACAATCATGCATTAGGTAATTCACCTAATTACAATTAGTTAATTCAACTAAAATTTTGCTTATTAAATCATCTAATTCTTCTAGTTATTTTACCTAATGCAAGTTGTCGATTTGTTCGTACACTAGGGAAATAACGCATATTAGCATTATCCACGCCTCAGTATACATTTTATATAAATATTTACGTGGATAAATCAAATGCTTTCCTTACAACTTGTTTTTTCCCCGTATTTGAATTTTATAGGAGCACAGCGCTCTCCTATAAAAAACATAAATAAAAACATAGTGAGAAAATTTTACAAAAAGTAAAGTCTAACGCGAGAATTGAACTCGGGCCGCTTGCGTTATAGTCAAACGCTTTACCGCTGTGCTGTTACGCCGTTTGATAAGTTGTGAACAAAATGTATATAAAAATATGAGGTCCACAACTCTGAAATTATGGGCATCTACAGCAATTTGATTAATTGGTATGTAGCGTAAATTCCTGTATTGGAAATTTAGCTCAATAGATAAGGCGTTGGTTGTTGAAATCTTGAGATCACAGGTTCGATTCTCAGCGGTGGCAAAGAAATTTTTCAGTCATTTATACAATGTATATATCTCTCTCATTCTATCTACTATAAAACAAATCTTTCTTCTCTATGATGTGACGAAATGGAGTAAAGTCACATAAGGAAAGTTTCACTTCAAGTAGAAATTGCAAAACAAAAAACATATTTTTTGCATATTTTTTGCACGGCATTCCCACTCTTAAGTGGGAATGCTATCTAAATAATTAGATGATTTTTCTACACTTAGTAGGTGGCTTGCCTAATCTGAAGTGGTCATAGTTTAAAAAAAATTAGCTTATTCTTCTAATAAATTATGTGTCTTATCTATTTTATGGTTGAAGGTACACCTAAATATTTAGGTTTTTTTAGCTACTCTCGCAGTTAAACTACACAATATAATTGCATATAATTAACATTTAGAAATTGGTAGCGCACCTAATCAAATTCGTTGACTGAAAATCATCGGATTACTTTAGCTGAATTGACTACATTTTTAGGTAAAAGTTCTACTCTTTTTTTTCTGTGTATTGCAAACTTGCTTTAGCGACAAGTCTTTTTTCTGTACCACCTACTCCATCGCATTGTCCCTTTCCATGGCATGTGGCAAAAAAATGCCATTCGGCATCAAGATCAAAATCTTTTTTGTGGTTGCATAAATTACTAAAGTTTTTTCGGTTTTTATACTGCCCTGCAGCTCCATCGGAAAAGTAAACCAATTTTGAAACAGCTGGAAAGAGCTCCTTAATTTTAGTAATAAGTTTCTTTTGAAATTTGTATACAGCTGAAGTATCATTACTAAGACTATCTGATAAGATGCAAAAACTATTGGATTTAATGTTAGTATCTTCCTTGTAGTACACTACGAATGGATGAAGAGTTGTCTGTTTGTTCACCCAGTGATAACTTTGAATTTCATCCTGTATAACGAATGTAAAATTTACTGAAAGGTCGCCCGTTACTATACATTAATTTTATTAAAATAAAAAAATAAATAACTGGCCATTTCAGCCCTTGAAAGGACTTTGACCTAGCTTCTTATGATCAATTGTGTTGTGCGTGTTATTAAGTTTGTGCACAATTGACCAAGAACCGGACCTACATGTTTAACGCCGACTCCGAACGGCGATGAACGGAATGATCTCGTTCTCAAGAAGCTTTACATGACATTTTGATTACTCTCTGAGGTTTGCCATTGTCTGCAGAGAGGTGGCGGCCGTACAGAAAAATTATTTTAATTCAAATAATTTTCTGTCGCTGCTGGAGTTCGAACCTGGGTCTCCAGGTTTGTTGAGATAGAGGCCACGCACTTTAAACAACTACGCCACGGACGTCACATTCATCGGTGTACCCGATAATTTTGTGCGTGAGCTTTGTGAGTGAAGTACGAGAAAACTGAAGCAGAATTGAAAGTTTAAACATGTAAATTTTCAAGTGTTTGAATGCTGTTAATCGTAAATGAGGTTAATTCTTTATTTTCTGACGTGTCTTTTCATAGAAATAACCTGATTGTTTCGAAAACCGAAATCGGCTAATGTGATATAGTGAAAGTTGGGTAATGTGATATACAGTGTTGTGCATATCAAAAGCAAACAAAATTGGCATAAAAAACTTCTTCATATTTTTTTATCGTCTTACTTCCTTCCCTGAAATTTAAATAGTTATTTTTACTTTGATGCTCAATATAGCATCAAAGGAAATGAAGTAAAAAAGAACGGTATTTCAGCAATGAGAGCACTATACGGAAAGAGCGATTTTTGACTGTGCATAACAAAAGCAACTTGCTTAAGTCAAATAATTTTTGCTCGGATTAACGGCTTTATTTTTAATTTTTTGCTTAGTTATAACTGATTTAGACTGGAAAGAGTTATTTACAAATAGTTCTTTGTGTGAAGAAGACATTTGAAATTATCAAAACGTTATTTCGCGTGATAAATACCCAGAGTCCTTTAAACAGCAATAAATGATGAGTATAAATCAGGAGCATCACTAATTTCTTTATCAAAAAGTCTAATAAAAAATTTTGAGACTAAAAAAACTGTGAAAACCCTTCACTTGGGTGGTCCGAAGCTTAAAACAACAAAGAGAGAGGACAGACATGTAATCCTAGCTTTTCAAAAATATCCATTTTTATCATCACAGTCTGTTGTTAATCAACAAAATTTAAACATGGACTCGAGTACTGTTCGCCGACGTGGAAGCTACTTAAGAAGTTGCAGACCAGCGAAGAAGCCATTGCTTACAAAAAAAAATTTAGAACGAAGGTTTGCTTTTAAGGCATAATTTCTTTTGGCTTAAATCAAATAAAAATTTTTTTATTCCCAATTAAATTTTGCAAGAACTCATTAAATTGGTCTGATGACCAATGGAAGACAGTCCTTTTTAGGGACGAGTCCAGATTTAATCTCTTTACCAGCGATGGCATGGCCACAGTACATCGGCGAAAAGGTGGAGCCTTAAACCTCAAAACTGTCAGGTCACAGTTTAGCATAAAGGCGGCTCGGCTATGTTCGGGGCTTGTTTTTAACCGACTTCAAAAAGGAGGAGGTTCGTTGGTTTGTCCTCATTTTTTTTTTTTTTTTTTTTAAATGTATGTACATCGATAACTCCTAAAGCACTTGCCCGATTTCCGTAATTTTTTGTCAACAGATAGATACCATGAACGCGGAGGTCCTGTTTTAAAAAAGTGGGCGATATTCGACAAAGGGGCGTGTCAATATAAGAAAAACACTGTATTTCTGTTAATATTGACACTAGGATACTGAAATTTACAGTAAAAATACTGGGGTAGACACAATTATAACAAATTACGATCAATAAAGTGGGCGTTATTTTAAAAAGGGGTGTGGTCATATTAAAAAAACACTGTATCTCAAATAGTATTGACACTAGGGTACTGAAATTGAGTACAGGGGTAAACACAATTTTAAAAAATTACTGTAAAGAAAGTGGGCGTTATTCGACAAAGGTGTGTGGTAATATTAGAAACACACTGTATATCGAATAATATTGACACTAGGGTGCTGAAATTTAGTGCATGGGTAGGCATAGTTATTACAAATTACAGTCAATAAAGTGGGCGTTATTTTACAAGTTATTTTAGTTTAGAATTAGTATGACTCAATTTTCTGAGTAATTCGCAAGAACATCTTAGCTCGGGGAAATTTTTTTTCTTTCAAAGCATCGGACGGTGACGCGAAAGGGCATGCTAGACGGAAAAAATTAGAATCGAACTTTTCGAATCGCATTCTGGATATTAAGAACTGTTCAAAGAATATCCATTGATCTCAGGGATTTTTTTTGTACTTACCTTTTCTTTCTACAAAATATACAAAAATTCCTTAAAGTTGACCCAAAAAGTAAAATTCACTATTGATTTAATTTTTTAATGTATTTTTTTTTTTAACTTAACCAACCCCCCCCCCCCCACCCTCTTTTGAATCCCAGATCTGGTAAATCCTATATTTCACAAAAATGAGTGCCTTTTCGATATGTGCGGAGCCGTGTTAATAAGCTAGTTTTGAATATTTCATTATGAAATAGGAATGCTGAGAATTAAATTACTCAATGAACAAGTCAACATTCTGTAGACACTTAATCATATCTCTGTTAATGACTTAGATCAGTTATGTTAAAAATACTTTTGAGTAATACTTGGACATTGTTAAACTTGATAAATCTTATGGACACCGCTTATCTTTGCTTTTACACCCACTTGTTCATTTAAAATCTCACAATATTATATGAAAGCCATTTCCCAGCGCAAAACTAACGCCTATACAAGTTCAACAAAAGGTTGATTATATCAATTTCAGCACTTTTTTTTTAATATTATGTTAATATCTTTAAAATTAACATATTCACAAGAAAACATATGTTTTACCAACGGTTATCATAATACGAGTATCCAAAAATACAAACATCCACCCACACACACAAACAAATTTGCATAGAGAAATTACAGATTTGATAAACGAGTTTGGCCAGCAGCAAGGAGTACTCAACAACAACAACAAACAACTTTAGCAGAAGAGCAGCAGCTGTTGCCAAACATGAAAGGGGTTTTTTTTTAGCACTATGTAAGGATGAAGATAAAAAATTTTATGCCAAATTATGCAGAACTACTCGCACTCACAATGCATCTAGCATTTTGTTATCCTTATTATAGAAGGACTTTTAGGAAATTCTAGACAAGCTGAGGAGCTATTTAAATGATTTACGCAGACACCAACACGAATAACACCAACTGCAAGAGTGTTGTTGTTACAAAACATTTATTTGCAAGAGTGTACAAATTTGTGTTTAACAGAAGGATACAATAAAAAGCAAAGAACAAGTTGTGATTTAGAGGTATTCACTACAAATGCTTAGTTGAAATAAATAACATATGCTTGAAAAGGATAATGCCTAGCAAATTGCCTAAAATTTGTTATGGCAAATACGCATTGCATCTAAATGTTTCACAGCGTAATTCACAAAATAGGTTAGGTTAGGTTAGGTTAGAAGGGAGGGGCAACCTAACGTTGCCTGCACGGGGGCCTATTGGTCCATTGTGGTTCCCTATATCTGTGGTCCTAAAAATGTCAAAACACCTAAGTCTTGTTAGTCACTGGAGCGAGGTTGGTTAAACCAACCGGTGCTCCGTATAAATTTGAAAAGATCCATCAGTGGTACATCTACGAGCTCCTGCAGTTCTCCGTACACTCTGCTTCCCATGTGGCGAAGTCGGCGTTGTTGGAGGTTAGGACACTCGCAGAGCAGATGTTTGATGGTTTCTGTTTCCTCGACATCTCCACAGCTTCTGCAGAAGTCTGGGTGCGGAATTCCCAGTCTCGAGGCCATTGTGCCTATACGACAGTGCCCCGTGAGGACTCCTACTAGGATGCGAGTTTCATTTTTACTCATTGAAAGTAGGGATTGGGTCCTTTTTTCGCAGAGTTTAGGCCATAGGTGGCGAGAGATAACACAGTCGTCCCTGTTTGACCAGGAGTTGTTTGTGTTATTTCTGGCTTTGTCATTCATTCTCTTCTTAAATTCTCCGATTGGAGCCATAATCGACCCGATCGCAGAACTTCTTTCCAGTTCTGAGCCCTCTCTTGCCAATCTGTCTGCTATTTCGTTTCCCTCTATGTCACGGTGACCGGGGACCCAGCAGATATTAATCTTGTGGGGAGGACTCATTCTGATGAGAGCTTGTCGGCAGCTCAGTACAGATTTCGAATTTGTTGTTTCGCTGCGGAGTGCTTTTATCGCAGCTTGACTGTCCACAAAGATTGTTATCCTTGATGGATTGATGTTCTTTGTTAGGATTGTCGTAGCCGCTTTTTCGATCGCGAAAATTTCTGCTTGAAAGACACTACAGTAATCTGGTAGTCTGTATGACAAGGATAATTGTAGTGCACTGCAGTAGACTCCGGCCCCCGTGCCATTCTCCATTTTGGATCCATCAGTGAAGATCTGGATGTCGTGTTCACTGAAAGGGTGGTTCGAATCCCATTCTTCTCTTTTTGGAAAGGAGAATGACATGTTCTGCCGAAACTCTATTTTCGGGTTGATGTAATCCGAGGTGGTAGCGAGATCCTCAGGACTATACTTTGTGAGTATAGAGGCATGTCCATGCGTCCAGTGCCTCCAAAGCTTAGCCTCCTTAAGTCGAAACGCCGCTTTGGTTGCAGTGGATTTCATGTACTCGTCCAGGGGAAGAAGGTTCAATATGACCTCCAAGCCTGCCTGAGGCGTTGATCGTTGTGCACCTGTTATTCCTAGACAGGCCAGTCTCTGTACTCTAGAGAGAGAGTTGAGGTAGCTTGTCTTCTCAGTGGCCTTCCACCATACAATCGAGCCGTAGGTTAGTATGGGTCTGACGATAGCCGTGTACATCCAATGGATGACATTGGGTTTCATCCCCCAATTGGTACCGAAGGTTTTCTTGCAGGCATAGAAGGCACTGGTTGCTTTCTTTATTCTTTCATCAGTGTTGCTTTTCCAAGTGAGCTTTGAATCAAGGATTACTCCGAGATATTTTGCTTTATTGGATAGCTGCAGGGTTCTGCCATTTATTTTTGGGAGGCAGAAATTCTCAATCTTGTTTCTTTTTGTGAATAGCACCAGTTCGGTTTTATCGGGATTGACCCCTAGTCCGTTTGGTACTGCCCACGCGACAGTTTCTTTAAGTGCTGTTTCTATCATGTTGCTGATGGTTGAGAGATGCTTCCCTCCCACCAGCAGTACGACATCGTCAGCATATGCTGTCACTTTAAAGCCTTTTTCGCTGAGAGTAGTCAGCAGTTCGTTTACAACTAGGATCCAAAGCAAGGGAGATATGACTCCCCCTTGAGGTGTTCCTCTTGAAGTTGTTTTCCTTGCTTTACTGTTTCCGATTTGTGTGTTGATGATTCTGCTTTTCAGCATTTCAACAATCCACTTGGTTATCTTATCTTCCACTTGTAGATTTTCAAGAGCTGCCCTTATTGAATCTGTGCTTACATTGTTGAAAGCCCCTTCGATATCAAGAAAAGCAGCTAGGGTGTAATCTTTGAAGTGGAGGTTTCTCTCAATTACCGAGACTACCTCGTGTAGCGCTGTTTCCACCGACTTGCCTTTAAGGTAGGCGTGTTGTTTGCTACACAGGTTTCGGTCATTAAGGAACGATCTTATGTGTTGATCCAGAATTCTCTCTAATGTTTTCAGTAAGAAAGAAGAAAGACTAATGGGTCTATAATCTTTTGCGGTGGAGTGAGTAGCTTTCCCAGCTTTGGGTATGAAGACTACTTTCACCTCTCTCCAATTTACGGGCACATAACCCAGCCTTAGGCAACTATTAAAAATTTTTAAAAGCCAGGTTGAGATAGCCGGTAGAGCGTGCTGAAGCATAGCGGGAGTGATACCATCGGGTCCAGCCGATTTATACGGCTTGAAAGATTTAATCGCCCACTCTATTTTGTGCTCTGTTATTAAATTGGGTATGTCAATGTGGGTTTCTGGGAAGATGCTTCTGGATCTGTACGGGTTCGCATGTATTGCGGGATCGGTACAGCCAGGGAAGTGGGCTTCCATGAGTAGTGTCACTGTCTCCTGGCAAGTTTCCGTCCACGAGTTGTCTGAGCGTTTAAGGTAGCCCGGGGTCACCGGATCCTTTGATAGGATTTTGCGTAGTCGGGCCGCCTCGCTAGTGTTCTCAATGGATTCACAGAAAGATTGCCACGATTTCCTTTTAGCTCTTCTTAGGTCTCTAGTGTAGGAATTGAGAGCAGATCTGTAAGAGTCCCAGTCTGCCTCTTCCTTGCTTAACCTGGCCCTATTATGCAGACTTCTAACCTCAGTTCTCCTTGCTTTGAGATCGCTGTTCCACCATTTTTGTTTGGGTTTGCGACTCCTGGAGATGGGGCAGAACTTGCAGAAAGCCTTATTCATTTTCCCTGAGATGAAACCGACTGCACTGTCAATGGCTATACTGTCAGAAAGGTCATCCTTACATGGGTGAGAGATCTGAGTTTCTAGCCATCTAGTGTATTCAGTCCAGTTCGTTCTTTTTGGGTTTCTGAATGGTTCTGTGCGAGTAGTGTTCTCAAAATCAATGTTAAAGAGTATCCTAAAGTGATCTGAAAAAGAATCGATAGGAGATACCCTCCAGTTTCTAACTAATTCCCTATTTTTTCCTAGTGCAAAAGTGAGGTCGAGAATCTCTTCCCTGACTCTATTATGGAAAGTGGGATGGTCTCCCTTATTACATAATGTCAAGTCTGACGTAAGGAGGTATTCAAAAATGGACTCACCTCTTCTATTGATGTCCTTGCTGCCCCATTGAATGTGGTGTGCGTTTGCGTCGCAGCCCAGCACCATAGAGATGTTCCTGGTGCTAGCGTATGTCGCTAGGTCCCGGACTGCCTTCGGTGGTGGGTCTGCTGCTTCATATGGCATATAGGACGAGGCCAAAATGATTGGGTGATCATTTGACTCCGCCCTTATAGCCACCGTGTCTCCGTCGCTGAATCTGTGAAGAAAAAGAAAATTTCGAGATTTCTTCACAAGAATGCAACTTCTTATCTTGTTACCTTCAGTGGAGTGAAACAGGTTAAACTGCTTCGCCCCTAGTCCTTGTACCCTATTGGCTATTAGCCAGGGTTCCTGGATTAGGGCTACGTCCACATCCTTCTCCTGCATGAAGATCAACAGATCTTCAGTGGCTGCTTTGCAGTGGTGCAAGTTAATTTGCACTGTCTGCAGCATCAGCGCTTTTACCCTCCCCATGCACCCTGACTTTCACTGCCCCGAGCCCAAATTTCAGTACCCCTGATCGACCCCTGATCAGATCTACTGAGGTTTTGTCCATGGCAAAGGTAAGTTCTTTACCGTTGCCATTGGAACCCTTTTTGGACTCGAGTAGTTTCCAGTCTTTCACGTTGGCCCAGTCATTCTGCTTTGCCAACAGTCCAACTATGGAGCTGTCCTCGTGCGCAGCAGGAGGTGGGATCCAAATTTTGGCTAGTCGGCGAAGCGGAAGTGCTGCGCGGGGTAGTACCTTGAGCTTGGCCCCCTCCCAGAGTTCTCCTATATTAGAGATGGTATGGGAGAGGAACTCAAGTGACTTCCCGTTGCTGCACCCGACGATCTTCACCCCCCTGGCCCACCCAGCACCGTCAAACTTATACTCCTCGGAGTCGCCGTTTTCGGTATTGGCCATCATCTTCTTGAGGATCTCGTTCTCCACAAGCAGCCATCTGTCCAGCGATATCCTACCGTCCGGATTTTGCTGGTCGATGATGGCTACCTGCAGGTCACTAGGCGCGCCTTCGAAACCAGGGGAAGGTCTGGGCCTTTTGGGTCCGTTTCCTCTGGTTTCATCCTCTGATCTTTGCCGTTTGGCCTGCAATCCTGAGGTTCCGGCGCGCTCCCCGGTGGAGACTCTGCCTGCCAGGTCTCGAGATGTCCCAGAAGGGGTTCTCGAGTGTCCGGCAAGCACAGCCTTATAAGATGGCTTCACCATGCACGGAGTAGGCGCGGAGATAGTCTTTATCTCTTCTTTCTTCGAATCGGATTTCCCCTTACGGTTCTTCCTGGACTTGGAAGTTTGTGAGGGGGGATCCGCTTTCCTGGGTGCAGTCTCTCCCTCGCCGTTCGCCTTGGGGGCAGTAGCTAAGGGAGGGATTGCGGGGGTTTGTGGGGCTCTGGGTTCGAGAGAAAGCCCAGCTTCCTTTCTCTCGAAGAGCTTCACAAGCCGTTGGTGCTTTTTTATCAATTTTTTGTCCCTGACTACCAGTGAAACTGGGTCACGGGCCATCATCCTTTTCAGGAAGCGCTTCGAGCTCCTATAGTTGGAGCGAGCTTTGATGGTCCCTGGGGACAACGGAGTTTTCACCTCTATTGCGGTGGTCTCCAATTTGTTATTTTCACAAAATAACAAACAAAAAAAAAAAAAAAACAAAAATGGCAAAAAAAGTTTAAATAACCTACTTTTCCCCATAACCACCAGCTTCTTTTATCACTGAATTGTTCAGTTTAAGCGCAATCAAAGTATTTTTAAAGTTATAGCATTTTAATCCAACTCTTTTGATATCTCAGCAAAATCAAATTATAAAGCATTTCAATAGTTCGGCGATACCCTCCTCATTCAGGCTGATTATAGTAAACATAGATTTTTTTTTTTAAACTTTTTGCAGAATCTGTCAGACAGCAAAATCGTTTGCGTACATTTTTTTATTTCGAACTTCAAGCAACTACCCAATATTTCGCCAACTAATAGAAACTTAAAATAGCAAAGACTCAGAGTAAAGACTCAGAGTATAGAAAAAAATAGACAAAATCTTAAACTTTCCAAGTTAAATATTTACAACTTGAACTTTTGTTTTTGTACAAACATGCATTCAGTCAGTTAAATTTTCGGTAGGGTAAGAATAAGACGCGAGCTACACACACGTTTGGAAGCAGCGGGTCTCAGAGCAGTTTAACTCAAGCAGCAACACATGCGAACGCTGATAGCAATGAACCCAGTTGAAAAATTTATTTGTACTAAGTACATAAGGAAATCAGCAGCAGCGATAAGGCTTAAGGTTTAAGAGTGCTTTATTTTTATTTTTGTTTCTTGATAACGGGATTTTTTTATCAAAGAATGCTTAAATAAATAAATCTTGAAATTCTTTCAGTAATTATGACATAAAGGAAAGAAAAAAAAAACAATTTAATCTTACAGCCGTATTCACAAAAAAAATTAAAACGTTCAATAGTTTAAAAGCTTTTTAATGTTAAAAAGTCTTATAAAATTTCGTTATAGTACGTTCACATTGAGCACATAATTATATTAACAGCTCTATTCTAACAAAGTCACAAAATCCACCTCAGTATCAATTGATACAGAAGTCACAATTGATACAAATTCCTATTCTGAGCACTTTTAAAAAGCTCTTTTTGTATCAATAGTGATCAAAATAGTGACAAGCAGCTAAGAAGGTCACAAGCGAAAAATTCATACAAATAAAATTTTATAAAAAACAATAATAACAAAAAGAAGAGAATATCTTCAGAAGACGGCTTCTAGGACACCGAAATCGTTTTTGCGAATTCATTTCGACTGCCAAATGCAGTGTGTTTGGAATTTAATTGAGGAACTCCAACCACATGATGAACGAAGGTCGTCCATACCATTTGCCTTGAGGTTTTTGGCAACTATTTATTTTTATGCTAATGGCTCTTATCTTAACTATGTCGGCAATCATTTTTCGACTTCCATGAGCCAATCATCGGTATCGCGGTCAATTCAGCATATCTCACACCTCATTGTTACACAAAAAATTTATCGACATTTATTTTCCAGTGACAACTCATGAGCAAGTTGATATAAAAAGAAGGTGATCAATTCAAAAAGCTTTACAACATGATGTGGTGAATTTTTAAAGCTTTTTGCATGTGACAGTTCAAACTGAATACGAATCAATAGAGACTGAATCAAAATGATCACAATTTTTCAGTATCAATTGATTGTGACGATTATGCCAGAATAGGGCTGTAAATCGAGTTAATAAAGTTATATCGAAAAACAAGTTCTCAAATGAAGTTTTGATGAAGTTAAATGCGTACAATTGTTGTTGGAAATTTAACGTGTTAAATGGTTTAGCACGCTTCGAAACTCGTTAAATCACTGGTTTGTGTTCTTGCTAACGTCACAAAAGCTTTTTTTGCTTTTTAAGCGCAACCAAATCTGAAAAGAGCTTTTTAATTTGAAGTTTTTTATTGTAAACAAATAAATTCTAAAAATTTTTGAATTTATTTGATATTTTTTTATTTTTTTTTATTTTTTTTTTTATTTTTTAATTAACAATATGTGGCGTCCGTGGAGTAGTTGGTTAAAGTGTGTGGCCGCTATGTCAACTCAGGTTCGAACCCCAGCAGCGACAGAAAATTATTTGAATTAAAATAATTTTTCTGTACGGCCGCCACCTCTCTGCAGACAATGGCAAACCTCAGAGAGTATTCAAAATGCCATGTAAAGCTTCTTGAGAACAAGAACATTCCGTTCATCGCCGTTCGGAGTCGGCGTTAAACATGTAGGTCCGGTTCTCGGTCAATTGTGTACAAATTTTATAACACGCACAACACAATTGATCATAAGAAGCTAGGTCAAAGTCCTTTCAAGGGCTGAAATGGCCAGTTATTTATTTTTTATTTTTTTTTTTATAATTAACAATATAGACAATCATGTTAAAAAAGGCTTTGTTTTTTAATAGCGTGTTAAATTAAGTCGGTTATATTCATAAATATGTTGTAGCTGTTTTGTAGTTAAAATAGAAACACTTTCGATTTGAAGTGGGAAGAGTGTCAATAATGGTTTGTGTATTAGATAAATTCAATGACTTTTAATTTATTTGTAACAATTCCGTCAACATTTTGATATCTGCACTGAAAAAATTGCAATTTTGCTATTTTTTTTTTTTTTTTTTGTTTATTTTTTTTATAAAGGTTTTGAAATGTTTTGACAAATTTTCTCGTTTTCTTTTTTTTTTGTAATTTATTAAGTATTTTAAATTTGTTTGACATATTTTCCAAGCGTTTCAATAATTTTAAATATTTTTGATAATAATTTCTAGTACTGTATAATTTTAGTCCAATTTTCCAATTTAACACTGTGCGCGACGAGCGACGAGCAGCGAGCAGCATGTCTAAAATCCGTCCTTGTAGAGAAATGTTAACCCTCTGCAGCTGACGTCGTAGTCTGACAGACACCGAAAATCAAAACTTTGCGAGTACAAACGTAAAATTCGAAGATAAGAAATTCGTTTTTATCTTTCAAAAAAACGTATTTTATTGCAAATTATATTTTTATGTTAGCCTCATACGTATTTGCTGTTGTATGGAATAAGGTCAAGAAAGTTACAGTCAGAAACTCCTTCATAGGAAATCAGTTTAAAAGCGAGGTCTGCTGGACTCCACGTCAAGTAAATTGTTAAATTTGGAGCACGTCAGTTGCAGAGGGTTAAGCGACTTGATTATAATAAACGCGACAACAGCAAACTTCAGCAGCAAGCGTAGTAAACTATAAACAATGGCTGCATTCAGCCGACTCAAAAGTTGTCGTTTAGAATAACAACACGGAGCTGAAAAAGAAACCCATTCAATATGATTTTATTTTCAAAAAGGTGAATGAATGAATAAGGAAATAAGAATCCATTCGATGAATGCAAAACTCATTCATAAATAAAAATGTTATTTCACATTCAATTTTACAAAATTGGTTAATAATACGTTTCATTTATATCAATTAATGAATGAAAAATCAGTAACAAATAAGAAATTAGTAATGAATAACAAACATTACAGACAGAAAATTATTTGAATTAAAATAATTTTTCTGTACGGCCGCCACCTCTCTGCAGACAATGGCAAACCTCAGAGAGTATTCAAAATGCCATGTAAATCTTCTTGAGAACAAGAACATTCCGTTCATCGCCGTTCGGAGTCAGCGTTAAACATGTAGGTCCGGTTCTCGGTCAATTGTTTACAAACTTAATAACACGCACAATACAATTGATCATAAGAAGCTAGGTCAAAGTCCTTTCAAGGGCTGAAATGGCCAGTTATTTATTTTATTATTTATGAATAACAAACGAATAATGAATAACAAATGAATAATCAATAAAAAAATTAATGAATAAAATATGAATATAAGTATTGAATATTTTTAATCTTATATGGCCTTTCATTATTTATACTGAAAACAAATTTTTGAGCTCTAGGCCAATCTAGTTGTGTGTTAATGACATAAACAACAAAGTCTTTCATAACAAAATGGTCTCCACACCATCTTAGGTGTACCACCAGTTAAACTAACTGAACCCTAAAAATGGAAGTGTGGAAAAAGGGAGGAGCTAAACAGCAAAAATAACAACAATTTCAATATGCTCTGATAGCGGTAAACCGCTGTGATCGAATTTCGAAAATGCACATGAATTAAGGCTATGCCTAAAAAAAAAGTATGATACGATCTAGGTTAACCTTGGTACAGTTTGCTTAAAAAAGTAGATTAGCAGAAAGCAGTTTAGTAGTAGAAGAACTCAGTTACAAAATTCAAGCGTTCTCTGCAAAAAATAAATTCCGGGTAACTTTCTCGGCATATTGGTAATATAAGTAGAACCTAAGTAGCTTGAGTGGATCACAGTGTAAAGCCATACAAAGGCTAGTGATGAGTTGGTGTAGCGGCCAATGAAACAGTCTTTATAGTCAAGCTGTGTGATTTGCTCTATACAGAGCAGTTGTTGTTGGTTGTTGCCTTCTTTGTTCTTCATGTTATCTTGTTGTCAACATGATTGGCCTAGAGCTCAAAAATTTGTTTTCAATATAAATATTGAAATTAAATATTGACAAAAAATATTGAAAATTCTAAAATTCTTTGTGAATTGCATTATTTGTGTATAATTCATATGAATAAAAAATTGATTCATTATTCCTAACAACAAAAATGATCAATTGAAATGAATAATTAATCAAGTTTTTAAAATTTAATGTGAATTAAAATTTTATTTACAAATCAATTTTGCATTTATTTATGCATTCTTATGTCGTTATTCAGTTCTACTTAAAATTCTGAATATGAATGCAGATTTTACAGCTCTGAATACAGTTCAAGAAAAACATCCCTTACTTAGGAATAGCTACCTTAATTTTCGCAAGAGTTCAGTTTGCTGAATGCGACAATGGCGGAAACTTGCCTTTGTTGCCTGTCAAATTAAAATTAAATTGAAGCCGACGGCAACTTCGGGCGACAATGTTGAGCGACAAGTCTCCAAAATTCGTCCCATAAGAAATACATGTAAATGAAAAGTTACAATTAGCGCTTGCCGCTCGTCGCGCGTATTGTGTTCTGGCTATTAATCCGAGAAGCGTTCGCGTACTCGAAAAAAATAGCAAAAGATAACCAATATCTGTCAAAAGTTACAAGTCTTAGTCCAAGAAATTTCTTCAGGCAAAAATGGTAAAAATGTCAAACTGCATAAAATCAGCTGTTTACCAGTTATCAAAAAAATGCTCAATTGAGAAAGTGCTCAAATGACAACAAATAACTTCAAAAAATGACGGGTATATTGCACGTTTCAGCCATTTTTAAAAATCTTCTCATTTATAAACAAACATTTTCAAACATTTTTAGACATTTTGGTTGTTTTTTATATGTTTTGAAATAATTTTATATATTTTTGACAAAATTTATGCTAAGATGAGACAAAAAAAAATATGTGTACATATATAAATGCTTTATCGGGGATTTATTGAAGGTTTCAATAAATTTTAAAATTTTCTCATTTATAAAGCATTTAAAAGAGATTTTTAAGGCTATTGAACGTTTATTTTTCTTGTGAAGGCTTTATAAGAGGTTTATAATTTTTTATGAATCCAGCCGTAAAAATACAAGCCAAACAAACTATTCAAAATATATCATTGAAAGTATTAGGGATATTCACGATGTGGTGCATTTGCGGTGTGTCTTTTCAAAAATATATAATCTTGAATGTAATAATATTCATAGCAAATTAATGAACATATTTTTGATAATTATTTATTTACTAGTTTTTTCCCGGCACGCGTTGCAACTATATCGGAACATAATAATTATTTTCAAAACTTTTCTTCGACCCATAGTTCGACACCACTGTCATTTTCCACTGCCCCTTACAGTTTCCCAGTAACAGGACATCACCAAATAGTAACTCCATTTTGAGTTTGTATGTAAGTAATGTTACTCTTACTTCCAAAGCTATTCGATATTAAAAATTTTTATTTTATTGTAACCATCCCAGTTGCTGGTTAACTGTTTTAGTACAGTTGCCGACAGTAAGCATGCAAACTAAATATACTAAATTAAAAATAAAAACTGTCCGAAATAAAGCTTTTTTATTGAATTGTGGGCGGTAAAAGAGGGTGTGGCAACAAATTTTTAATAAAGTTGCCGACACTAAGCATACAAACTAAACTAAGCAAAATTTACTCTAAATAAAGGGTGCTTTGCTTAGACAAACCATGTTTCGTTGAGGATTTAACTGTCATTCAATGATCTGACCTGGCAACTCTATTGTTATTGTGCTTAATTTGATTGGCCATTTTGCAAAATGACTAGTTTGTGCCGTAAGTTTGGTCAATGGGCTGAAAATGAACTGTACCTCATGCCATCCAGCTCGTCAAACTGTCGACTTAGTGGAGGAAACATCTGGAGAACGCGTTATTTCTACAAATCAGAATTGGCTATCAAGAATGTACAATATAACACCTTAAGATTATTTTCTCTAAGGTTATGTGAAAACCAGTTACTATGGATGCCTTGTATGACATCTTGTGTGAACCATTGTCGAAAAACGGACCTAAGTGCTTGAAAAAATCGAAAAATGTACTTTAAAAAAAAACGCAACATATGAGCCCGTTGTGGCGGACACATGACCGAAGTCATATTTAAACACTAAAATAATAAAATTATCTCTAATGAAGCTTATTTACAAATTCAAAGTTGTACACTTCTAAGTTATAAATCCTAAGAAATGTGCTTTATTTGGTTGCATATTTGGTAAGGTTTTATGTTTAAAACTCAATGTAATTTGTTTTTGTGGTTGTTAAAAATTTACTGAAAATATCAAATATATCACAAATTCACAATACCAAATATACCACATTATGAATACCTCTTTTACTCTATGTTATTTAAAATGAGTAAAATTATTGAAATTCTCTAAAGTTAAGACTTAATTTTTAAAATTAAAATTTTAAAGTGCATACAAAATTTCAACACTTATAAAAATGACGCAACCTTCACAATTAAGCACGTCAAATTTCCTACTGGGTAGTTGAACTTAAATCGGTGCTATATTTAGAACGTGCATGTGTTAGCGTCGTAGATTCGTGTTATTTGCGCACGTGCTTAGCGAATACGTAGTGGATTTGGACGAATTTCGCTGATTGCATATTGACTCAAAGAGTTTAAGTAAATACGTAGTAAACCGTTTGTAGTATCTTATTAGTTCGTCAAATTACTTAAATTTACATGGCTTTATGAATGGCTCCTTTACAAGTTCACATAAAAATTTGTCACGTGAATGATAAATAAAATTAAATTAATCTTATCCTACGTAGGATTGAATTAATTTCCGCTATGAACTTGGTATTAAGGGACTTCGTGAAGATGGCCCCAAATCTTGTGAATTCAATTGTGAAAGCTCAATTGTGAATTTTCTATGGTAATATTATAATTTTATAAATTTTTCACAACCAAAAATGGAATTAATATCTAAAATTTGATTCTTCTTCCCACAATTGCAATCTATCGTGCACCATTCCGTAAAATAGGCAGGAAGTGAACCAGATTATAAGAATGACTGCATTGAAAAAAACTGTAAAAGTAAAAATTTTAATGCGATTTGCTTGAAAAAAACACAAATTAGGCCTTCATTGCGTGTGAAGAAACTTGCATGATCGGGATCTTAACGCTATATTAAATTTTGAAATGGTAATAAAGGCAAGGTCGTTGGCCACATGAAGAAATAAAAGAAAAATTAATCATAAGTTAATTAAAAATTATTTATGATACCTCTCAGGGAACCGCTTAAAGTAAATGCATCGTTGCATAGATTTCTTGCACGGCGCTAAAGTAATAAATGTTAATGCACCACATAAAGATTGATTCTTTAGCGTCATAAAAAGAAACGTGGACAGAATAAAAAACAAAGGCAAATCGAAAGCAAAAGAAAAAATGAAAGCAAAAGAAAAAGCTAAAGCAAAAGCTAAATCCAAAAGCAAAACCCAAAGCTAAAGCAAAAGCAGAAGCAAATTCAGAAGAAAACGAAAAAGACAAAGAAAAAGACAAAGAAAAAGAAAAAGGAAAAGAAAGCAAAAGCAACAGCAAAAGCAATGACAAAGGCAAAGGGAAAAGCAAAAGGCAAAGGCAAAGGCAAAGGCAAAAGCAAAAGCGAAGGAAAAAGCAAAAAAGAAACCAAACTCAAATTAAAATAAGAGGTGAAAGCAAAAGTAAAACCAAAAGCAATATTAAAAGCAAAGAAAAAAAAACCAACGCAAAAGCAAGAACAAAAGCAACAAAAAAGCAAGAACAAAAGCAAATGAAAAAATAAAAGCAAAGGTAAAAGCAAAACTAAAAAAAAATAAAAAATAAGAATCAAAAGTAAGAACAAAATCAAAATCAAAATCACAATCAAAATCAAAATCAAAATCAAAAGCAAAAGAAAGAGAAACAAAAATGGACAGAAAAAGAAAATACAAAAGTAAATTGAAAGCAACAGGAAAAACAAAAGCAAAAGCAAAAACAAAAGCAAAAGCAATAGCAAAAGCTAAAGAAAAGGTGAAGAAAAGCTAAAGCAAAGCTAAAAAGGTAAATCTTAAAGCAAAAGCTAAAAACAAAAGCAAAAGTAAAAACGAAAACAAAAGCAAAAGCAAAAGATCAATCAAAAGCGGAAGCAGAAGTAAAGGTAAAGGCAAAAGCAAATGCAAAACTTAAAGTAATATTGAAAACAAATGCAAAGCAAACTAAAATAAAAAACAATAGGGATTTCGACAAGGGTTTGGACAAAAATTGGGAAACGATAGGATATGAATTCGGAAAAAGATTAGGACATGGATTTGGAAAGAAATTAGGAAATTAATTTGGAGAAAGATAAAAACATGAACATAGATTAGGACAATGGCTAGGTAAAGGGTTAGGATAGACATAAAAACAGGGACTAGCACAAGCATAAGGACAAGGATTAGATCAAAGCTAAAGTATTAGGACATATATTTAGATAAGAATTGAAACAAAGAATAGGATATGGATTGAAAAAAGGATTTTGATAAGGATTGGGACAACTCTTTAAGAAAGATTAGGACAAGAACGTGGACAAGAATTAGGACAAAAATTTGGACATGGATTAGGAAAAATATTTGGACAAGGATAAGAAAAATGCTTGATGAAGATTAGAATAAGGCTTATAACAATTATAAGTAAAGGCTATGAGCAAGGATAAGTCAAGGATTTAACCAAAGATATTGTCAAGGATTTTGAAAAGTATCATTGGAAAGATTATGAAGGATTGGACAAGGATCATTGCAATAATTTTAATAAAATCAAGACAGAGATAAGGAAAAGGAAAAGAATTTAGACTAAGATTAAGATTAGGTTAACGACAAAGATTAGGATAATGATTTGGAGAAGTAATTGGATAAATATTAAGACAAAAAGAACACCAAGGTTTAGGTCAATCATTAAGAGAAGGAGTAAGATAAGGTTTAGAACAAGGGATAATTTTAAACTTAGCACAATTATATGGACTAGGATTGAGACAGTTATTTAAAATAAGTAAGAGACAAGGATAAGGACAAAAATTAGAAAAAAGATTTTGAAAAGGACTTGAGCAAGTGTTTGAACAAGTGTTAAGATAAAGATTATGACAAGGATTAGAACAAAGATTAAGTAAATGAAAATATTCAATTATTTGGACAAGTATTAGAAAAGAACTTGGATAATGATGAAGATAAAGCTTATGACGAAAATAAGACAGTAATTAGGACAAGGACCATAATTAGGACAAGAATTTGGACAACGATGAGGACAATAACTTGCATAAGGGTTTGGAGTTGAAGTTAAGAATAGGTTGAGGGTGAGAATTAGGAGATTTAATAGAACAGGGACTAAGACAAGGATTGAGAAACGTTAATAAAGAAAAGTTAAAAGACAAGGATAATGATGCGCTTTAAAATAAAATCATGGATACAGGTACGCTTTCACATCCATAATATCTAAGGGTGTGTCATTTACATAGCTAACTTTATCCTTTGTTTTCTTTAAAACGTCAGTTTTATTCAAAATAATGAAATAACAAATTTTGAATTGACGATTTCACACACCACCAATTGCATTTTTGGTAAATTTCCAGCCAATAATCGATTGTAGATAAAGATTTGTAGATAAAAATTAATTAAGAAAATGTTGGTAAAAATTACATATTATATCTATGTAAATCATATTCTATTTACAAATGCAAATATTAAATAAAATGATCATTGCAAAATAAAAACCTATAAGTTCGAAACTATTTTCAATTTTGATACATTAATAACCGTAGCATATCATATTTATATACTAACTAACATAATATGTTATATTATAACACTTTTTTTGATTTTTAAGAAGTTTTTTTTCAATTTTGTACCCATAAATAATCCATACTATTATATAAAAGGGTTCTCTCGGAATTTTATCGTTCAATTACGGGGTAACCGCTGAACCGATTTTAATAATTCTTTCACTATTCAAATGCTATAATAAGCGACCCTCCTACTGGGTACTACGTTTTTGGTAAAACTTTTTATTTAATTATATAAGAATTCATGCATTTTAATCCATACTGCTATTGTATAAGCAGCACAAAATATCAGCAAACAATAGCTTACGCTCTTTGTTGAGAGAGAGAGGTGAGATTCTACAACTCACCGCGCTGGTCTCTTGAGTGCACTGATGTTAACGGCACAGTAATTACTGTTTTCTACAGTAATTTGACTGCTCATACAGTACGATAGTAATTTTTTGAAATTTCAAGTAATTTCAATGGCCGGACAAAAATATAAAGTTTTTTAGAAAAAATTTCCTAAAATCACATTTGTAACATCTCTGTTCCTCTCATAATTTTATCATCTCTGGAATTTAGTGCAAAATGGAACGATGCCTTGATAACTTGGCAAATTATAGTGTATACATGGCAAGCACTAACAACCGTACAATCCCAAAGAAACCATTTTGCGCTTTTAGGAAGATCAATGTACAATCATTTAGATGAATAAATCTAAAATTCTTTATTGTTTTAAATGTATTAAGTATCCAAACATATTTGTTGCGTTTGTTTATTATAAGCCGTATTCATAAAAATATTTTAAATTAGCTTAAAAACGTTCAATAGAAAGCCTTTTAAAATTTTCTTATTCATAAACATGTTGTAACTGCTTTGTAGTTATAATAGAAACACTTTCGATTTGAAGTGGGATGAGTGTAAATAATGGTTCGTGTATAAGATAAATTCAATGACTTTTTATGTATTTGTCACAATTTCGTCAACATTTTGATATTTAAACATCAAAAGTTTTTCGAAGCTACCCTCTGCATAGAAAAAATTGTAATTTTATTGTGTTTTGTTATATTTTGTAAATATTTTTAAATATTTTGACAAATTTTTTGGTTTTAATTTTTTTTTTACATATTTTGTAAATGTTATATTTCGAATTATTTGAATAATTTTTGACAATATTTGCGCTGAAATGAGAGGAAATAATTTGCAGAAATGCTTTGCGAGGAGTTTATAGCATGTTTTGGCCATTTTTAAAAATCATTTCAAGAAACAATCCTCAAAATAAACAAACATTTTCAAACATTTTTGGACATTTTATTTGTATTTGATATATTTTGAAATAATTTTATAAATTTTTTATAAAATTTGTGCTCAGATGAGAACAAAAATGCAATTCAAAGGGGTTTTTTTAAGTTTTCAACAATTTTTAAAATTATCTCATTTTAAAAGACATCATTGAAGCATTTTAAAGACATTTCTAACGCTATTGAACGTTTATGAATAATTTTTTAAATTGTTTTCTTATGAAGGCTTTTTAAGAGGCTCACAATTTTTTATGAATACAGCTAATATGTATAAAAAAACAATAATATAAAAATTTGCTTTTGAATTGATTTTTTATACGTTTTAGTTATACAGTAATTACACAGTCATTTTTTTCCAATTCACAGTAATTTTGCACCAAATACAGTAATTTTTCGTGCCCAACACAGTAATTTCAACAAATTAAGTTAATATCACTGCGTGAGTGGATATTTGCGCTCAGTTAATTTATGCTGCAGTGTTGCCATAAGACCAATATATCGTGGAGATATGAAAATATGTTTTTATATCATATTTATACTTCCAAGCAACGTTGGGAACGGGTATGCTAGTTTAAAATAAAAGCCTAAAAAATCCAAATAAAATTTGGTAGTATTCACTTGGTTTTATTAAATTTGTAAACAGTCTTTATTTTATCTCAATCTCGACTTAAAATTTTTTTTTTATTCAAAATTCTAAAATAAAATTAACTATCTTAAAGTATGAGTCATTCAACATTGGAAAAATAAACTGTTGACTAAAAGATCTCTCCAACCGGTTTAATAGTCAATTCGTGCAACTGTACAGTTGGTGGTGTTGAAATTGTATAAAGAACTGCAGCAGATACTTCCTCTGGTTTCAACATGTTCATATCTCTATATTCATCTACTACCATCTTAGTATCAACCAGCCCCGGACTTATGCTCTAAAAATTGTTAAAGAAATTGTTAAAGAAGTTAAATTGAAATGGTTAATCAGTTAATCCACTCACAGTTATTTTAATTTTTGTACCCAAACTAATCAATTCCTGTCGCAGTATTTCGGTCACTGCAGTAAGAGCATATTTTGTTGGTGGATATATATTAAAATGGGGTACAACTCCAGGTCCTGATGGAAATATTTTATGTCCCATCACACTGTTCATTATTATTATGTGTCCATCGAAGTTACGCTCCTTCATGGACTTAAAGGCACGTTGTGTGCAGTAAATTACGCCCATTAAGTTAGTCTGCAGCACACGCTGTATTTCATTTACGTCCATGGTCACTAGCTGACCAAATGCAAAAGTGCCTGCATTATTGATCAGCACATCTATAGCGCCTAGTTTTTTTTCAATCCAGTCAAACGCTTCAGTCACCGATTCCAAATTCGATACATCGCAAAGCACTGCATGCAAACGATCCTGATCTTCTGCCGATAACTCTTGACGGAAATTGTCGATGCGTTCCTTTCGTCGCGCAAGACCAGCTACAATAAATCCTGCCTGCACAAGATCCTTGACGATAGCTGAACCAATGCCTGAACTTGCACCAGTTACAACAGCAACACGATTTTGCCAACGATCCATAATGAGAGATTTTAAATATCTAAGTTAAAATTTATTTTTTAAAAAGAGAAAAGAGCCACAGATGGATAAAGGTACACTTTACTCACAGAGAAAACACTTAAACGATGTGCTTTGGATACTTGTTCTTCGAATCAAAATCTTTAACTGACCAGCCAGTCAATTAAAGTAAATTATTTACGGAATAAATTCATTTGACTAGCTTAAGAGGCAAAACAAAAGTTCTGGCGAATATGAAACACCGCGAGCAAATGTTTTTTATGGTTTAATCACCTTTTATCAGTAACGTGCTGGTAGCTGCAATAATGCTGAGATTATTGAACTCGAAAATAAGAAAAATGCATAAGACGAGGCACTACCTATCACGTGTGTATCAAGTGATTACATTCTTTTAAATTATTACTTGTTATACAAACAGTGTGCATGATCAGCAAATTCTGTACACACTCTATTGAGAGCCAGCCGAATGTTGTTCAGTACTCGTTTCGATTTCTGAATTGATTGGAAATTACTGCACAAAAGTTTTAAATAGATGTACTTTAAAATGTTATACACTACACACTTAAACTCTGTACACTTAGCAGCAGTCAATGTTTGCCTTTTCGTTTAAGGTTGATGTCTTTGACATGAATATCTTTCATACTTTTGGTTTGGTACCGATTGGTTTGTGTACACAAACAAATTTCAAACTCATTTTAAACGTTGCAGTAGCTATTGATCTGTAAAATTAAGTGCCACTGGGAATATTTTAGTGTCTACTCTCAGTACTCTTGTTAAAATTTCCTTTTTCGTGTGATTCTTTCGTTTCATCGAGTTTAAAATCACAACGGTGCTAAAGAAGTTTCACTTCAAAAGCTGATTCTATTTAGCTTAAAGTCAACGAAATAAAAGCAATAAACGGGATTATTGCTTTACTAATATTCTTATGTAATATTGTGAGGTTACATTTTTTTCTGTTTAAAAATCTTTCTAGAGAATTTTGTGCAGGGGGATTCCTTATTATTTAGTATAAAAGAATTAATATAATAGTGGACACTTGTGAAGAAACGGATCTTTGGACGAAATCAAACTACTGGCTCAAGTCGGTTGTACCAAACATTCCCTAAACGTTCTCAAATTTTGTATCACTTGTTTTTCAGTCTATCTTGCGTATTTATATTTTTAAGTCCATTCACTCAGAAAAGCTCACCCAGAAAAGAAATAAGTCTATTTTTTCGCAAAACTAACCCCCTAAAATCAAGTTTTGTGCTTCAGTTTAGCATCAATTCTGAATAAGTACGAAATTAACCCTTAAAGACATTTTAATTTTTGACTTATTTCTGACATTTAAGTTGAATTTTCAGCTTTGGTGTATTGCAAGACTTACACTGTGGAACAAATTCAGGTTAGCAAAAGTTAGGTCGATTCTGAGAGTGAGGGGTCAAAATAGAGGCTAAATTAGAAAACCCGTATCGCGGCGTTTGTTTATGTTAGTTCGAATTTTTTTTTAATCGACCTTCGAACTTTGCAGTCAAATGCCGATTTTCAGCCTATTGTTTAAATGGTTTTTTGGCTATAACTCGTCGACTAATTGATATTTTTTCAATCTGTAAAAGCCAAATTATTGCTAGAGACCTGTGAAACAATTAAAATTTTTTAAAAAATTTATTTAGAAAATTTTTGTGGTGCTTATGAAGCAAAATGTTGGAAAAATTATTTTTTTTCATGCTTTTTGAAAATATTTTCCACAAAACTAAGTCTTTTTTGCTTTCTGTTGGATCTATAATATGCTTCTCAGTTTCTTCAATAAATTTCATTTAAAAAGAAAATGGTTTTAGTCGATAATTTGCGTTAAAAATCCCAAAACCATTAAATAAATAGCGATTTGGGTAAAAGTAATTAAAAAGGGAAGTTTCAAGAATTAGGAATTAGTAAAACAACTTTTTTGTTTTCAACCACCGATTTTTTTTTCGTACAAGTGAACTAATTTCAAACATAATGATTTATTTATTACATTGAAAGCAGTCATTAAAGGACTTTTGGGTAAAGAACGCAAAGACAACTACAGGCAATCTGTTGCAAACATGTTGGCAGCATTCGATGAAATTGGGGTTAATATGTCGTACAAAATTCATCTCTTGCATCAGCATCTTGATCAACTCGCTCAACAGTTGCCAACTGGATCTGATGAGCAAGGCGAACGTTATCACCAAACTGCGCTGCCATTCGAAATAAGGTAACTATAGGTGTGCATATTTTGAATTCCTAGATTTTTCTAATATCTTTGTCAGAGTGCACAATTTAAACATGTTAACGATTGAAAACTATTTTCGTTTCAGGTACAGAGGAAAGAAAACTCCAGATGCAATACTCGCTGAAATTTGTTTGTGGTATAAACACACCTTTCAACAAGAGGAAGACGAGGAAAAAGAGGAAGAAGGGGAAGACAAAGATGAAATTCCAGAATATCTGTGGGATGAAATTATCGACCTTTCTGATGATGATGACAATGACCAAGATATTAGAGAGAGCAGTGATGTTGATCCACACCCGCCTGCTAAACGGCAGCTGGCCAAATCATTAATTTAATTTATTTAATTATTTTACTCAAAACTTTTCATAACTAATATTTCAAAATGATATTTTTTTCCATATTTTTATAATTTCTTTTTCAATGTTTCTTCAAAACCAACACTGAACAAAATTGGTACATAAAAAATAAAAAGTAAATTAATATTAAGGTGGAAAACGCAAGTTTTGTATTATGATTGTTTTCTTTTCAAATGAAATTTATTGAAGAAACTGAGAAGCATATTATAGATCAAACAGAAAGCAAAAAAGACTTAGTTTAGTGGAAAATATTTTCAAAAAGCATGAAAAAAAATAATTTTTCCAACATATTACTTCATAAGCACCATGATACAATTATACAGGTAGCATTGACAAGTATAGATTTTCTCAGCAACAAGGCAACGACCATCTGTCAAAAACAGTTGTTCGTGCAACAAGAATTAAACGAATGTAAAAATAAATAAATTCCGCAAAATATGTGCGTTAAATACACAATTATAATAAAGAAAGTTGTGAAAAAATTATGTGTGATATGTGTTTAACGTTTTCCAGCCGTGGTGTTTTAATAATAATTGGAAACTTCTTTAATTTCGTCCATATGCATCTGCAGCTGCTGAGGTTGCTACATTTGAACGTTTTCAACATTTTTTATTATGTTTGCACTTAATAACACAAAGTTCACAAGTTATCTTCGTTGTAGTAATAATAATTCACTATTGATTAAATAAAATAGGCAATATTTTGTAAGAAAATGTTTGGTTATTTGCAAGCGCTGAAAAATAAACAATGGCGAAAACATAAGAAATAATTGAACGCTCTCTTTCTAGACATTTTTTTTGATAGATGGTCGTTGCCCAAGCAACTGTCAATACTACCTTATATTATTATACCATGATAAGCACCACAAAAATTTTCTAAATAAATTTTTTAAAAAATTTTTATTGTTTCACAGGTCTTTAGCAATAATTTGGCTTTTACAGATTGAAAAAATATCAATTATTCGACGAGATATAGCCAAAAAATCATACAAACAATAGGCTGAAAATCGGCATTTGACTGCAAAGTTCGAAGATCGATTAAAAAAAAAATTCGAACTAACATAAATAAACGCCGCGATACAGGTCTTCTAATTTAGCCTCTGTTTTGACCCCCCCACTCTCAGAATCGACCTAACTTTTGCTAACCTGAATTTTTTCCACAGTGTTATAGTAAAATTTAATTAAAATTTTTTTTGTGGAATATTTTAACCCGTTATATTGTTGCTTTATGGGTTTTTTGCCTTTTATCACAAAACGGTCAAAAAAGACTAATAAATTGAGAAGTTAGGGGGTTAAAATGTTGCACAAAAATATTTCTTGTGGTATTTTACATAAATCCTCAGAACACATCCTATACCCAAAATGTAAGAATAACATTATTTCCTATGCCGATTCACTATAAGAATGTTCAAAAAGGGGAAAACTTAAATCCTCCCTAAAATAAGACTGATACGTAAATTTTTAATACGCCGATACATGTATATTTTTTTTTTTGTTCCCTTTACCAGAATCCATTGTCAGAACCTTGTTATTTTGAAAAAAAAAAATTGATTTTGTTGTTCAGAGTTATCAATGATGTATCAACAAGAGATATAGAGTTCTAAAGACATAGTGTTCAACAGGTGATCACTTGGCAGTTGTGAAATCTTCCTCGTAATTATATGCTTAAAACGTGTATGTGCTAAATAATAAACGAATTTCAAGAAACCAGAGATAAAGAGATTGGAAACTTCGGCAAAAAAGAGATAGCCGTATCCTAAAATGCAGTCAATACTAATGCAAATATTATAATACCCAAATCGCAAAGGCGCGTTAGGTCGGTCGCGCTTTGACAGCTAAAGTAGAAACAACGAGTTGTTATGAAGCAATTTATAATTCGACCTCAAGCTTTGATCGTACTTTGTATCGTAAATATCGTCGAATCTCGTAAGAAGGGATAAAGTACGATCAAAGCGCGAGCTGCTGAAAAAAGTTGAGAAGTGTTCAACTTGGTCGCGCGTTTGACATTTGCCGATAGCGCAGGGTTGTATTTTCATTGAGTTAGCTAAATATATGAGCATTGTTGAGTTGCAGTAGTAAAGACATGTTTGCATGGGATTTGTTGTTTCATGAAAATATTTTGTATCGAATGTAATTTAATTTTGACTTTTTTACAAGATAAATCATTCATAACATCAGTGGCTGCTTATGTTACGGTTGTTGCTTTGTTTGAAACGAATATTTTTTAGTACCTGCTTGTGTTGTTGTTGATGCTGTCGTTGTTGTTTATATGTATGTGAATTTGTACGTGTTTTGTTGATGCTGCTGTTGTTTATATATATGTAAATTTGTATGTACATATATAAATAGATATCAGTTACTTTAGTTTTTTTCGTTTGTTATTGTTTTTGTTAAACTTCAGCAATGTAATACAACATATAACACAGATGTTTATTTATTATATAAATAATATAACTTCTACGCTGGTTAGATACGCAGAAACATTTATTTATTAAACATAATAAATTGTAATTATTTTCTTTATTATATAATAATAAAACATATATGTAACAGCATATAATTTATTTATTAATAGCGACGGCTATTAAAATATGGATAGCTAAAATGAATAAAGAAATACAGCCATCATGTACTTCTACCACATACATTGTGATTTGGGGATTTCAGACTTTGTGGGATTTTTTTGGTTTAACTGCGTACCGTGGCATGCCATGCTAACGCGACATTATGATTTCAAAATTATAAGGTCGGGCGTTTTGACAGTTCATCCTGTAAAGTTGACCAAAGTACGATCAAAGTACGGTCAAAGCGCGACCGACCTAACGCGCCTTTGCGACTTAGCCTTAACCCTGCAGTAGTCGCGCGGATTACATATGTAATCCAGTCATGCAAAATTATGAATTTCACAATTGTCTGCAATCGATATTCATTGATTTTACGTACTATAAGAATTATGTTTATGTTGTTTTTTTAAATAAATATAATATAAAATAAAGTAATAATAAAAATTAAAACAAATAACTAAGCATTTTCAAATTGCCATCTCTTATTTTAAACTTTAAAACACGGATTACATATGTAATCCGCGCGACCACTCTCGTCACATTTAGGTACGCGACTACTGCAGGGTTAAATGCGTTAGTAAAATTTCATGACAAACTCACCCCTCTCGATGGATTCTCGATGAATTCACCCCTCTGGATGGACATGAGCGCTGGTGAATATCTCAATTTCGACAGCTAAGCCACCAGTGTACACATAGGGAAAAACGAGCTTCCAATTTTTGTTCAAACAAATTCATGCATTTAAAAATTAGAACAGAGTTTTTAAAACAAAGACATTGTTCTTCTTGAAAAAAATTGAATTGTTTTTCTGCTAACAACAGCACTTGTAAATAGAACAAGTGTTTTTATTTTTAATTAAATTTTTTCTATTAAAAATATTTTTGTGTATTATCAAAGCAACTCCATCAACTATATTGACAATACTGACATTTCTATATTTTCTATACCAAAAGTTCTTTATCCACTATTATTAAAAATATTTTTGCTCAGCTAAAAACAATTTTCTTTTAAATATGCAAGATTTTTTGGGTGTAGGACCTATTTTTGACAAATATGAGGTGAACTCATATACACAATACGTGATTGCATAAAAAAATGGAGAAGAAGCATTTTTAGCTGTCAAAATCAACATTGACATATTGTGTATGTGATTGTGTATCACAATCTACGTTAGTATCTGGCGGTGAAAAGAAACTTGATAAGTACAAAACTTCATGTAGTAAGTATTCGATTCGACCGACTAGACGCGATAAAAATCAATCTCTGTTGATTTGTCTTCCACACATAAAAAATTGTTGTTTACTTTCTACATCACCTTGTCATGTCCGTAAAGTAAAAATAAAAAAATAAAAATGTATTATTATAATGATTTAATCTGCTCTAAGGGTGCAGCTGACATAAATACATTTTTTCAAACTAGGTGCGTTAATCAATGATAATAAAAACGAATAAATATTATATCTTCTTCATAAAATGAACGACGAAAAGATAAAAGAAAGTATGTTTCTTTTTATATGTAAAATATAACAGAGATTATAAAGAAAGGCGTTTTATAATCATGTTCAAAATAATGTTACGGAGTTTTGTTTATTAGACCGTAATGAAACCTTATTTCTTGAAAAGTTTATAAATACACTTTCGCATAATACGTCATGACAGGGTCGCAGCCAGGAATTTCCTTTTGGGGAAGGATGTGCTGTTTTGATAATAAAAATATATATCCAATTTTTTTTATTATAGTGTCAATTCTGTTGAAATTTATAGTCAAATCGAGCACTTTAGAATTTGTATGTTTTAGGTGTCAACTAGCGATTCCAGGCGCGCCTTGCTACACCCGACAAGTATATTAAGAAATATGTTAATAAGTTAATTCAATTCAAAACTTTTATCTGACTGACACCACGCTCATGTTCAACTGCCCGTTACAGTTTCCCAGTAGGAAGACATCACTCTCAGGTGACAATTCCATTGTGAGTTTCAATGTTCTGTGACTTTTACTTCCACAGCTATTCTGAATCGAAAATTTGGCTTGTGATATGAATATAGATAGATTATTGGCTATAACTTTTGATTGGTAAAAGCTACTAAGATAATTTTTTTAATATATTATTTTTTTAGCTTGGATATTAATACAAATACATAAAACTACAATATTAGAAAAACAAATTTTCTTCAAAAAAATCAAGGGCCTTGTTTTTTGAATCACAAAACCGATTTTTAATTTTTGCATAAAATTGAAACAACTTTTGCTCATTAAAGTTATAGCCTTTAAAAAGAGTTAAAAATTTTCAAATTTGAATGCAAATTATTTTTACAACAAAAACAATTTGTGTGCCTTTTTTTTGAGGAAAACTCTAATATTTCAGACATTTTTTGAAAAAAAAATTTAAAATATATATACTCAACTGACGGTATTTTTGCAATAAGTTTTTCAGAGAATTTTAATGAAGTTTTAAGACAAAAAAAAAATTCAACAAAATGTTTTAAAAAACTCTGGATATATTTCAATCGAAAGTCGCAAAATTGAATTTCTGATTGTTTTTCTCATTTTTGAGCAACGATGTTTCATTAAATATATCGTTGTTCTAAAAATGTTCATAGTTTTCAAAATATGTTAATGTTTGATGTTTTTTGACGGAATTTTTTTAAGTTAATTAAACGTATAATCTTTAATCAAATCTTGGTGCATCGGTTTTGCTAAGGGAAAGATCTCGCTTCTAAAATGCCATTGTAATCAAAATTGTTTCAGTATTGAAGATATGTAAGTGTGTTTGGTATCAAAATAGCGGAAATTTTTATAATTTTACTAAATTTAAGATAAATTTTATACTTTGTAAATATTTGCACATGTTACTTAAAAAAATAACTAAAAATCTTCCTATCGGAGGCATATTGTAGTTTATGGCGATTTTGTACAAAATTTTCACTACAGCGCCATCTGCTGGATTCAAGGTGGATCGAAAAAGATAGCGCCAAAACATTCATAGTACCTGAAAACCAGTATATATCAATTTTTATTCTAATCTCATAAGCGATTTGGGAGTTTTAGGTGGTTTTGCAAAAAAAAAGATAGCAGCAAAACACTCAGCGTACATGCGAACCACTATATACCAATTTTCATTCTAATCGCATGAGCGGTTTTTAAGTTTTGGGCGGTTTTGTAAATTATGTGTACTACGGAGACATCTGGTGTGCAAGGTGGATCAATATGGATAGCCTCAAAACACGCACAGTACCAAAAAACTTCTAGACACAAATGCTAATCGGATGAATAGCATACGCAGAAGGCTTCGAGGCAGTTTTCCTCTGAAACCATCCAAAAGGCCCAAAAATGTCCTATGCTGTGGCTGCAAAGTATTTGAAAAAGTCAAAGGCTTTTGTTCAGAACTGGGTGAAACACTTTAAGGAATTTTAAAACGTCCATGACCTTCCCGATCGTTGCTCAACAGGGAACGAGACCAAGAAGGATGAAAAATTATAGTGAATCCTGGTTTAAGCTTGCATTAAGGGCAAGCAAACTTGAGGCAAAAAGGTCTAAATATATTGCACGTAACTATTCAAATAATTTGAAATGGCGAAGCACAATGAAGAAACCACTGTTGTCCGAAAAACACGTCACTAAAAGAATGGCTTGGGCAATAGAAAGCATTGACCGTGATTGGAGTAGTAACGTACTCTTCTCCGACGAATCTTCTGTTTGGGGTTATGTGAACGTACCGCGGGCTTGGTCTTCGTAGTCAAGTAAGTTTGTCCAGCGCACCGTTAAACATCCTATTAAAATTCATCTTTGAGGATGCTTCTCAAAAAGGGTTTCGGCACTTTGCACCTCTTTACCGAGAACCTTAATGCTGCCCGAATGGTCAAAATTTATGTGAAGGCTTTATTACCGACTGCCAAATGCCAATTTATAATCAAAAATGAAGACTGTATTCTGCAGGAGGACAATGACCCCAAACACCGCAGCTGCCTCTGCCTGATGCTAATCCCATCGAAAATGTCTGGGGCTACATCATGCACACGCTTCGAGGGAGACCCACCTATACTTTAAAACTAATAATAAACGTACTGATGTTATTAAAACGTACTGATAATAAACGTACTGATGTTATTAAATTTTCTGATGTTGTTGCTGATCGTGTTGAAGCTGCTGTTGTTGCTCTTGGTACTGGTGCTACTGCTGGTGCTCCTGCTGTTGCTGCTGATACTGTGGATAATGTTGCTAATATTATTAACTCTGTTCCTGTTGAAATAGAGGACGTTGTTGTTGTTGCTGCTGATGAGAATGTTTACCCTGAGGATTTAGATTGGAATGTGGTGGGGAAAAAACCAAGAAACAATCCAAAGAAAACACAAATTATCGTGGGTACAAATTCCAATGTTTGTGATGATATAAGTGTCAATAAGCGTCTAAAATGGTTTCATATTTCGAGCTTTCGTCCGACGACCACGACGCAAGCCGTAATAACCTATGTTTCATCGAAGGCAAACATCGCGGCATCTGAAATAAGTTGCTCGAAGCTTGTCAAAAAAGGCTACGAGCATAGAAATGTTAATTTTAAAATTGGAATTCCAGCCGAAAACTGTAGCCAAATTTTTAATGCAGACTTCTGGCCAACTAGAGTTCGTATTAGGCGATTTGAATATCGCCCAAAAAACGCGGGCGGGCAGTCAGTCGGTCAATAATGACCACTGACTATGATACAGTCACTACATCATACATCTCGAATCATAACGTATCGCTTTATTATCAGAATGCCGGTGGACTTCGTACGAAGACAATCGATTTCCTGATTGCTCAAGCTGATTGCTCATACAACATCATAGCGCTTACAGAGACATGGCTTAATGCTAGCATATTCTCAACTGAACTATTTGGTGAAAACTTCAACGTTTTTCGGAAAGATCGCAACTATGCGGACACTGGCCAATCACGCGGTGGTGGGGTACTCATTGCAGTTCGCACTACATATCGCTGTACGGATGTTCCTCTGCTGAATAATTCAATTGAGCAAATATGTGTAAAGATTGATTTTTCTGTTGATGCAAATACTTATTATAATAGTATGTATATTTTTTTGTCGTATATTCCGCCAAACTCAAGTATTGAGATCTATTCACTGCACTTTGTCAATATTTTGAATATAATTGAAAACTTAAATGTTCATGAATTACCAATTATATTAGGTGATTTCAATTTAGGTAATATTTGCTGGGAATACTCCCATGATTCTCAAAAATTGTTACCCTTAAATTTGTATAGTAATACTTGCGCAGATTTCATTGACTCAATTTTGTCACTTGGCTTAACTCAAATTAATAATGTTAAAAATTCTATTAATAGAATACTAGATTTAGTATTTGTTGATACTGAGTTGAATGCGACTGCATTAGATGCTCATTGGCTTTTGGTAGATAATAGTATTCACCATAAAGCATTAGAAATAACTTGTAATTTATCTTCTTGTGATCTCATTGATCAGGATGATACGGAATTTGAATTCGATTTCTTAGCTGCCGATTATATCGCTATTAACAATTTTTTAAATGATGTTCAATGGAGTCTTCTATCCTCCGACAATTTATGGCAAAACTATACTAGATTTATTTCAGTTTTAAATGAATCATTTATAAATTTTGTACCTCTAAAAAAGGTCAAAAAAGTTAAAAACGGTAAACCTATTTGGTTTACTAAGCAATTAAAAAATTTGAAAAACATATTGAATAAAAGATACAAAAAAAGTAAAGTTAATCCTTTGTTAAGAGATGAATATCTAAGAGCTAAAAAAGAATACGATTTCTTAAAGAAATATTTATACATCCAATACGTTCAAAATACTGAAGCTAATATAAAAAATAATTCTAAGGCTTTTTGGAAGTTCGTAAACCTTAAGCGTAAAACTTATGGCTTACCTAAAAATATGACTTATAACGGAAAAGTAGCTTGCAATGTAGAGGAGGTATGCAACATGTTTGCTTCATATTTTCAATCAAATTTTATAGTAGATTCAACGGAAAGCGGTTGTGAAGAGCCTATTTATAATGGAACTCCAATTACCAATTTGGGATTTCTAGCACTTACTGAATCTGAAATTATAGAAAAACTATTAAACTTAGACGTTGCGAAAAAAATGGGGCCTGACAATGTTCCTCCTTTGTACCTTAAAATGTGTGCTTTCAGTTTAGCTAAGCCTTTAGCAAACATTTTTAATCTGTCGTTAGCTAAGGGTGAATTTTTGGAAGATTGGAAAGAATCTTTGATAACGCCAATTTTTAAGACTGGAAATAAACAGAATATCGTAAATTACAGACCAATTTCAAAACTGCCTTTGATCCCGAAGGTCTTTGAATCGCTGGTTAAAGAGCGAATATATGCTAATGTTAAGAATTTTATATCAGATTGCCAACATGGATTTATGAGTGGAAGATCAACTACTTCAAATCTAGCTTTATTCACGAACTATGTCAGAAATGAAATGGAAAGCGGTAATCAGGTCGATGTGATTTTTACAGACTTCGCAAAGGCTTTCGACAGAGTACAGCACAGTATTCTATTAATGAAATTGGAGCAAATGGGGTTCCATTCCTCACTGCTAAAATGGCTCAAAAATTATTTGTCCGACCGTAAACAATTTGTTCAAATAGGTCAAATCAAATCAAGTATAGTTTTTAATTACTCTGGTGTTCCGCAAGGGAGTCATCTGGGTCCAATTCTATTTCTGCTTTTTATAAATGATTTGCCGAGTTATCTTAATCATTCTGCCTGCTTGATGTATGCAGATGACGTGAAAGTTTATAAATCGGTAAAAAATGCTTCAGATTCTTGCGATTTACAGAATGATCTCAATAACCTCTCTAGATGGTGCGAAGTAAACGGATTATTTTTTAACGTCTCCAAATGCGATGTTCTTTCTTTTGGTATGCGTACAGATATATGTGAATTTGGCTATTTAATTGATGGTAATATTCTACCTAGAGTAATCATGAAGTATGATTTAGGGATTTTATTAGACCAAAAGCTTAATTTTCTGGCACAATTCGATAGTATAATTTCAAAAGGAAATGCTATGCTTGGATTTCTAATGCGAAATTCAAAGGATTTTGTAGACCCGTTCACTCTTAAATCTATTTTTATGTCGTTAGTGAGGCCTATTTTAGAATATAGTTCTGTTGTATGGGAACCTTTTTACAAGCGTCATATCACTAGGATTGAAAATATCCAGAAGAGATTCACACGCTTTGCGATTAAAAAACTTAACTGGGAATTAACAATCTCGTACGACAGCCGTTGCGCTCTACTTGGGTTGAAAACATTGCAGTCGCGTAGAAAGTATTTCCGAATTTTATTTGCGAGGGATATACTAATGAATCACATAAATTGTACACCACTTTTAAATCTTATTAAGTTATATGCACCTGAAAGATATATTCGGCAGCGGAGTCTATTCTTTATCGAGTTTCACAGAACTAACTATGGAGGTAATGATGCTATTACCAATTCTTGTGCTGCGTTCAACTCGGTATGTAACGAAATAGACATAAGTATTGATAGAGATTCTTTTAAACGTTCATTGTTAAATATTCTATAGGATCTAAGGTATAAATGCATATATATATATATATTCTTGATAACCTAAATTGTATCTATCTGATAGACTTGTTCGACAGATGAATTAATAAATAAATAAATAAAAACAGCTTTCCCGAGAAATTCGATGCATTTGGAGACCTCTTCCTGTTGAATGTGCCGAAAATTTAGTGGAAAGTATGCCGCGGAAATGTCAAGTGGTTATTAACGCTGGTGGTGATCTTATTAATATGATTGTGTCGTGCTTCGGAACATGTATAATGAATGTATGTATGTAAAAAAAAAATTTTCTTGAATAAATTTTTGGATAAATTATGCCGTACACGCTCTTACTTAACAGACTGTAGATTAAAATTTTATTCAGCTTCTCAAATCCAATATTAATTTGTACGAAATTATCTTCTACTGGGCCGAAGTTAAAATACTCCTACGCCCGAACCAAAGTATTTTCAAAGTCTTAAGCAGTCAATAAAATGTTAATTTTTATAAAAACATTTTCGTCATAGTTTGAACAAAAAATATTCGCTTTTATTTTTTGATCAAGTTACTTTGTAAAAGAGGTAGGCGTGGTTTTCCTCGATTTCGTTGAATTATATACTCAGACTGCATATTAAAGCTTATTTGCAAAATTTCAAGTCCATATATTAATTTTTGTGGAATTTACAGATATTTAACCTTTTTGAAAAAGTTACTTTGTATGGGAGGTAGGCTTGGTTTTCATCAAATTTGGCTGGTTTTCGAACTTGATCTTTATTTTTTAGATACAAGCTTAAAGATCAAATTTCGTGATGATAGCTTGAAAATTACAGCTGCAGTCGTGATCACAGTCAGACAGACAGACAGACATGGCTAAATCGACTTGGGTGGTCGACTCATTACTATACCTACCACGCCTTCTTATCGGCTTTACAAACGGAGTGACAAAATTAATAAAGCCTTTTTACGTTTTTAAACCTGGGGGAATAAAAAGACTTACCGATAAAGGTGACCCCTGTGTGATCTAATTATGTAAATGAAATGTTGTTGAATGGTTATCTCTTATACGAACCCTGGACACTGTCTATTAGACAATATGTGAAAAAAATACAATTTAAATAAATATAAACTAAATAAATATTCACAATAAAAAATAAATATTCCTCCATAGTTTCCAAAATATACGATGAGGAATATTGCCCCATAACTTTCACACGGAAGTTTTCCAATTTTTCCTGGAGGGTATTTTGCACAATAGAATTTTATTAGGACAAGCCCATGATATTATATCATGGGACAGGCCAGTATCTATGTGCAGGTTTTTTATGACTATATTTTTTTTTGACTTGTTAAATAATTTTTTTATATTGTAAATTATTTTATTCGAAGTGCTTGAAAATATAGTCACTTGAGACAATCTAATTTTATATAAAAAGAAAAATACGATTGTATCAAAAAAGAAGAAACAGTCTGTGCATTTCTTTTGAGGTAACTTGTTTTGAGAAAGCTTTTTCTCCAGAACTTCTTAAAAAAAATAAAAAAACAAACAAAATAATGGAACGTTGGAAGAAGTGTGTCGCCGTTGTTACTGGTGCAAGTTCCGGCATTGGATCAGCTATCGTCAAAGATCTCTTAAAGGCAGGTTTTACAGTAGCTGGCCTGGCGCGACGCAAGGAACGTATTGAGGAAATACGCAATAAGTTGCCAAAAGATCAGCAGGAGAACCTACATCCAATGTATTGTGATGTCACGGACTTGAAGTCTGTCAATGAAACATTCGACTGCATTATTGAAAAGCTTGGCGGAGTAGATGTCCTGGTCAATAATGCAGGAATACTATTACCGGGCCAGCTTTTGACCATGGATCCAAAAAAAGTTCAACAAGTGCTAAACACAAATGTATTGGGAGTAGTTTTCTGCACGCAGCGTGCCTTTAAGTCGATGATGGATCGAAAATTCGATGGTCATATTTTGATTATTAACAGTGTGCTAGGTCATGGCATAATGGCTGCACCAGAAAAAATTTTACCAGACCACAATATTTATCCTCCCACTAAGTATGCCATTACAGCAATGAACGAAATATATCGGCAGGAACTCAGAGCTCTTGGCACCCATATAAAGATAACTGTAAATAGCAGAGAGTAAGTCCGCAATATTTTAGTAAAAATTCTTTTTTTCAGAGCATTAGTCCTGGTGTGACTGATACTGATATTCTGCCTGCAACTCTTAGTGAAATGTGCAAGTTGCGACCCGAAGATATTTCTAATGGAGTTCTATACGCTATATCAACACCACCAACTGTAAGAGTGCACGAGCTCACCATAAAGCACGTTGCAGAAAATTTTTAAATTTTTTACGCTTTATTACTTACAACAAAAAATTTTCATTTGATTTTTTCATTGTATTTATGTTGTGTTTATATTTGAATTAACTTTTTGTTTGTTTCATAGATTGATGGTTTTGACGTGAATAATATAAATACATCACATAAGCAATATGATTGATTTTTATTTAAAACTAGCTGATAAACCAGATTTTACTCGGGTGAAAATGTAAAACTAAGATATTTAGCACTTGTTTTAATATTTAAAAAAAATCCAAATAATAAAAAATAAGCTGCGATAAATTGATAAATAATTTGCTTTAAAGCTTATATTAAAGGTCCATGTTTTTTATCGGTTGAAAATATTGAAAATAAAGAGATACCGAGAGGCCAGGACAATAGATTTATACACTAAGGGAAACAACGAATAATAACATTATCCACGCCCGTGCAAAAATTTATTTAAATATTTACGTGGATAAATCAAATATTTTCCTTACAACTCGTTTTTTCCGTATTTAAATTTTATCTATACCACACAGTGAAGCTTCTGACTTATTCCAAACAGCTGAAATAGCCGACAAGCAGCAACAACATCGCACTTTGTTCCTGCAGTTTATCAATGAATAATAAATAAATAACTGGCCATTTCAGCCCTTGAAAGGACTCTGACCTAGCTTCTTATGATCAATTGTGTTGTGCGTGTTATTGAGTTTTGTACACAATTGACCGAGAACCGGACATACATGTTTAACTCCGACTCCGAACGGCGATGAACGGAATGTTCTTGTTCTCAAGAAGCTTTACATGGCATTTTAATTACTCTCTGAGGTTTGCCATTGTCTGCAAATTCAAATAATTTTCTGTCGCTGCTGGGGTTTGAACCTGGATGTCCAGGTTCGTTGACATAGCGGCAACGCACTTTAACCAACTACGCCACGGATGCCACCAATTTTGATCAATGAAGTTTATAGAATTAAGATTCTTGCTTGTCGCTGAATACTCCCGATTTGTTATAGTTCTCCTTTGATTTTTGGAATGAAAATTATATAGCCCGTATGTTTAGCCAAGATGCTTCGTAAATGCGATGGGTGAGATTTTGTGGGAACCAAGCTCCGCTCACCCATCGCACTCACGAAGCATCTTGGCTAAGCATCTAGGCTATATAATTTTCATTCCAAAAACCAAACGAGAACTATACAAGCCATTAATAACATATTTAATTTAAATATATTGTTTTTTAATTTGAATATTTTTTATAAATTTTCTTTAATTGCGATAGTTTTATTTTGTAATAGTAAATATTTGAAAGATATTTAACCCGGCGTTAGTGTGGTGGGGTATGACATACCCCAGAGACCTTATTTCCTTCAATATCTTCTTTGTAGTATTTGTAAGTTTCAATAAAATTTTTTTTTTATTTCAATTGCAACGCACTTTAAATATTATTTTTTTAACAGTAAATCAATCAAGAAATGAGAAGATATTTAAATTTTTTCGATAAAATTTTTTTTGTAGTATTTATACGACTTAAACTTTTGGGGTATGTCATACCCCACCACACTAATGGCGTGACTTTTTTCCACCACACTAACGCCGGGTTAAAAAAATTTGTGCATAATTTAAATATATATTTTATTAATTTTGTTTAAATACTTCAATATTTTATTTAGTTATTAAATATTTTCTATATTCTGTTTAAATACTTTATTTAGTTATTAATTATCTTCTTATATATATAAAAAAAAGTCGCATTGTGTATGAAATTGATGTTCTCGGTAATGAGTGAACCGATTTTGTTTCTGGAAATTTCCCATGAAACGTGACATCAATACGAAGGTTTTTTGTATAAATGGTGTATAGTTGTATATGGGGAAATATTTGCAAGGGTAATTGGAAATAAATGGAATATTGGAATAATTTGGCAAGTCTCACTTTAGTTTGCATTTGCGCGAAAAATATAGGCATAGTAAAAATTTTCCATACCCCTTTTTATTCCATACCCCCTTTACCACCTACAAATCAATAAAAATGCTATATTTAAGACGGGTTTGGTCGTATTAGACTAAAATTTGGTAAATAAGTTCGTATGGTTACTGTCGGCAACTATACTAAAACGGGCGTGGTATAACTATACCACGCCCACTTTTTAGAAAACATTATTATTCCTGAGTTGTACATGTTTTGATAGTGGAACTTGATATTTAGACGTTATGTGCCCAAGAAGTAGTTACTATATATTTAAGCGAACATTAGACAAGGGGGAATTTGGCCACACAGGCCAAATTTATGATATCGAATTACTTTGGAACGAAATGTCGTAAAACAATCAAGGTCTCTCTACTGAAAAACTGGCACGGGCAATCGAAAACGGGGCGTGGCTCTACCCATATTAGCCAAATTTACAATACAGAATAGCTTTAGAAGTAAAAGTCACAGAACATTGAAACTCAGAATGTAGATACCATTTGGTGATGTCCTTCTACTAGAAAAGGTGACATGCATTGGACCAGGGGGTGTGTCTCCACCCATACAAGCCAAATTTATGACACAGAAAAGCTATGGAAGTAAAAGACAAAGAACATAGAAGTAGGAATGAAGTTACTACTGGGAAATGAAAAATGCAAGTAATGTGCAATAGAGAACGCTGTTAGAAACTCCAAAACTACTGAGCCGATTGAGGCTAATAAATTACGTTACCAATTTAGTAGAGATAGAGATTTTAAAATGTACAACGATAAGTAACGAATGGGGGGAGGGGGTCTCAGATATACAGTAATGTAGTTATGTGACCAAAAATAAAAAACTCGAAAAAATTGAAATTAATACAACCCAACATTTCAAACCATTTTCATCCTTACATCTTCATGTTTGACTGTTAACTATTGGTAAGTGTAGTAAGGGCATAATTTTTCTTTGCTTGCTTTTCGACAGTTATTTTTTCTATTTTCGAATATATTTTAATCAATTTATTTTTTATTTGGGGGCGGGTGGAGGGGAGTGTTTTTGAAATGGATTACGAAGAGTACCTGAGGGGGGTAAAAAAAAAATTGAAAATCGGTTACGTAACTTATGAACGACCCCTATGTTTCGAGTACGAGATGGTTTAAAAATAATAACGCTGAAGGTATTGCAACTTTTTCCGGTACTTATCTAGATAAGGTGCAGCAAAGCGCACCGGGAAAAAACTAGTTGTATATATATTAAACGCGTAAGTATTTCTTGTCCTTCAGCTTATCTTAATAAATAAATAGATTACACAATACAACATTCATACCTTTTCTTTTCACTGAATGCACATTACGTTATAAGTGTTATGATTTTCTAAATAATAATAATAATCATAACAAACTGGTCATTTAGCCCTTCAAAGGATTTTGACCGAACTTCTTATGATCAAATTGTGTTGTGCGTGTTATTAAATGTTTGTACACAACTGATCAAGAACTGGACCTACTAGCTTTATGCCGAACCCGGCCGGCTAATGTGTATGTTCTCAAGAAGCTTTACATGGCATTATTTACTCTCTGAGGTTTGCCGTTGTCTACAGAGCGGTAACGACCGAACAGAAAAATTAATTCAATTGAAAAATTTTTCTGTGTCAGATGGAAATTGAACCAGGGTTCTTTAGCGTATGCGTCACGCACTCTACTCACTGCACCACGTTATGATTGTCTACCCTACACGTATGATTTTCTACCCTTAAATATATTGAGGATTATCAATATTATTAATACATCTCTTGAATTATATCTCTTCACCTGGACACAGTGCAGTTTTTATTAAAATATGTAATTAGAAATAATATAGATAAATTAAGAAAGTCGCATTGGAAGTGTAGGGGTAATAATGTACGCAGTGAAAGCACCATGTGACCCTATTCAAATACGTGGGGAGTGAGAAAGGTTCAAACATTTATGTTTCGTCTTTGGTGGGGAAAACAACAATTATGATAGGATGTAAAGGCCATGGTAGATAAGCAGTCATAAGTTAGAGAAATATGAAAATAAATACGAAGAAATTATCCAAAATTTAGAGTTAATTGACCACGAACAAAACCAAATGCGTTGGGAATTAACACAACCTCGCGGCATTTCGTAAATAATTCATGAGTAACCGAAATGTTTGGATGAGTTTTGAACACAGCAAAGATAAAGCAAATAAAGATTTGACTTATCTATGTTGGCGTTATCTATCACTTAGACCTGATATCTAAACAAAAATTAGTTTTCTTTTAATTATTGTATATAAACCTAATGCGAATAACTATTCGAGATACTTGTGAATTTTTATGTGTTGCACAGTGTTATTAAAATTTACTTATGTAGCGAAAAATACTCACTGCATAGCTTTATCTAGTAAAACCTGTTGTAAAACCAATATTCTTACTACGGCATAAACGAACTGTCGGCAGTGTAATTTTCTGACATATATTTGTTTTGAATCAAATATTTTTTAGTAAAAGCACGAATAAAAGATTGTCCTCCTTGCAAAAAAGAAAAAAAAAGATATTTCAATCTTGAAATTATTTTTCTAACAACCAACACAGAACTACAAAATAGCCAAAGCCAGAATTTAATGCTGACCTGTAATCGGTGTCGACCATTCATTATAGAACCAACTTAATTACCACCATTTAATGCCAAATGTTAAGGCGAATTTATAGTCCACCATATTTAAGAAACCACCAAATATGCAACAACGAATTTAATTTGTATGGACAAGAAAACTAATTAACAGCAAGCAACAAAAAAAAACGAAACCTTAAATAATCGCATTTATATTATAACGAGTCCCCAGGACCAAGGACCAAATTCATATAATAATAACTACTTAGAAACGCAATCAAATAAAAAACACACAGCATTACAAACTTACATACAATATGTGTAGCTAAATTATAAGCAGCAGTTGGAGAAGAACATGAAGAAAAAATGGCGGCAAGCAACTTAATAAAAATGGTCACATAAACTGTAATGCGACTAGATTCAGCAAAGCACATAAATACCAAAAGAAAAAAAAAATACACAGACATATATACTCACACATACACAAACACACTCGAAGCACATCCCCAAACACCAATGCACATAAAAAGCGTCACAAATGAACGTTTAACACCATTAAATTACCAAAAGAGGCACCTAAATGACCGCGGCCCAGTTTGTTAAGCGACCGTTGACGATGGAAATGCCGGCGACGTCATAATCTAATTACAACAACAATTAAATTTTTACTAGACACCCACATAGAAGCAGCACCACGTGTCATGCGGGTACTTTTGGTGAATACAACAAGGATAACAATGAATGTACAGTGGTCGAAATACGCTTTCGGTAGTTAGGAGAAAAAAAAAACTGGTGACATTAAGGTGAGAATCAAATTCAGCAATGGGTCAAAAAGTGGAAAGAGTGGACAGATTTTAGATTCGAATGAAAAGATTTTGGAAACGGTAAACCTTGATGTGCGGCCGTGGTGCAGTGGGTAGAGTGCGTGACCCATACCCCAGTGAACCCTGGTTCAATTTCATATGACACAGAAAGATTTTTCAATTGAATTAAGTTTTCTGTTCGGCCATCACCTCTCTGCAAACAATGGCAAACCTCAGAGAGTATATAATGCCTTGTAAAGCTTCTTGAAAACATGCACGTTAGCCGTTCGGAGTCGCCAGAAAACTAGTAGGTCCAGTTCTTGATCAATTGTGTAAAAATATTTCATAAAACGCACAACACAATTTGATCATAAGAAATTCGGTCAAAGCCTTTTCAAGGGCTGAAATGACCAGTTTATTTATTTATTTATATTTACAAACCTTGATTCAAAGACATTTAATTGAAATAAAATTCTTACCAACAGTTCACAGAGCTCCACTTAGCTTGTCGTCAACAAAACAGAACAGTCGCATCTTTTACAGAAGTACCAGATAAACTTCAGCGATAAGAAAACATTTCGAATATATGAAGAGTGTCTTACCAAGTAGTGGCAATTATATCCTACAGATAAACCTTCTATAATGAAAAAAGGCATTACAAAAAAGATTGAACAAGAAAGGCTGCCTGTTATCTATCAACTTTCAAATACATGACCAAGAAGTGGTCGAGTAATAAAAAAAAAAAAAAAAAAAACTTTTTCTTAAATTGTGCACTACACAAAAGGTAATGAACTAATCAACTCTTATATCAGACTGTGAAAAACTTTTCTGTGTCTGGTGGCGGATTCGAACCCGAGTGGTTCACGCAATTTAAGGTATAATATACGCGTAACAACCAAAAACAGGAGCTGTTTACAATAAATTTTTTTAGATATAAGAAGTTATGATTTATTTTTAAATTTATACAGGTACACAAAAAATAATTTATAAAAATATTTTTTTTTTTTTTAAATACAGTTCTTGCTTTTATATAGAGGGCGCTGAAAATGGCATTGAAAAAAAGACATCCAAAACGGTTCGATGGATATGGCCTTTCCCATGTATCGGAAACAAAAAAATCAAATGATATTTTAAAGCATAGAACTTATATTAAACATCCCCCCTACGCAAGACCCCCGGGGTTTTTTTTTTAATTATGGCGGAAGTTGAAGTAAAAAGTTCGAAAAATAGATACATTTTGGCACGCTTTTTTGTTTATATAAAAAAAAATGAAAAAAATAGATACTTGAATTTAGGGGGGATGCTTAAAGAACAAAATAATGAACAAAATGCAAAAAAAATCATTGAAATTGAACCAATATATTTCGAGTTATCTATCGAACCGTTTTAAAAAAAAACTAGTTTCGAGGAAATCTAGTTTAAAGTTTTTTATTTGTTATATGGAGCTTAGACATAGGTTAACGAAACCCGTTATAACTTCTGTTTTTTCAAAATATCGATTTAAAAATGTGTATGTATATCCTTTAAACTACACAGAACACATTAAACAAAAAACAAAATTTTTTTTCGAAAATTTTACCTTAATGCACTCGGCCACGGCCGCCACTACTACCTACAGTAGTCACCGACATATCCGCTTCTCGGTACTTCTTCTTTAAAATATTCCATGCATATTTAATATGAATCTATCTGCATTAAACTAAAAGTGAGCCACAGTGCATTGTTGACGACATGCCGCAATTTACGAGCTTAGGAAAGCAAAATTACGGCCAGCTCATAAGCGAAATTTTGCGAAATATACAGTTTTTTTTAATTTAAATTGCTGGCGAAATGAAAGACGGTTGCAATGAATTTGCTCTATATTGAAAATGGTGGGACTTTCTTAATTGGTGTAACAGACTGATTTGAATAGGTTTGTTTTCATTTCTAACTCCACGCCGATTGTCTATCATGTCTTTCAATTAACTGAAAACTTTTCTAGTTTGTTTAACTAAAAAAACTTTTTAACAAAAAAAAAACCGACTTTAAAATCACTACAAAGAAAAAAATAATTTTAAATAACTTTTCCCATTGATTTCTTGGTCAAATTTTAAAAGTTATTTATATGTATTATAATATTGGAAATCTTATCATTTGCCAGTTTTTCTATTTTGTTTTATTATCATCAATATATTAATTGCCTTATGTACATAAAAGCTTTGAAGTTGGCGCTTATCTTACTTAGTAGAAATCTTTTTATTTTAATTTTTTCTAATTTGTTTTATTATCATAAAAATATTACTAACTTTATGAATATAAAAGCTTTTTAGTGATTTTTTTCTTTCAGTTGGCAATTGTTGAGTAAGCTGAATGTAGCCAATGGCTGCGTTCTGCAGACAAAACTGTTGCACAACTGTTGACTTTAAGTCTGCTGAACGAGCTGCTACATGCAACATGTTTAGGAAGCGCTCGCCATTTTTGGTAGCGAAAAATTTTAATGCTACTTGCGCTCACTTATCCTTAATACAGCTGATTTTTCTTGTCAACTATTTGAAAAAAAAATATAAATGGAAAAAAAATGAAATTAAATACTTTTTAATGCAATATTTTGTGGAAGATGGAGTTCAAACTCATATTCTTGAATATGCCTCAGAACTCTAATCAACTGAATGTGTTTTTAATAGCTCAGCGTTCAGAAGAATTGATCGCTTAGTGAAGAGCGCTCACTAATCGCTCAGTAAGCGATTACTTCTGCAGAACGCGCCCAATGTGTTGCATGCATTATTTGTGCAGCTGTTACACACTATGTCATATTCAATATGAGCTTGACAAGCTGACCCAAACCAGTATAATGAGAATGTTTATGTGTACAAAGCTGTTAAAATTACTACAGTGTCACCAACGCAGCATAGCATCAAATGAAAAAGTTTAAAATAGTGCAGGAATGGTAAAAGATCATGATTGTGTGTCAAAGATTAGCGCCGACTTTCAAGCTTTTATGTTCATAAAGCAATTAATATATTGATGATAATAAAACAAAATAGAAAAAATGATAATGATTTCCAATATTATAATACATATAAATATCTTTTAAAATTTGACTAAGAAATTAATGGGAAAAGTTATTTAAAATTATTTCTTAATTTGTAGTGATTTTGAAGTCGGTTTTTTTTTTTTGTTAAAAAGTTTTTATTTCTTCCTTTTTAGAGAATGTGAAAAATTTTATGTAATAGTATTCTTCAGGAAAATTTCAAACATGACACTTTATTCTTAAAAAATTTGTTTTATTAATTCCAGAAAGTTTGTTGGGTATTTTCCATTTCTGTCTTTTTACAATTTTTATTAAAGTACCACGCCTTTTCTCTTATCCCACCCACTTTATCTTCCGTACCTTATAATGATTCTACTTAGCCCTGTGCCAAATTTCAGTTCCCAAGTATTAATATTAACCGTAATATAGTACTTTCCTTAAAGTGCCACACCCTATGTACAATCCCGCTCACTTTTGTAATGATTCTACCTACCCACCTACCTGCATACCAAATATTAGTACCCTAGTGTCAATATTAACTGAGATATAATATATTTATAATATTGCCACACCCCTTTGTTGCATAACTCCCACTTCATTGACCGTAATTTGTAGTAACTGTGCCTACCCATGTACTAAATTTCAGCACCCTAGTGTCAATACTATACGAGATACAGTGTTTTTCTAATATGACTACACCCCTTTGTCAAATAACGCCCACTTTTTTGACTGTACTTTGTAATAACTATGCCTACCCATGTACTTAATTTCAGCACCCTAGTGTCAATATTATTCGATATATAGTGTGTTTCTAATTTTGCCACACCCCTTTGTCGAATAAAGACCACTTTATTTAAAGTAATTTTTAAAAATTTTGTCTACCCCTGGCCTAAATTTCAGTACCCTAGTGTCAATACTATTCGAGATACAGTGTTTTTCTAATATGACCACACCCCTTTGTCAAAAAACGCCAACTTTATTGACCGTAATTTGTTATAATACTGCCCACCCCAGTATTTTTACTGTAAATTTCAGTACCCTAGTGTCAATATTAACTTTAGTACAGTGTTTATCTAATATTGACACGCCCCTTTGTCGAGTATCGCCCACTTTTTTAAAAAAGGACCTCCACGTTCTTGGTATCCATATGTTGACAAAAAAATTACGGAAATCGGGCACGTGCTTTAGAAGTTACCGATGTACATACTTTTAAAAAAAAACAAAAAAAAAAAAAGCGGACAAGCCAACGAACTTTTTGAAGTCGGTTAAAAATAAAATAGAATTTACCACCCTGATCAAAAAGTTCCCGGAATCACCATCGATTTGAGTTCTCTTTTTTTTGACGTAGAATACGTGATTCTCGGAGGTAAGTAGGGTGGTTGATAGTGATCAGGTGTCGGTATTTATATCACAATTTGAGCCTTTGGTGTGCCTAAAGTACTGATCGTACAATGTTAATGTTAGCACTTGTTGGTCTGCTTGATCCTCACTGGGAGAAAAGCTTGTGTTTGAACTCTCTAACTTATATAAATTTTACACAATTACATGAAATTTAAGCCAACATTTGATGTTTTTGTTTGCTTAAACTTTCCACCTATTTATCGACAGTTTCCGGTTTTATCGACAAAACCATAAAATTTGTATGGGAGCCCCCCTAAGGAGTGGTCGGAGGGAATAGGTGTCAAGGGCAAAAATGTTCCTTTTGCAAAAGTAATGGGGGGTCGATCATACATATTAATCCTTTCCGGCACTCTTTTAAAGGTCATATGCTCAGGTGTATGGAATAAACATACAAAAACCATAAAATTTGTATGGGAGCCCCCCTAAGGAGTAGTCGGAGGGAATAGGCGTCAAATTCAAAAATGTTCCTTTTGCAAAAACAATGGGGGTCGGTTATACATATTAACCGTCTCCGTCACTCTCTTAAAGGTCATATGCTCAGGTGTATGGAATAAATATACAAAAATCATAAAATTTGTATGGGAGGTGGTCGGAGGGAATAGGTGTCAAAGGCAAAAATGTTCCTTTTGCAAAAGTAATGGGAGTCGGTAATACATATTAACCCTCTCCGGCACTCTTTTAAAGGTCATATGCTCAGGTGTATGGAATAAATGTTTTGCTAAATATTTCTTAAAAAAGATGTCATTAAAAGCGAATTGAATAATTCTACGTCTTGTGTTACGACATAGTCGAAACTACTGTATCTTTTTTTAAGGTGGCCACATCTGTCATTGACATTCTATGAAATTTTCAGCTTGATAGCTTGACATTCGTAGAAGTGTCGCTGTATTGAGTAAATCTGCGAGTGTGCGTGTTTTCGATTTTGTACAATTTCAAAAATGGAATTGAATTCGCAATTTTTTATTAAATTTTGAGTTAAAAACGGTTTCAATGGTGCGACAACATTGCAAATGTTATAAAAGTTACGATACTCTAAAGAAAACAATCGTTTATCAGTGGCACGAACATTTCAGAAGTGGCGGTCTGAAACGTCAACAAACTCAAAGAATGGATGACCGTAGACTGCAAATAGACCATTAGAGAAATGGCAGAGGAGTTTGGCATTGCTTTTGGATCCCCTCAAGACATTTTGGTTAATGATTTGGGTCTCAGACGTGCCTGAATTTCATGCAAAAAAGGGACCGCGTTGACATCGCAAAAGACATGATTTCCATGGCCGAATCCGACCAAACATTCATCAAACGGATCATTACTGGAGACGAGACGTGGATTTATGAGTATGATACGCAATCCAGACATCAAGCGAGTGAATGGCGTGCACCGAATGAGCCGCGACCGAAAAAACCACGTCGTTTTCAGTCGAAAAAGAAGGTGATGCTCACAGTTTTCATGGATTATAAGGGTGTTGTGTACCATGAATTCCTTCCACAAGGCCAAACAGTTAACAAGGAGTATTGTTTGGGCATTATGAGATGTTTGTGTGAAGCATTTCGCCAAAAATAAACCGGATTTGTGGGCAAACAACTCGTGGTTCTTGCACCATGATAACGCACCGTCGCACAATGCCATCGTTATCCGTGTAAATTTGGCTAAAAAAGAAACGAATACCATTTAACAACCACCGAATTCACCTGATTACGACTTTTTCCTATTCGGTCAACTCAAGAAACCACTCTGCGGAACGCGTTTCAGCACCCAAGATAAGATCATGAAAAAATTGAAGACGGCTCTGATGGCCATATCGCAAGCCGAATATAAAAAAATGTTTCGAGGATTGGATCAAGCGCTGGCATAAGTGCGTTGCAGTCGATGGGAGTACTGTGAAGGAGACAATATCGATTTTGATGTATAATCTTGTATTTTTAATTTCCTGAATAAATTCCGGGAACTTTTTGATCAAGATGGTATTTGAAACATTACAACATATAAAAAAAAAAATTTCAAAAGAACAATGGAAAGAAATTGTAATGAAAAGAGAATGCACAGAAGCTGCGATCGAATGAAGCGAACACTAATGATTCTCACAAGAGAATACATTCCGATAATTAACTAAAAAATAGGAGTTTTTAGAGATTTTATCATATCGACATAGTACTTTGTAAAAGAGATAGGTGTGGCTTGCATCCGATTTTACAAAAATTTAAGCTTGATTGATTATTTAGAGCAAACATGCCCACGTAGTTGTCCGTATGGCCCGCGTGGCCCTTCATACAAATTTTTTTCTATCTAAATTTTGTTTTTGCGATGAGCCAACACCAAGGAACACCTGCAAATACAACAACACAAACCGCACTCGTTCAGTGTTCAGCACGTTTTGCAGCGAACTTTACAAAAAAAATGCATGCGGAATAAAAAACGCACACTCGATGATGTCGATGCTAAATCTGATTGTCCCGTTACTTGTGTGTTTTTATTGTAAAAGAAAATAAGTCTTGTAATTGTTTTTGTTTTGTTTTGTTTGATTTTCTGTCAAAAGCAACGATGAGCAACGTTTTTGTTTGTTTTTTAGCTTTCTTTAAGCATTGGCCCGCGTCTGAAATTTCTTGGGCCCCACTGATTTAGAGTGTTCAGATTATTTTTGTGGAATTTTTACAGGCTTAACCATTTTGATGACGTCACTCTGTATTGGAGGTAGACGTAATTTTCGTTCGATTTGGCTCATTTTCAAAATTGATCTTTATTTTTAAAAAAGAGCAAAAATATTCAATTTTTTAACGATATCTTTAAAATTGCGACTGTTATTGTGACAATGGACAGAGGCACTAAACGTTAGGGTATAAAAATTAAAATATTGGCGCGCTCACTACCGCTTTTGGTTAATTCCAACGTTCAATGCTTGACAAATATAGGAGGACTTTACAAGTCCTTAAATGTCCATGAGGAACATTTTAATCTAACTCCTGTCGCATTAAATCTAATAAAACATAATTTAAAAGCAAATTTCTGAGCTCCTACATTGGTGTCCTTTGCTTTTTGCTTTTTGCCGTTTGTCCTTTTGTTGATGTTGTTTTTCCATTTTGTTGCTAGCACCAAACTAATGAGTTTTGGTTCGTTTCACGAATGCAACACACAAACTCAAGCACACACATAGTTTTGCTCTTAAAATATGTATATGTAGAGGTATTTACTAAGCCTGCTTTTTGGCGCCCTGACTTTATTTGAGCCTTGCCTGCAACAGTGCTTTACACAACTTATGAATGAACATACGAGTATATGTATGCATGAGTATGTGTACATATGAATGTGTAAGAATTGTTAGGGTTTCACGAAACGACACTCTGCCTGTGAAACGTTTTGTCAAAATTTGTTCAATCCAGAGAACCAGCGCAGCCACTACATTTATTTTTTTTATATGTCTACGTTTGTATGTGTGTCAGGGACGGATCGTAAATTTGAGGGGCCCTAGCCTAATACTACTTAGGGGCCTAAATAATTTCTCAAATAATTGCCATTTTGTCAAAAAACTGTTTTCTAACTATAGTGATGTAGTCATAAGGTACAGGAAAAATAAAAATCAATAAATAAAAAAATTTTTAATATACATACCACGTTTTTAAAATGAACTAATAAGTATAAAATATTTTCTCCTACAATAGAGCTTTTAGTTATCCTAAAAACGTGGGGCACATGCTATAGAGAATAAAAAGGTTTTATTGTTTGAAGATTTTGAAGGATTTGTGTTCAATCCTTCAGAATGCAACACAATTTCATAAATTTTAAAAATTAAAAAAAAACAAACTGGAAATAATTCATTGATATTTTTGAAGCTCGAATTCACAACAATTACAAAGCAAACGCTGTACACACTGAGCTACAGAAATCACATGAAAATACCTTCTAAATAGCAATAAATGGAACAAACTAATTTTTATAATTTTTTAATTTGTCACCTTCGGTGGCGAATCTTTGAATTTTTTTCAATTATTGTTATATAGAAAATGGGTGGTATCAATAAAGTTGAGTGAAGTGAGTGTACTCGTCTTCCCTCAACTTCACTCAGCTTGGTATGAATAAAGCATATTAATAAAATACTTCACTCATGTCTTCTGTCATTAAGAGTGCTCACTTATCAAAAATTTTACTTCACTCAAGTTCCCTCAATTTTGTATGAGTAAAAATTCAGTCTTCCATCTGAATTGTGTGTGTGCTTTTAACCTGACAAAATTTACTCACTTCGAATTAATGTTCTTTTTTATTCTTCGGATGAAGAAAGTGGTATTGAAGAAAGAAAAGTAAAAGTGTTTAATGAGAGAAGACCAGGATCCGTTGAAAACTATCGGGAACTTTAAAATTAAATTTTTCTACGGTATATCGGGGATCCTGGCTTTCAATTCGGGGTCGGAGAAGATGTTGGTGTACATCAGAGCACAGTTTGAATTACAATTTGGGAAATTGCTCAAAAAGTAGTGGCGAAAGAAAGTGATTGGATTCCTTTTCCATCCAATGATGAAGAACTTGAAGAAACTTAACATCTCTGGAGCCAAAACTTTAAATTCCCATTTGCAATTGGTGTCAATTGACTTCACTTTGATACCAATCAATATTTTCATGTGAGCTTATGTTTGTAGCCCAGCGCGTAAAGAATTTTCTTTATAATCGTGAATTAGTGAGTTCGATCCTAAGAAGTCTTAACGAGCTTTTTCAGTTCTTTTGTTTAATTTCGAATTTTGAATAATTCCTTTAACTTATCTACTAAAAACAGGAAATATTTTATTATATTTTAAGTTAAGGAAAATAAGAAAAAATGCGGTCTTTATAGCTTCTGAGTTATCACTTGTTAGTAAACTAAATACTCACTTAAGACAGTTCTAACAATAACACAGTCACTTTGTTACTTTGACGACGTGAACAGAAGTGCCGAAAAAAAAAACATCATCGTTCGAATAGCGGGCGGAAATCCCCCGCAATAGACGCACACGCGAGTAAATACAAAATACACCGACCAAAAACAAGCGACAGGGAATTTCCCATTCCATTCGATATTCACTAAAGGGCTGCATGAGTGCATTTAAAACCGGTTTCGAATAATAACAACTCCTCTGCAATGTATTGCTCTCCGCAAAGAAATCAAATGAGAGACTGTGGCGAAGACAACTCCGCCTGTTCTCACGAGCAGCCTGTCCAAAGCCAGGATAAAGGAGGATGGTCGCAGGCGACGGGTTAGCCCTATCCTGTGTAAATGTAGAGGGACTACCTAGATCCTGGAGTTGGTCACCCAATCTGGGGAGTAGGTGGACCCCTGACTTGATCAACGGTAGCGTATGCCTACGAGGGAATAGCAATGATCCTTAAAATTTGTTAGCACGGGGATAGTCGTTACGCTCGACAGATGTACTGTTTTTGACTGTGTTTTACACAGTCTCCACTGATACATATCGCATTGATTCTACGGGATAGTCTTATAAGTCTTGTAAGTCTTATAAGGCTGGTTAAAACGATGATAATCGAGAGGTGTCAAGTTGAGTAATCCGAGTGTGAACAGTTTATCTTAGTAGCCTCGGAATACCAGATTGAAAAGGTGGTAACCAAGAGGTGTCATATTGGGTGCTTTGAGTTGCTGGGTCTTCTTGGTAGCCTTGAGTATTAGATTGATGAGGTGTATCAAGGAGTTGGTGAGGTGTCCCAAGGTGTGTCATATTGAGTACTCCGAGTGTGAAAAGTTTATCTGAGTAGCCTCGGAGTGCTAGATTGATGAGGTGTATCAAGGAGTGATGATGAGGTGTATCAAGGTGTGATAATAAGGTGTATCAAGGAGTGTTGATAAGGTGTATATTCAAGAAGTGCTGCAGGTGGCTAAGTGTTCATCCCAGTAGCCTTGAAGTATCAGTATGAAATGGAGCAAATAGTGGCGACCTTGTGTCTCACACAGTCAAGTGCGATGTGGTCTACGCTGTAACATGTCCAAGTTTTTTCCTCCACAGTCAAGAGTGATGGATGCGGAGGTAAATCCCTTTTGACCGGAGAAACTATCGCAGGGCTGGGCCTTCGGGGAGTATCGTGCTGGCTGTGGTAGTTCAATGTCGCGAACAGGTCTGTGATCGGCGTGGAGTTGCGCTAAACAACCGGGTTGCAATGCCCTACATTGCAAGAGATGTTAGATGGGTCTCAATTTTCACCAGTAAATGTGGATGGTGACCCAACTAATCATCCATAATTGGTACTGTTGCGTTCCAGCATTAATTGCTATCCATACAGTATATTTATTAATATAAATACACCCTTAAGTATGGTGTGCGACCGGTGTTGAAACTACTATGACAGGGCGAAGGTCGTGCCTGGAGTAATGGAAGTGACGCCTAGGAGAGATATAACGGACATCGTATATACCTTAGCATGGCACTGACGTCCTGAAGATTTATCTCCTAGGCATCAATTCTTTGAACCACGACCCCACTGCCATGGGGCAACGTAGAATTAAGTCGCGAGGCAGGTGTCTACGTTACATAAGATGTAAAATAATTGTATACCTTCTGTAAGGAAGACGAACAAATCAAATGCGTGAAAAACAAAACAGTACAAACACAGTGTTGCACACACGGGTTGATTGATTGATTTCAGTGTTGACAACCTTTTCATTGGATTTTTTTAAATTTTTTGTTTTACTTCACAATAGAATATATTATTGTTTTCAGTGGGGGCTGGGGCCCTTTGTATCCACTGCAGCTAAGTAGATTCGCACCTGGTGTGTGTGTGTGTGTGTATGTTTATGTGTGTGCCTAACTTAATGTCATGACTTATGAAAAGTTGTGCCAACAAGATGGAAATGAAAATTGAAACATGTGAAGGACGAGTTGTAATTATAATTGAAACGCTCGCACAAACACACACACATGCATACATATGCACACATATTTATGTACACAAACTGATCCCAAAAGCTATGTTTTGGATTAATTAAAAATAATGTTTTGCTAATACTTTTACATTTAAACAACAATTTGCTAGTTAGTTTCAATTAGTAAATTGTTAAAACTCCTTCACAGCTAAAAGTTTTTAGAAAATTCACTGAAAAAGCTTGTGAAAAAAACACTATTTTATCGGTTAAGTTCTACCATATGACATACTGTTATTTACAAGCATAAGAAGTTAGGAAACTAATACAAACATTTTTCCCATTTTTCCGGTGAGTGATGCTATGTCATGTTTTTACTTTTGGTTATTTTTTAACATGTTGTAAATTGTTGAAAGTAGAATTTTTACATTTCCGTTTTGGAACTTCCGGTAGGTTGATTAATTTTAGAAATGTGCAGAATTATAAGCGGAAGTCAAGTCATTTTGCTTGTTAAATTATAAAAACCTTGACTTAAATTTTTTTTAGTTTTTTTTTTCTTTTTCTTACTTTTTTTTATTAGTTTGTTTGTTTTTGGTTGGAGTCTGAGAAAATCTATCTTTTAATAAGATAAAATAATAATATTCTTAAAAATATGCTTAACAAAATATATGTTTCAATATGAAGTGGGTAAAGGAGTATCTTTTTTACTTGTACTTGTACTTGTACTTGTAGAACAAAGAAAGAATTCTTATCCCTATTCTTTATTTGTTCTCAACTTGCTCTCATTCTTATCCTTATTCTTATAGTTGACATAAAAATTGTCCTACTACTTGTCTAAACTCTTGATTTTGTTTACTATGTTTATAAATGATATATTTAGTAAATGTAATAATGTTATCATGCATGCTTATGCTGATGACCTGCAGCTGTATATGTCCCGACCCATTGGTCTCTGTGAAGACTTATACGCAAGAGTCAATGAAGATTTAAATATAGTAGCAAATTGGGCCAGAGCTAATATGTTAAATTTGAATCCGCTTAAGTCATATATACTGCCGATCTCTAAAACACCATACCAGAATCTTGATGTTTCCCCAATTTTGCTCAATGGCGTCATGCTAAAAATTGTAAGTAGTGGCCTTACTCTTGTAGTAGTGGCCTTAATCTAGGTTACAAAATAAACTCTTCTCTGTCTTGCGAAGATCACGTAAACTCTAGTGAAAAAAACTAGAAAAAAGCTTGCCCTGCAGCTGTTTCTTCCAATATTCTCCTATGCGGAAGTCGTTTACAGCAAACTCGACTCGAGATCCACACATAAAATGCAAGTGGCGTCTACGGTCTTCGGAGGTATGATCACATTTCACCCTTTACCAACCAGTTATTAGGTCGCAGCTTAATCAAATATCTCGAAGCAAGAAATTGGATTTTCTTACATAAGATCCACTCGCGTTGTCCAAGCTATCTTTTTGAAAAGTTAAAGTTTTGTAGATCTAGTAGAAGCATGAATCTTGTTATTCCGAAGTACAACTTTCTAAATTCAAGTCGTTTGTTTTTCGTTAGAGCTATAAGACTGTATAACTCGCTTCCTAACTACATTAAAGGTATTTCTAACCCAAAGTACTTCAAGCATTTAATTTTCGATCACTTCTCTTAACTCTTTTTTTGTCTTTTTTCGATCTTTATTCTTTATTAAAATCTTAACCACTATCTAAACCTCTTTCCTAAAATATTTTAAAATATAATATTTGAAATATGTTCATAATTATTTTAGTCATATTTTGAGTGGAGAATTTAATGTTAAATTAAAATTAATGTTAATGTTAGCTTTAAACTTTTAAGTAGTTAATTTATAAGTAATGTTTTTGTTGTCATTTATTATAAATATATATGCGGCTTGTAAAAGACTTAAGTCTTAAATGCCTACATTATTTCCAAATAAACATAAACAAACATAAACATAAATAATTTCCTGAACTTATCCTTGTACGAATCCCTTTTCTAATCCATTTCTTTTCCTAATCTTGTCCTAAATCTTGATCTTAATGTGTCAAAATCCTTATTGTATTCCTTGTACCTTTTATTGCCTTCATCCTTTTACCAATATTGTGCTTAATAATGCTTAAGGTGTGTCCAAATCATTGCCTTTATCCATGTCCCCATCCTTGTCGTAGTCCTTTCGAAATAATTATATGAAATCTTGTTCTCATCCTTGTTCATTCCATACTCTAATCTTCGTCCAAACCTTTGTCCTACTCCTTATCTTATTCCTGATCTAAATCTTTGCTTTTATTCTTTTTCTAATTCTTTCCCTTATTTATATCCAAGGCCTTGTTCTAATACTTTTCCTTATTTTAATTCTAATTATATTTTTTTTTTCTATTGCTTTTAGTGCATTTAGGTATTTTTACACTAAGGGAAATAACGCATATTAGCATTATCCAGGCCTGAGTATAAATTTTATTTAAATATTTACGTGGATAAATCAAATGTTTTCCTTACAACTCGTTTTTTTCCCGTATTTGAATTTTATTTATACACGTACATACATATTCCATACAAGCAAGCAGCAACAGCATCGCACTCTGTTCCTGCAGTTTATTTCTTGCATTTGCAATTCTTATAGTTCTCATTTAGTTATTGTTGCAAGAGTAATATAGCCGCTTGTTTGACCAGGATTCTTTGTGAGTGCGATTGATGATCGCAAAATAATTTTTTGTAAGGTTAGAGTGACAACCGGACATTTTCTCACGAATGTCTTGCACCGGTTGTCATTTGCCTGCATATTTTTATGTTTATTTTATTTTTAATTTTTTTCGAAACGAAAAAAGAAAATAAAATATGCTACCAAATGGCATTTGATGGACGCAGCTCGTGAGAAATATTCAAATATGTTGTAGTCGATTTAAGCAAATGCGTTATTGGTGAAAAAATGACTCGCTTTTTGGATAAATTAAAAAAGTTTTTGGATAAATTTAATATTTTTTTCCCTTAGTGTAAAGGATTTTCTGAAAGGTCTCATGACGCCAATATTTTTTTTTTTTATTATGAGAGCGAAAACCTAAGCTTTATTGTCGTTTAATAAATTTTACCGTAGCGACTATTGTCACCGAGTTATAATTCCATGCAACGTTTTTTTTATTGCTGTTACATTTTCAGTGCATTAAACGGTTTTCTACATTATGCCATGGTGCCAAAAATTTTTGTTTTATTTTCGTTATTAAATTACAAAACCGACCTTTGCTGACGTAATGTAAAATTAACAGGATCACTTTCTACAGGGCGAGTAAAATAATATCAGGGATAAGCTGATACGTGAAGTGAAGACGTCATAATTATTTATTTATATTTTTATTTTTGTCGTCAAGCCAAGTAAATCATTCACTTTTGTTTAATAACACCTACCGTCGTGCATATGCTAACCGACTAATAATTTCATGCAACGCCGTCGCATGATTGATCCATTTTCGATCTTGTAGCGACGCTGCACTGTGTTTGAAAATTCAAATTTACGAGCTACTTTGCGTGAAAAAAAAATTTCACAGAATAACGGTAAAGTGTGATGCCAATATTCTCAGATATTCAATTAAGCAAATTCAAAGCTTGCAGCTTCAATACTTACTAGATTTACGTGTCAGTGTCTATTCAAACTGCAGTTCAAACAGGCGCATGCGAGCTTTGCGCTACGTAAAAAAGTATTATTATTAGGGACCGGAATCTGATGCAAATGCATGTTTGTATAGTCACCAGGCTAAGGAAATGAATAGAATATCTTTGCGAGTCAGAAAATTTCCTTTAAAATGGCATTCAATCGTTAGTGCATATTTCTGCATATTTCGTTTTAAGTGCATATTTTACTATAAAAGCATTTTTTTGCATATTTTCTTAAAAATTCACGTTTTCTTTGAATATTTTATAAAATGTTTTTATTGTTTTATTTAATTTTCCTCACGTTCAATATTTTTCTACACAACATGAACAGTCTCTCCACTGCCACGTGTGCCATCTAGTGGGAAATAGCAAAAAATGTTATTGATTTCTTCCAAACCACCTTGTGCCTGTCAAAATTTCTTTTGAATACATGACTTTTTAGAAAAGAAAATTGCATTTTAAAACTTTTTTAACTTTGTAACTGAAATTCGATACCATAAGCTGTAAATTAAACTAATTGTATATGTTCATCTTTTAAAACAAATTTACATTGACTGTTTTAGGCAACAATGCCAAAATCTAAAGCTACTATATCTTCATTCTTCAACAAATACGTCACCGAGCAACCGGAGGTTTTCAAAAGTGATAGAAAAATTCTCTTTTGCAAAGTTTGCGAAAAGGCTGTGTTCGCAAAAAAGTTTCAAGTTGACCAACACTTACATAGCCACAAACACACGGAATTGTTTAAACGTGTGTCAAAAAAGTATCTCAATCGCTGCTTATTAGTTCCTCCCTGGCTGTGACGCAAAATCAATTTTGCTTAGACCTTTGTGGAGCTTTTGTTTCTGCTGACATTTCACTTCACAATTTGGGAAACATCCACCTAAGAAATTTCTTCAAAAAATACACCAACGAAATTATTCCCAGTGACTCATCGCTTCGTAAGCGTTATGTTGACAAACTATATGATTCTCAATTCTGTGATATCAAAATGTTTTTAAAAAATCATTTTTTGTAGGTGTCTATCGATAAAACAATTCAAGGCCGATATGTGGCGCTTGTTGTCGTGGGCGTTTTACGTTCAAATGAAGAAATCAGCAAAACCACATTTTTATTAAACGTTGTTGAATTAAATAAAACCAATCATGTCACAATTGCTCGGACTTTTAACGATTCAATAAACTTGTTAGGGGAAGAATTCGACAAAAATAAGGTTCTACTGTTCTTAACTGACGCGCCGCCTTACATGTTTAAATCAGCTCGTAGTTTGCAGATATTTTTTCCAAAATTAATTCATGTAACGTGCTTGGCCCACGCAATGCATCGCGTTGCCGAAGAAATCAGAAGTAATTTTAAAGACATTGATTTGTTAATTGCACATGGTAAAAAAGTGTTTTTAAAAGCTGTGTGGAAACTTTTTATCATAAATATCCTCAACTGCCACTTCCACCAGAACCCGTTGTCACAAGGTGGGGCACTTGGATTAATGCAGTCGCATACTACTCTCAACATTTTGAAAAGATAGTTGATGTTATGGAAGAGTTCGGTGATTCCGATGCTTTTTCAATCAAAAAAACTAAGGAAGCTTTCAACTTACCATGTATTAAACAAAATTTAGTGTTTTCAAATTCAAATTATGGGTTTCTAAGTGAAACCATAACAAGCTTAGAAGGATTTACTTCATTAAGTAAAGAAATTAATTTTGTAAATTATGCCATAAAAAAATACATTATGTGAAAATTAAAAAAAAAAAATTGGATAATGTTCTGCACAAAATTATGGTTTTAAAAAAATAAAAGAAATCGCGAATATGTTTGATTTAACTGAAAGACAACAATTTTTTATATATACTGTGAATGAACTTAATTCTTTTAAATATGCTCCAATTACATCCGTTGATGTGGAGCGTTCATTTTCTATTGACATAAACTTTTTAAGACCAAACCGGCTTAATTTGACTTTTAAAAATTTGAAAAAACATTTCGTTGTCTATGCTAACAAGGCAATTTCTGTAGAAAAGTAAATTACAAAATTGAATAGATAAAAAATCTACTCTTTCCCTTTTAAGCGAAAACGAGATAAGTATGAGCGATTATTCTCAAGAGCGATTACCATAATTCAGCTTTGAAAAAAAATTGGTTAAAACATGTTTTGTCTGCTTAATTTGGATCGATAAACAAATTTTCAGATATGATTGGCTAATGTGGAATAGAGGAGTTTTGATTTCATATCGCACAATACATATTTTATAATTTTGTTAAACTGTCTTCTTTTTTAAATATTTGAATTATATTTTGTTAAATAAATAACTGTTATTTTTTGTTGCTGGCTTAACTCCGAAAAACATACCAAGAGACATTGCACAGTTAAATTTGAACTAAAATGAGTGTAGATTCATATTTTGATTTTATAGTTCATGTGTTGATTTTGTTTTCCGTGTTAAATTAAAACTTGGGCTTGAAACGAGGAATGAAAACAAACTAAGCCAATATTTACAAATATTTTTTTTGAGCTTTATGTGTTTATTTGGCATATTTATGCATGCATATTTATGTAATTGTTTGTCATAAATATTGAAAAAATATTTGTTTTTTAACGCATATTTTAAGTGCATATTTTCTTAATATTAGGTGCATATATATGCGCATATATTGAATGTTTTTAGTGCATGAGATTCCGGTCCCTAATTATTATAATATTTATTGTGAAAGTAGTGAAAGTGTTTGAAACGCTGAAATTTTTTTTTTTCATGACAACTGATCTTTCAAGTGATTAAATAATTATTGTTTTTCTTATTGGTGCAGATGGTTATTTTTAAAAACTTAATTTACTTTTAAGTATAAAAAAATATTTTTAGTAATATTAGTAAGAATTTGTTGGAGTAGAAGTAACATGAACCATCTTGATCTGTAAAATTTTGTTTTTTGATATTAATATTTTGTATACGGCCTCTAATTATTTATATTGAAAACAATTTTTTCGAGCTCTAGGCCAAGCATGTTGTCAACAAGACAACATGAAGAACAAAGAAGGCAACAACCAACAACAACAACAACGGTCTATACAGAGCTGTGTGATTTGCTCTATACAGAGCCGTTGTTGTTGTTGTTGGTTGTTGCCTTCTTTGTTCTTCATGTTGTCTTGTTGACAACATGCTTGGGCTAGAGCTCGAAAAAATTGTTTTCAATATTTTGTTTTTTGTATTTTTGTACATATATTTAACTAAGAACTAGTATTAATTTTTTGTGGGTATATTTTCTTTGCGAAAATAATATTCTATAATTAATAATAATTCAATATAATATTAATTTTTGAATAATATAGATGCCGTTTTAAGATTTTCCTGTAACATTGACACCTTTTCGTGCGGATTATCCACACTGCACGATTTGCACACATATCCGATTTTTTGAGTGTATACTTCATATCTCGTGCAGATTAAGTTCGAAGAAGTGACGAGTGCAAAAATGTGAAAAAGAGGCAATGGAACATAAGAAAACTTTCGAAATAAATCAATTTCGACAACGAACCAACCTTCTAGTTGTTATGGTGAAACAAGGTTGCGGGACAGCAGACGACGTTAATACTGAGATTTTTTAAGGATGTGAAGTTCGTATCAGAGGTCACAGGAGTGAACGAGAATTTGATCAATAGATTCACGGTGATTTTGCAAGCGCTTTCGTGTTGGTTCAAGATAAAATCTCATCTTTTAAGATATATGCTCTGAGTACGGCAAGACATTTTGTTTCCTTGTACCCATGGTACAAGATGCCCACCAGTGTTCACAAAATATTACTGCATGGTGCGGACGTTATGGAGTCTCTATTGCCTCCCATAGGACAGCAGTGCGAAGAGGCTTTAGAATCCAGGTATAAAGAATAAAAATTCTATCGAGAGCATAAAACAAGAAAAATTGGTCCGAAGCAAAATCTGACCTTTTTATATCTAGCATTAGGCCTCTACCAAAAAAAAAAACAAAAAAACATCGTCATTGACACATGAGGTACTTACTTTGTTAGAAGAACCAGAGACATCAATTAGCACAGGTAGTGACATTGAATAATTATCATTCAAAGATGTTTACTTGTGCCATTATTTTAACCCCTTGATGATCGCAAAATAATTTTTTGTAAGGTTAGAGTGACAACCGGACATTTTCTCACGAATGTCTTGCACCGGTTGTCATTTGCCTGCATATTTTTATGTTTATTTTATTTTTAATTTTTTTCGAAACGAAAAAAGAAAATAAAATATGCTACCAAATGGCATTTGATGGACGCAGCTCGTGAGAAATATTCAAATATGTTGTAGTCGATTTAAGCAAATGCGTTATTGGTGAAAAAATGACTCGCTTTTTGGATAAATTAAAAAAGTTTTTGGATAAATTTAATATTTTTTTCCCTTAGTGTAAAGGATTTTCTGAAAGGTCTCATGACGCCAATATTTTTTTTTTTTATTATGAGAGCGAAAACCTAAGCTTTATTGTCGTTTAATAAATTTTACCGTAGCGACTATTGTCACCGAGTTATAATTCCATGCAACGTTTTTTTTATTGCTGTTACATTTTCAGTGCATTAAACGGTTTTCTACATTATGCCATGGTGCCAAAAATTTTTGTTTTATTTTCGTTATTAAATTACAAAACCGACCTTTGCTGACGTAATGTAAAATTAACAGGATCACTTTCTACAGGGCGAGTAAAATAATATCAGGGATAAGCTGATACGTGAAGTGAAGACGTCATAATTATTTATTTATATTTTTATTTTTGTCGTCAAGCCAAGTAAATCATTCACTTTTGTTTAATAACACCTACCGTCGTGCATATGCTAACCGACTAATAATTTCATGCAACGCCGTCGCATGATTGATCCATTTTCGATCTTGTAGCGACGCTGCACTGTGTTTGAAAATTCAAATTTACGAGCTACTTTGCGTGAAAAAAAAATTTCACAGAATAACGGTAAAGTGTGATGCCAATATTCTCAGATATTCAATTAAGCAAATTCAAAGCTTGCAGCTTCAATACTTACTAGATTTACGTGTCAGTGTCTATTCAAACTGCAGTTCAAACAGGCGCATGCGAGCTTTGCGCTACGTAAAAAAGTATTATTATTAGGGACCGGAATCTGATGCAAATGCATGTTTGTATAGTCACCAGGCTAAGGAAATGAATAGAATATCTTTGCGAGTCAGAAAATTTCCTTTAAAATGGCATTCAATCGTTAGTGCATATTTCTGCATATTTCGTTTTAAGTGCATATTTTACTATAAAAGCATTTTTTTTGCATATTTTCTTAAAAATTCACGTTTTCTTTGAATATTTTATAAAATGTTTTTATTGTTTTATTTAATTTTCCTCACGTTCAATATTTTTCTACACAACATGAACAGTCTCTCCACTGCCACGTGTGCCATCTAGTGGGAAATAGCAAAAAATGTTATTGATTTCTTCCAAACCACCTTGTGCCTGTCAAAATTTCTTTTGAATACATGACTTTTTAGAAAAGAAAATTGCATTTTAAAACTTTTTTAACTTTGTAACTGAAATTCGATACCATAAGCTGTAAATTAAACTAATTGTATATGTTCATCTTTTAAAACAAATTTACATTGACTGTTTTAGGCAACAATGCCAAAATCTAAAGCTACTATATCTTCATTCTTCAACAAATACGTCACCGAGCAACCGGAGGTTTTCAAAAGTGATAGAAAAATTCTCTTTTGCAAAGTTTGCGAAAAGGCTGTGTTCGCAAAAAAGTTTCAAGTTGACCAACACTTACATAGCCACAAACACACGGAATTGTTTAAACGTGTGTCAAAAAAGTATCTCAATCGCTGCTTATTAGTTCCTCCCTGGCTGTGACGCAAAATCAATTTTGCTTAGACCTTTGTGGAGCTTTTGTTTCTGCTGACATTTCACTTCACAATTTGGGAAACATCCACCTAAGAAATTTCTTCAAAAAATACACCAACGAAATTATTCCCAGTGACTCATCGCTTCGTAAGCGTTATGTTGACAAACTATATGATTCTCAATTCTGTGATATCAAAATGTTTTTAAAAAATCATTTTTTGTAGGTGTCTATCGATAAAACAATTCAAGGCCGATATGTGGCGCTTGTTGTCGTGGGCGTTTTACGTTCAAATGAAGAAATCAGCAAAACCACATTTTTATTAAACGTTGTTGAATTAAATAAAACCAATCATGTCACAATTGCTCGGACTTTTAACGATTCAATAAACTTGTTAGGGGAAGAATTCGACAAAAATAAGGTTCTACTGTTCTTAACTGACGCGCCGCCTTACATGTTTAAATCAGCTCGTAGTTTGCAGATATTTTTTCCAAAATTAATTCATGTAACGTGCTTGGCCCACGCAATGCATCGCGTTGCCGAAGAAATCAGAAGTAATTTTAAAGACATTGATTTGTTAATTGCACATGGTAAAAAAGTGTTTTTAAAAGCTGTGTGGAAACTTTTTATCATAAATATCCTCAACTGCCACTTCCACCAGAACCCGTTGTCACAAGGTGGGGCACTTGGATTAATGCAGTCGCATACTACTCTCAACATTTTGAAAAGATAGTTGATGTTATGGAAGAGTTCGGTGATTCCGATGCTTTTTCAATCAAAAAAACTAAGGAAGCTTTCAACTTACCATGTATTAAACAAAATTTAGTGTTTTCAAATTCAAATTATGGGTTTCTAAGTGAAACCATAACAAGCTTAGAAGGATTTACTTCATTAAGTATTAAATTAATTTTGTAAATTATGCCATAAAAAAATACATTATGTGAAAATTAAAAAAAAAAATTGGATAATGTTCTGCACAAAATTATGGTTTTAAAAAAATAAAAGAAATCGCGAATATGTTTGATTTAACTGAAAGACAACAATTTTTTATATATACTGTGAATGAACTTAATTCTTTTAAATATGCTCCAATTACATCCGTTGATGTGGAGCGTTCATTTTCTATTGACATAAACTTTTTAAGACCAAACCGGCTTAATTTGACTTTTAAAAATTTGAAAAAACATTTCGTTGTCTATGCTAACAAGGCAATTTCTGTAGAAAAGTAAATTACAAAATTGAATAGATAAAAAATCTACTCTTTCCCTTTTAAGCGAAAACGAGATAAGTATGAGCGATTATTCTCAAGAGCGATTACCATAATTCAGCTTTGAAAAAAAATTGGTTAAAACATGTTTTGTCTGCTTAATTTGGATCGATAAACAAATTTTCAGATATGATTGGCTAATGTGGAATAGAGGAGTTTTGATTTCATATCGCACAATACATATTTTATAATTTTGTTAAACTGTCTTCTTTTTTAAATATTTGAATTATATTTTGTTAAATAAATAACTGTTATTTTTTGTTGCTGGCTTAACTCCGAAAAACATACCAAGAGACATTGCACAGTTAAATTTGAACTAAAATGAGTGTAGATTCATATTTTGATTTTATAGTTCATGTGTTGATTTTGTTTTCCGTGTTAAATTAAAACTTGGGCTTGAAACGAGGAATGAAAACAAACTAAGCCAATATTTACAAATATTTTTTTTGAGCTTTATGTGTTTATTTGGCATATTTATGCATGCATATTTATGTAATTGTTTGTCATAAATATTGAAAAAATATTTGTTTTTTAACGCATATTTTAAGTGCATATTTTCTTAATATTAGGTGCATATATATGCGCATATATTGAATGTTTTTAGTGCATGAGATTCCGGTCCCTAATTATTATAATATTTATTGTGAAAGTAGTGAAAGTGTTTGAAACGCTGAAATTTTTTTTTTTCATGACAACTGATCTTTCAAGTGATTAAATAATTATTGTTTTTCTTATTGGTGCAGATGGTTATTTTTAAAAACTTAATTTACTTTTAAGTATAAAAAAATATTTTTAGTAATATTAGTAAGAATTTGTTGGAGTAGAAGTAACATGAACCATCTTGATCTGTAAAATTTTGTTTTTTGATATTAATATTTTGTATACGGCCTCTAATTATTTATATTGAAAACAATTTTTTCGAGCTCTAGGCCAAGCATGTTGTCAACAAGACAACATGAAGAACAAAGAAGGCAACAACCAACAACAACAACAACGGTCTATACAGAGCTGTGTGATTTGCTCTATACAGAGCCGTTGTTGTTGTTGTTGGTTGTTGCCTTCTTTGTTCTTCATGTTGTCTTGTTGACAACATGCTTGGGCTAGAGCTCGAAAAAATTGTTTTCAATATTTTGTTTTTTGTATTTTTGTACATATATTTAACTAAGAACTAGTATTAATTTTTTGTGGGTATATTTTCTTTGCGAAAATAATATTCTATAATTAATAATAATTCAATATAATATTAATTTTTGAATAATATAGATGCCGTTTTAAGATTTTCCTGTAACATTGACACCTTTTCGTGCGGATTATCCACACTGCACGATTTGCACACATATCCGATTTTTTGAGTGTATACTTCATATCTCGTGCAGATTAAGTTCGAAGAAGTGACGAGTGCAAAAATGTGAAAAAGAGGCAATGGAACATAAGAAAACTTTCGAAATAAATCAATTTCGACAACGAACCAACCTTCTAGTTGTTATGGTGAAACAAGGTTGCGGGACAGCAGACGACGTTAATACTGAGATTTTTTAAGGATGTGAAGTTCGTATCAGAGGTCACAGGAGTGAACGAGAATTTGATCAATAGATTCACGGTGATTTTGCAAGCGCTTTCGTGTTGGTTCAAGATAAAATCTCATCTTTTAAGATATATGCTCTGAGTACGGCAAGACATTTTGTTTCCTTGTACCCATGGTACAAGATGCCCACCAGTGTTCACAAAATATTACTGCATGGTGCGGACGTTATGGAGTCTCTATTGCCTCCCATAGGACAGCAGTGCGAAGAGGCTTTAGAATCCAGGTATAAAGAATAAAAATTCTATCGAGAGCATAAAACAAGAAAAATTGGTCCGAAGCAAAATCTGACCTTTTTATATCTAGCATTAGGCCTCTACCAAAAAAAAAAACAAAAAAACATCGTCATTGACACATGAGGTACTTACTTTGTTAGAAGAACCAGAGACATCAATTAGCACAGGTAGTGACATTGAATAATTATCATTCAAAGATGTTTACTTGTGCCATTATTTTAACCCCTTGACGTATTTCCACGAGTCTGACTCGTGGTACAATTTTTGTGCCTAACATGATTATCACGAGTCTGATAATCTCTGAATCTACTGCAGATCAATTGTGTAATTATCCATATTTTTTGTTACGCATTTAAATTAACTACTATTTACTTTAATTATTTATGAGTTTTTAATAAAACATTCAATATTTTGATTCTTTTAAAAAATTTTGTATAATTATTATATTAAATTTGTATATTTTTTTTTGGTGTTCTTCGTGATTTTTATTCTGTGATTATTTTTGATTCCTTTAATGCAATTTGTAGTCAGATCTGGCCATACTAAGTATACATGGTGCCCTTACTGCTGAAAATGCTTAAACACCATTTTTGTCAATATATTTTATATTTCAGTGCATGCAAATGGAAATAAATATGTAATTACACTTGCGGTGATATTGCAAGGCGTTTAGCATTGTATGAAAAGCCACGCCGCTTTTCAAATTCACTCCCACTTTTTGCAACCTGTTTACAAAAGACCACGCAAGCTCATGTGCAAAATTTCAACACCCTGCACAGAAAAAAAAAGAGTAGAACTTTTACCTAAAAATGTTGTGAATTCAGCTAAAGTAATCCGGTGATTTTCAGTCAACGAATTTGATTAGGTGCGTTACCAATTTCTTAATGTTAATTATTACAATTATATTGGGTAGTTTAACTGCGAGAGTAAATAAAGAGCCTAAATATTTTGGTGTACCTTCAGCCATAAAATAGATAATACACATAATTTATTAGAAGAATAAGCTAATTTTTTTTAAACTATGTCCACTTCAGATTAGGTAAGCCACCTACTAAGTGTAGAAAAATTATCTAATTATTTAGATTGCATTCCCACTTAAGAGTGGGAATGCCGTGCAAAAAATTTTCATTAACTGTTTTTTGTTTTGCAATTTCTATTTTGAAGTGAAACTTCCTTAGGTCACTTTACTTCATTTCGTCACACGATAGAGAATAAGGATATGTTTTATAATAGAGAGAATGAGAGAGATATATACATTGTATAAATGACTGAAAAAATTTCTTTGTCGCCGCTGAGCGTCGAACCTGCGAACTCAAGATTTCAATACCAACGCCTTATCTATAGACCTAAATTCTCCATGCAGGAATCTAGTCTACATACCAATTAATCAAATTGCTGTAGATGCCCAGCGGAAAAATAATTTCAGAGTTGAGGACCTCATATTTTTATATATATTTTGTTCACAAGTTAAAAAACGGGGTAATAGCAGAGCGGTAAAACGTTTGACTATAACGCCAGCGGTCCGAGTTCAATTCTCAATTGTGACAAAAAATAAAATATTTTCGCTTTGTTTTTATTTATGTTTTTTATAGGAGAGCGCTGTGCTCTCCTTGGGCTAACACTTTATGATATGTTTTACTTCTTTTATGTTTTGCGTTGCACAGAATTAAAAAATTTGAGCCCCATCCATAGGAAGGGCTTCTAGAAGTGCTCAATGGTACAGCGATATTAGGAGGTATAAAGATGCCAATAGTAATAGTCTTAGCATAACTTCTCTTGTTAAGGCCCACTGGGTTGCTTGTAATGAATATGTGTGTACGTGTGTGGTATAAATAAAATTCAAATACGGAAAAAAAACAAGTTGTAAGAAAAACATTTGATTTATCCACGTAAATATTTAAATAAAATTTATACTGAGGCGTGGATAATTCTAATATGCGTTATTTCCCTTAGTGTACGAACAAATCGACAACTTGCATTAGGTAAAATAACTAGAAGAATTAGATGATTTAATAAGCAAAATTTTAGTAGAATTAACAAATTTTAATTAGGTGAATTACCTAATGCATGATTGTTTAATTAATTGTGTAAGTAGAAAAGTTGTTTAAAACATTAGGTGAAATAGAAAATTTCACATTAGCTAAACTAGTTTAGGTAATAAATCAATTCTTTTATTTTCTGTGTGGTATCAATATTTGCCAAGTTAAATTAGATATATTGCGGTGCCACGCCCTTTTATTCAATACCACCTACTTTTTTAAATGTACTTTAAACAGTCCTTGTCTACCGGCTTGCCAAATTTCAAGACCCTATCTCCAATATTACAGTAGTTATAGCAATTACAATTGAAGTAGCTCGTAAATTAGCATTTTCGAACACTGTGTGCTGTCCGCGGCCGTATGACGTCATATTTTTTTTTTTTTTGTTCATTTTGAGCCATACACTCAAAGAAAAACGATCACATTTAAAGAAGAAAAAAAAAAGGAACGGAAGAGTTCATAAAAAAATCGGTTTTTTTATTAGTTAAAAAATGTTTAATTACAAGCTCAAAATGGCTTGTGTGATGAAAAACCCAAACATTCTTGCCAACTGCTTAATTTAGAAATTGAAACTTAAGGCTTGTGAAACTACCCAATGAACCATAACCAAAGGTTTTGCGTAAGGTGAGAGTTTAGCGAACGTTTTGGCAAAAATTATACGATTTTCATTTTTATTTTTAATTGTTTAAGTTTTATTACTTAAAAGTGCTTGCTTTAGAAGATTAAATTTCTTTAATAAATCTTCTAAAGCAAGCACTAAACTAGCAAGAAGATTAAATTTCTTTGATTAAAAAAACTCTTTTTTGCGTTCCTAAATGAGTATCAAAATAATAATCTTTTTTATCATATCAGTAGCGGTTTTCTCATAAAGAAATCATGTTCATAAATGAGTTTAGGAATGAATCATAAATATTACTTTTTTAAATTCTAAAATGAGTAAAAATTCTAAAATTGGAAAAATTGAAACCTTTGTTCATGTTTTTATAATGGTAAATTAATTAATAGTCCGGCGATTGATACAAAAGGTGTTCATTTCCGAGTACCGAAAAAACTTTAGTATGGTTAATTTTTTTAACTCATTTCCGAAGAAAAAAAGGTTTGTTACCCAGTGAACCAAAACTGCGGTTTTCGAACTCACTTATGAACATTTTTGTGTAAAAAAAAAAAATAAATAACTGGCCATTTCAGCCCTTGATAGGACTTTGACCTAGCTTCTTATGATCAATTGTGTTGTGCGTGTTATTAAGTTTGTACACAATTGACCGAGAAAGGGACCTACATGTTTAACGCCGACTCCGAACGGCGATGAACGTAATGTTCTTGTTCTCAAGAAGCTTTACATGGCATTTGATTACTCTCTGTGGTTTGCCATTGTCTGCAGAGAGGTGGCGGCCGCACAGAAAAATTATTTTAATCCATATAATTTTCTGTCGCTGCTGGGGTTCGAACCTGGGTCTCCAGGTTCTTTGACATAGCGGCCACGCACTTTAACCAACTACGCCACGGACGCCACCACATTTTTGTGTAGAGACGTTCATTTTCGGCATTCATAAATTAACTCTTTTTGTATCATTCCTCCGACTAAAATGCCTCTCAAAAACCTTATTTTGTTCGGAAAGTTAAAGATTTGTAATTTTTGTTCGGAAATGAGTTAAAAAAGAACCACAGAAAAGTTATTTTTCGGCATTTGGAAATTAACCCTTTTTTAATCAATCGCCGGACGAATTTGCCTTTCAGAAACGAACCTTTTTTCTTCGGAAATGAGTAAAAAAATGAAACGTTCATACTTCACTTCACTTAAAACTGAAACGTAATAAAAAAATAATTATTTTTTAAACTGATTTAAGAATTGTTACTTACTAAAATGATAAAAAAATGATTCTTTTTCAGCTCAAAATAAGTTTTTATGACTCTATCAACAGAAGTACAGTTTTAATTAAGGGGAAAAGTTTTCATGAATTTAATCTTCTATAGCAGACATGAGCTTCCAGAAGCACAATTGGCCCAGCTACAAATTAGTTTTATTTGATCAATTTGTAAAAACAACAACAACAAACCCGACGTTCACCAAATTTTTAACTCGCTTTGACAACAACAATTGCAGTTAGAGGCAACAAAAACAGAGCTTCACTCGACGAGGCTGATCTTGAGATGATTGTCCCGTTACTTGTGTAATACAAAAACACGCATGATTTGTTTTTGTTTTGCACATCAATTTTCTTGATATTCAGTCTTGTCGGAGTGCTTTAACAATTTTTTCTTGTTTATTTTTTTTTGCAACGATGATCAAAAGCAATAATAAGAACAATTTTGTGTTTGTTTAAAAAAAACATTGGCCCACCAATTTATTTTCCTGCTATTTCATAGCAAGCACTTTTAAGCGACATAATAAAAAAAAAAAAAAATTCTACCAAAAAACGTTCGCAAAACCTTCGTTTATGGTTCAGTGGGATGGTTTGAGTTGATTCCTCATCCACCATGTTTTCCAGATAAAGCCCTGAGCGATTTTTTTTTTTAATCTCAAGAGTTGGCTCACGGTAAAAAAGTGTAAGCCAGAGATAAAAAGATCTCTGAACTAAATGTTTCGAGTTAAAGGAGAGTGTGTTGAAAACTAGAAATGAATTTTTCACAAAAAAAAAAGTTATTTTTAATCAGACTAAGAACTTATTGAACAACCTGTCAAAAGAATTCCACTTTATGTCGGGCAAATTCAAAATCGCCCAGCAGTAAAATGTCGTCTTAAAGAAAAAATAATCGAATAATCTTTGTTGAAATAAATACTCACGAAGTGAGATAGACCTTTGGGTCAAAACAATATAAATAAATAAAGGTAAGAGTTTGATTAAAAAAAAAAATAACATGAATAAAGTGTTTGGTTTGTCTAACCACTGCCCAATGTTGCCTATGGCTAACACCCAGTAACAATCGCACCAGGACATCTAGGACTTTTAAATTATTGTCAGTTCATTTAATTCGGGTCCATTTTAATTCGGGCATAAAAGGGTTAATTGATGCTTTGCGGAAACTTCAATATTTGAGAGAATAAAATTAACATTTCTACCAGGATTCGAGCTCAAATGTACTGAAGGAAGACTGATTTGAGTGAGAATTCCCTATCCTATCGCCTCTGGTTCATGCACAAGGTTGCCAGTTAAAATTCGGAAAAATTCCCACGGAAATTACCTTTTTCCCACAGAAGCATAAATTAAATACCACCAAAATTACCACGGCAAAGGTAAACAAAAAAAATTCCCACCACGATTAAAAAATACCACAAAAAATCCCACGATCATTAAAAATTACCACAATAATGCCACGCTTTTTAAAAATACCAACAAAAATCCCATAAGCATTTAAAAATACCGAAAAAAATCCCATACGCATTAAAAAATACCACAATAAATATCATAAATGTATAAATAAAAAATGTACAAATACCAAAAATTTTTGCATTAAGGTATAATATACGTGTAGCAACCAAAAACAGGAGCTGTTTTCAAAAAATTTTTTTAGATATAAGAAGTTATTATTTTTTTTTTTAATTTATACAGGTTACTGTACATAAAAACTGCTTTATAAAAATATTTTTTTTTAAATACAGTTCTGGCTTTTACATAGAACACAGAACACCAAGCGCACGCAAGCAAACGAAAAATAATGTGAAGCTCTTTGTCAAAACAGCGAAAAGAACAAAAGGAATACAAACTAGTAAGAAATGATCTTCGACTGGGCCGAAGTTAAAATACCCCCATGGCCGAACCAAAGTATATTCAAAGTCTGAAACAATCAATAAAATGTTTATCTGTAAAAACGTTTTCGTTATATTTTTAACAGAAAATATTCGCTTTTATTTTTTGATAAAGTGGCTTTGTATGGGAGGTGGGCGTGGTTTTCACTCAATTTGGTTTGAGTGAATTCCATACACATAGTACACGTTATATATCAAAGTGTAATGCAAAATTTCAAGTCCATACATTAATTTTTGTGGATTTTAGAGGAATTTTACCTTTTTGATAAAGTCACTTTGTATGGGAGGTGGGCGTGGTTTTCATCCGATTTGGCTCATTTACGATCTTGACCTTCATTTTTTGGAGGAAAGCTTAAATATTGAATTTCGTGATGATAGCTTTCAAATTACGGCTGTGATCGTGATCACAGACAGACGGACAGACGGACAAGAATATATATACTGATCAAGAATATATTTACTTTTCTATACCTACCACGCCTCCTTATGGGCGTTACAAACGGAGTGACAAAATTAATATACCCCCATTTACGTTTTTTAAACGTGGGGGTATAAAAATTGCCAAAAAATTTACTGTACAGCGCAAGTGTTCTCTTACCCTTTCGTCGCGTCAAAACTTGAGTGGAAACCGGGACTAAAAGGGGTCATACGAACTTTGAAACAGGGTAGCAAACTGCTAAATTAAAATGCGTAACATACGACATAAAATCGTTGTGTAAACAGAGCGTTTAATGCGTATAATGGCAATGATTTCATATGAAGTTTTTGCTTAATAAACGGAAAAAAATCATTTGAAAAAAAAAATTACCAAATCCCACGGCAATTAAAAAATACCTCACTTAATTCCCACGCTAATTAAAAATTCCATAGGAATTCCCACGCTAATTAAAAAATACCATGGGAATTCCCAAAAAACAAAATTCCCAAGGACAATTAAAAATTACCACAAATGGGATTTTTCCCACATAACTGGCAACCTTGTTCATGCAGGATGGCGCGCCATGACACACAGCCCAGTCACCAAATTTCCAAATCGTGTTATCAGCCGTCTTGGCAATGTCAATTGGCCGCCTCAGAACTGCGATTTGACCCCATTGGAGTTTTTTTTTTTTTTGTGGGGAATCGTGAAGGACCGATGTTATGCAAACAATACGGAAACGATTCACGCACTTAAGGCCAATATCATCCAAGCAATCCGTGAGCTACAGCCCGAAACCATCAACATGGTGTTGGAAAATTGAAGTAACACAATGCGGTACTGTGAAGCCAGCCGAGGCCGCCACTATGTTCCATAATTAATGGGAATTAATAAATAAATTAATTTGTTAATTTTTTTTGCATTTAAAAAAAAACTTGTATTTAACCCACCCTGTATATCTTTGCATTGTAGATATATTCATAAGACTTCTTCTTCTAATCTATGTATATTTACACACACATTTATAACAATCGTAACAGATACGAGTATAAAAACTATGTCCGGCAAAAAATGAATGCATCCAACAACAATCTTCAAGGCAATATTTTTTGTGGCTTCCGTTGGCCTTGAGTGTTTTGTAAAGACACAATCTCTTCCGAAGCCAAAATATCAGTAAAGTTCTCCTATTGCCGCATCACATTCTGGCTACATTTTTAGCCATAACATTTCTCAAACTTTTTTCTTTCATATAACCTTATGGCAGCGAGTTGGGATAAATGTTTTATAAGTTTTTTTATTTGTGACTTTCCTTCATATTTGTGTCTGAATTCTGAATGAAGGTCAGCATGACATGAAGAACATACAAACGATGGCATAAATAACAAAAAATTTGTCAAGTGAACATAGAAAAAAAAAAATTATTCTAACTCCATTTGCATCAATCACTTGTATTAATCTTCTAGCTCAGAAGCTTGTGACAATCCCTGATAATGATGAAATTAAAACAAAAAAGTCACTCAGAATAATAACAATACAAACATCTTTATAGAAGACTTTATATCCCTTCCCCTTTTATTCAAAAATACAATTCCATTCATAAAACACACTTGAATAGAGCTTCTATAAATGTTCTAAAATCTTCAAGCCAAATCCGCCCAAAGCCTAGACATAATCCTAGAATTATACGTCATTTTTCATTTTAAAATCCTTTTTCAACTAAGCTCATGTGTGTAAATCTTTTTAATATAAAATTTAAATACAATGTTATTCCAGGCTCAACCGCAGGCAAATCATTACTTAATGAAATTAAATTTTCCCCAAGATATGAAAAATAAAATCATTTATTAAAAAAAAAAACTTAAGAATGGTGCTCCTGCCCTTAAGCTGCATCAACTGAACTCAAAAGAAAAGTAGCGGTACACCCCCTTTAGAAACTCACAGAATCAGGCAAATCCCACAGTCAAATCCTTTCAAATTCCTAGAACACAAACATACGGAGAACAAAGATACATACATACATATGTATATACATTGCTACTAAAGCCAGGAGACAAGAACCAGCAGAGCATGTTAGAAACAGCAATAACCTAACCACAAAAATATAAACCAGGAAAAATTTACAACAACAATAACAACAAAATACGAGATAAGAACCACCAGCTCCATTTACAGAACCTCGTAAGTTTCCGCTCATATTACGTGAAGTATTACGGAGCGAAACTAGAAACCGAAACTGCACAGATTTTTCATATAAATGTGAAGAAAAAACAAAAAAAAAAAAAAAACAAAACGCATAACAAAACATGAAGAAGCGGAAGCAGAAGAAGTCGAAGAACCAGTTCCAAAAAGAAGAAACAGCTTGGTTAAAGCTGCTGAGCTACAACGAAATAGTTGAAATCATTTATCATTTTAAATTTGCCTTTGTTGCGTATAGCTGGCTGGCTGGATGACTGGATGGTTGGCTGACTGGTCGGTTACTTAGTTGGATGTTTGGTTGGTTGGCTGATTCGTCTTAAGAAAACCAAACTAAAGGCATCCTGGCCACATGCTAAAGCTTTAATACACACATATATTTAAGTCTGAATGCAAGCGTGGCGCAACTGCTTTTTCTCCACACGATCTTCTCCAACTCCTCCACGAACATACAAAAATTCAAACCGACGAGGCACACAACTGTCTATGGGATTAGTCGAGAAAGTCATTGTGAAATATTGCAACGAAATCCTTTGGTGTTTGGAGCAAAGTATTTTGTTTCAACTAAGCACTGCTGTGCAGCCTTCCTTGTCCACCACAAAATGAGCCTGAGTACTGGAAAGTTCCTCAAATTGAGTAGATGTTGAGAAAGGTGGACATTAAAAGGGAGTACATACAAGTATGTATATACATACGAGTACGTAAATAGCCATGAGCCCAGATTTTTCATATTAAAATTAATGCTCTTGATTTCTGTTCTACTAAGGTCTCAAGTCCTTTCGACCTTAACCTGTTTAGCTAAACAGAAAATTGTAAAAATTGTATAACAAATTGTATTGTATTTCTGTCATCGATTCCAAAACATTCCAAAACTTTTTGAGCGAATGGTGTAAAAATTCGGGTAAAAATTCACTGCCGTGAAGTCATAACAACTCGTCAGCATGGTTTTGTTAATGGCAGATCTACGGTATCTAATCTAATCGATTTTACAACCTTTTGCTTAAACACGATTGAATCTGGTTGCCAGGTCGACTGCATCTACACTGACTTTAGCAAAGCATTTGATAAGTTACCACACAATTTAATTCTATTTAAACTTAAGTCCATTGGATTTCCACAATATTTTGTAAACTGGATTAAATCGTATTTGACAGAACGATCTTATCAAATACGATTCCGAGGGGTTTTGTCTGTTGAGTTTATTGCGTTATCTGGTGTTCCTCAAGGAAGTCACCTAGGTCCACTTCTGTTTATTTTAGCCATTAATGATGTGACCCATATCATTAAAAACTCTCATCTGCTTATTTATGCGGATGATATGAAAATATACAGAAAAATAAATTCTCAAGACAATTCAGCCCTACTCCAGTCCGATCTGAAATCTTTTGAAGTTTGGTGTTCTTAAGATAATATGTTTCTTAATCCAGATAAATGCCAAACGCGAAAAAGGAATAATTTAATTTTTGATTATAAAAGAAAAGATACTGCTTTATGTCGAGTGGATGTCGTTAAAGATCTGGGAATATGTATGGATTCTAAACTTTCCTTTAACATTCATATTGATAACATTTGTAAAAAAGCATCTTCTATGCTTGGATTCATTAAACGCTGGGCAAAAGAATTTAATAGCATGATTACCACTACAACTTTGTATTATGCAATAGTGCGTCCTCACTTAGTATGCAAGTCAAGTTTGGTCTCCAAGTTACAATGTGCATGTTGATCGAATAGAGAGAATCCAAAAATCCTTTATTCGGTTTGCCCTAAGGGGCTTAAGTGGATTTGACATTTTTAACCTTCCTGCTTATGAGGATCGCTTAAAACTTTTAAAAATGCAATCATTGAGTGAGCGAAAGAAGTCTGCAGATATCGTCTATTTGCACCAACTCATCACCGGTGTATTTGATTCTCCAGAGCTTCTTTCTCTTATAAATTTTAACTCTAATCGTAGAAGCAATAGAAATGTTAACAATTTAATTTACTTACCATTTAGTAGAACAAATTATATGTTAACTGCTCCTTTAAACCGTATGAGTAAATTAGTTAACAATTGTAGCTTTTTTGATGTTAACTTGTCTAAAGGTCAACTCAAGAGTAGATTAAAAACTATTGTGTAATTGCATGGTTATGTTTTTGCATGGTTAGTCGTGATGTCTTGTGTTGTCCTTGAGCCCAACCATATTTTGGTGGGTAAATTTTTCTCACATTAACTTATTTTGAGCCACTAGTATCAATATCGTTGAAAATTTCAAAGATTTTTGGGTTGTGACTTTGAATGCGTTAATGAGGAGAATGTGCGAAAAAGCTGTAGTAGCTAAACTCTATTGTTATTGCATGTAACGTTGAAAATTCGAATGAAAATTTTTATTTAAATTTTATTCAAAAAATATGCAAAAGCATATCCAAGAACTACGCTGCATATTTTCTAAATATGCAAGAAATATATTGCATATTTTGGCTTATAGAGTCATGAAAATTTCCTGAAATTATAAAATTGCGTAATCTTATCTTATCTTATCTTACTATTATATAAAAATGAAACTTGAAATATTGCCTTTTTGGCGTTGATGCAAGTAAACTCAAGAACGGCTTAACGGATTTAAATGAAATTTTCACTATTCAAATCGTAATTAATTGTAGATTGACACCGTATACTTAAAATTTTGAAATATTTCAAAGCTTAGAAGTTATTGGCTGAGAAACTGAGAAAATTCGGTATTTTTTGAAAAATTTGGCGCTTTTTTCATTTTCTGCTTAAACCGTAAAAGATAAGTGAATATGATCGGGTATGGGCACTACTACATTTAAAGTTTTTTTGTTGTTTTTGTGTTTGTTTTTTTTTCATTGATTTGTTGTTGCGTTTTGTGTTGCTAAATAAGCCTTTGCTCTCAATTCTTGCGCTCAACGCTCCTAGAGCGCTCTCTGCCCATAGCTGAATATGATATATGGACAAATGAATGATCTTGCCCGAATGATGGGCCGATTCCAACAAAAAAGTCCATGGTGACGTGCATCTAAGATCAATAGTTTGGTATTAAAATTCATATTTTATTGAAAAATTAAATAATTTTCTTGCAAGCATTGATTTGTTGGTTGGCTTAGACGCTGTCATTGCTTGCAGCTAGCAGAATGTTGCTTTGGTTTCGCTACAAAATGCTGCTCAATGCTCAGAAAAGAGATTCTCTGCATTTAAGCAGAGAGAGATAGTTCTTTGTTCGCGAACAGCAGAATGCCCGACAATTAAAATTTAAAGCATTTTCTCCAAGTGCTGTCGTTTCCCAGCAAAAACTTCGCTTACATGTAATGCCTAAAATAATCTAGAAAACGTCAATAATCACTTACCTTTTGGCTTACAGAATGCATTACTTTAACATAGGCATGTCATTGGCGGTAGGCGATTGCAATTTCTTATACCAGAGAAGCACTTATATAAATGCATACCAGACGCGGTTAAATAATATCGACTCATAACCGCCAAAATATCTTAAGCGACATAATATCCGATTTATGTTTTTTGATGAAAATCGATAATTTGCGATGGTTTACATCGTCTGTCAAAATTTCATAGGTGTACGAAATTAGATTATGAATTTAAACCAAAAGCAATTTTAGCTTAAGTACACACTACATGTTTGTTTACATTTTTCATGACAGCAAAGTGTCGCTTAAGATGAAATTCTCTAAAAGAAATTAATCAATATAAGAGATAAAATTATTAAAATAAAATTAATAGCAAAGAGATAAGAGATAAAAGATAAAATTAATAGCAAAGATAATTAAAAAAAACCTTCTCCTGTAAAATTTTCTTTTTGGCGCTTAAGATATTTTGGCGGTTATGAGTCGATATGTTACGCTCAAGTCATTTTATAATTGATACAAGAAACTTATTTAAAAGCAACTACTGCGAGGTTCTTATATGAGTAATTATTAATTTTTCTAGTCTTCCCAAAGTTTTTAAGGCATGTTCCTACTTGGCGCGCTCGGTATTCGAGTGAAAATTTAAAATTTGTTTTGCAGGAAAACGGTAAGAGATACTGGAAAAATGTTTGGGGTGAATTAATACACATTTGGTAAAATTTTTTTAATTAATTAAAATTAATTAAATTAATTTTTAACAGTTTTTATGTATGAAACTTTAATGTGAAGTTACACAAAACTATCTTGTCCGATTATCTCCAAATTTTAACCGCATACTCTCCACATGAGCAGTTTCCGTGTGAACTAAAATATTGCAAAAATTTTTATTTTTTCTATATAGTTCCAGATAAAAACTTGCGTTTTTTACGATTTTTTTTTCAAATCTTCATAAGTTTTAACTTTTTTACCAAACTTAAAAATTTTAGTTCAAACGATAGCCATACTCATATTATTTATGAATTATTTTTTTTTTCTGTTTCTAGATGCTGCCAAATTTAGTTATTATGGTTACCATCAGCTCTTTCCGATATTGGCACGTCAACTTCAAATTAAAGTTTCATAAATTACAAATGTTAAATATTAATAAAAAAGTTTTTTGAAAATAGTTCTTTAGTGTTTTTATTCACCCCAAAAAATTTTTTTCATTATCTTTCACCGCTTCCTTTAAAAAAATTTTAAATTTTACTACCGAGCGCGCCAAGTAGCAACATGCCTTAAATTTCTCTTTACTGTTGGCTTTACTTGATTCTTACAAAGAACAAAGATAAACAAATTTTATGAGGCATTACAGTCTGCATTACGTTAAACAAAAAGTAATAGCATTTTGGGCCTTAAGAAATATGTAATGCATTAAATAAGCGAATATAAGGTAAAGGCATTACAAAATTTTAAAAATGTTTTGCTGGGTTGTTGCTGCTGCTTCAATGTTTCATTATTCAGAAAGAGTTTTTCTATTCAAAATGTTGAATAGCAGCGTGCAGAATTCTTAAGCTGCAAAATAGAAGTGCATGAAATTTTTGGTAACAACTTCAGCTTAAATTGAAACGCCGTGCGATGCAAATTTCATCGCTTTGAAGCTGCGCATTGGTATGAGTTGAATGGCTTTTTTAGCATGTTTTTACGGCATTACATAGCGTTAGTGTATAATTTCGTCACTGAAATAAGGCCTATGAAAATATTTTAACTTTATTTGATTTTATTTATTGAAAGTGATAAAAAAGTATTTTTAAATCATTCCGTAAACATAAATTTACATTTGAAAAGGTAAGGACTTATTAAAACCAATATCTTTCCAAAACAATTCGCGTTATCGAATACGAGTTTTATATAATTGCGCTACAAATTGTATTAATTAGCCGAAGTGCATGTATTTTCATACCATTTAATAATATGGTTAAATAAGTAGGGGAATGTCTCCGGTTACAAGCCATGTTTCCTTAAATCGAAATAAAATTGTCTGTGCTTAATCATTGGTTATACAGAAATTCTTACATGATTGCAATTAATATGTCATAGAAAAAATAAACCTATTAAAACGAAAATAAGACAAATTTTTTACAAAAAATGTGTTACTTTATTTTAAGATACATCGCGGGCAAAGCCGCGGAGGGTTGCTAGTAAATTCATATATTTCTAAAGTTTCTAGAAAAAGAATATGTTAAAAATTAAACAATTTTATTAATCTTAAAATACTGTTGTATGTATTTAATAATGTTAAATACATAATTAAGTCCTGTTCATATTACTATAAATTATTAAAACTTTCCAAGTTGTCGACGGCGAAATTTTGACGCTTTTTAAAAAAAATGATTTTATATTACTCCAGGTAATCCACTGCAGTTTTATTTAAAATTTCATTTGTTTTTTAAACAGATGTAAATCTGAGTTTCTTTCCATAATTAGCTTTAATTTAAGGCGAAGGTCGTCATCCAACTTTTCAGGTACTTTATTTATAATTCGTTGGGCTTTCTTAAATATTTCGTAAGATTTCTTTAAGCTTATATTTCCTTTTCCTCTGCGCTGGATAGCCACCTTGTTGTGGTGTAGGGGCTTAGGTTGCAAAGACTCAACGGGCTATGATGACTGGAGCTTCGGTTCCTGGTAGGGTCACCCATGTCATACAGGCTGTTGAAGAGCAATGAACAAAGAGCTATCCGACCTACTCCCTAATCCAGGGTGTTATGCGTTTCCGTGCCCATTGGATAGTTTGCAGGCAGGGAGTATAAAACTGCCTGTATTTTTATGGAGCCTCTCTGATACCTGGCCGCCTCAGGGAGTAACTGTGGCCTTACCGCGGCATTGGGGTTAGGGCGCGGCGGACATCTTTTCCCCACTTTTTACTGACCACTGTAATGGCAGACCCTGAACCGAGTCTCGGGCTGGATTTGGGCTCCACGCGAAGGCTGCATTGCTTTTGAATGCGGTTCCAATTCCGCTCGAGGATGGGTATCAGGGCCTGTCATTTTAACTCTCTTCGCCTAATGAGGAGGGAGTGGTCGAAAAACCCAGATGAGCACACCAAATAAAACAAAAACACAAGACGGGCAGTCTCAAAATGCCAACGAGATGCAGCCTCCAGCTGCATCAGACACGCGGTCTTTAAACGCTCAATTGGGCAAACGCCCTACAGACATGCGGTCTTTAAACGCTCCGACACAAAAACCTGCGACGGAAACTGCTGCTCTGGCCACCAAGCCGGGCTCCAGTGGAAGTAGCAAGTCTGCCTCGGCTAAAAGTGCGCCACCCACGAAGAGGACAGACAAAGCTGCACGGAAAGCAGCGCTAAGAGTACGGGACCGCGTTTTGCGCATACCGGAAAACCAGCGTACCGTGGAGCAGAAATCTTCCTTGAAGTGGGCGGTAGGCATCATAGGAGAAGTCAAGGCTCCCCCAAAACCAACGCCTGCAAAGCGACAGAGATCTCTTGAGGAGGTCTCTCAGCCGATGGCTAAAAAAGTTTGTGGTAACACAACCACTCCAAAGCTTTTCAGCGATGTCTTAGCTGGGCATATAACCATTGCGGTCATCGACAAAAGCGATCCGGACGGCAGCATTTCGCCTGAAAGATGGAGGAAGGTAGTAGTCAAAATGGCTACTATCTTCATTCCAATTATGCAGGAATTTCCGGGCAAAGGCCCTTCTTGTCGCGACAGTGGATGGCATCAGGGCCACGTGAAGCTGATCGCTTGCGCCGACCAGAGGTCAGTCGACCTCTACAAGATCGCGATCTCCAGGATAGGGGAGGTATGGCCGGGCGCTAAACTCGAGGTTGTTGGAAGGGATCAGATCCCTAACCGGCCAAGAGCGCGTTCCCGGATCCCTGCCGAACCTTCTGACCTTCAAACAATCCTGGAGCTAATTCGGTTGGGAAACCATGATCTGCCTTCAGGTAACTGGAAGGTGACAAAGGTGGAAGAGCCAAAAGACTTCAGATCGGCAACATTTGTCATCAATCAGGAGTCCCTGGCTATCTTGTCATCCAAAAGTTACGTGGTAGACTATGGTTTCACCTCCATAGAAATGAGGGTCTTCAAAAAAGATGAGGCGTTATTGGAGGAAGAGCAGGCTTCCAGTTCAATTAAGAACGCCTCATCTCCTCAATCCTGCACTCCTGCACCAGATGAGGCTAACTCTGATACAGAGCTAGCACGATCTCTCCGGTTATCCTCATTAGAGGATGACCTCCTCAGATCGGACGATGAGTCCGACATTACTGTCGTGGAGGTTAGTCCCACTACTAGCAGCGCTAATGCTGAGAGTAGTACAGATTAACCTCCACCACTCAAAGGCTGCGTCCGCCAGTCTAACTCTCCGTCTTACCAAGGGCGGAGAAGATATTGTCCTGATCCAGGAGCCGTGGGTAGTCTGCGGCCTGGTATGAGGACTCAGGACCCCTTCATACACGCTGATTTACACCAAAACGCAAGGTAAACCGAGGGCGTGTATTCTAATTAAAAATAATCTGAGTGTTTTTACTCTCTCTAATTTCAGCAACAAGGACACTGTGGCCATAAGTGTCGAGACGGGCCATAACAGCTTGTGGCTTGTATCGGCATACTTGGCCCACGACCACGAAGTCCTCCCAGAAGACATCATAAAAGACCTGGTCTCCAAAGCGGCGGCTGAGAACAAGGACCTGATCATCGGGTGTGATGCTAACGCCCACCATGAGATCTGGGGAAGCTCAGGTACCAACAAACGGGGTGAGTCTCTTTTTGATTACATCCTCACTACTAACCTTATCATAAGTAACGTGGGTTGTGAACCTACATTTATTATTAGCAATAGGCAGGAAGTTTTAGATATTACTCTTGCCTCCGACAATATATCTAATAGAATAAAGTATTGGAGAGTTTCAAAAGAACACTCCTTCTCTGACCATAGATAGATATATTCTTTTTGACATAGATGACTTTGCCCCGAGATCACGTAGTTATCGTAATCTCAAGCAAGTCAACTGGGATCTCTATACAGAAACACTAATGAAAGAACTTCCTTACGGACCATCTTGTCTCCCCACTTGTAAAAACTCCTTAGATGACTTAGTAGACAAACTCACTGCGTCTATGAATAAAGCTCTTGACACTGCGTGCCCGCTCAAAACACCAAAAGGAAGGAAAAAGCCACCTTGGTGGGGCACTAAACTAGAAGAGCTCCGAATGAAGAGCAGAAAACTCTTCAATAAGGCAAAAGCCACTAGATCCACAGATGCGTGGACTATCTACAAAAGGGCTCTAAACGAGTATAAAAAAGAATTAAGCAAAGCTCAACGACAATCCTGGAGAAATTTCTGTGAAGAAATATCACAAACCTCCGAGGCGTCGAGACTTAGGAAAATTCTAGCTTCTAGTCCACCTAACCCGAGCTTCATGAAAAAAGAAGACGGAACCTGGACCACCAACAGTGAAGAATCTCTTAATATCTTGGTAGAAACTCACTTCCCGGGCTGTTCAAAGATAGGGAATGCTCCAACACAAGAGGTGCATTTTCCATCCATTGACAACTCTCTACAAATAATTACACAATCGAAGCTAAAATGGGCCATAGAAAGCTTCAAACCGTTTAAGTCTCCAGGACTTGACGGCATAGCCCCAATTGAAATTCAAAAAACTTACGACATCATAAGCCAATGGCTTATGATAATTTATCAAAGCTGTCTTAACCTAAATCACATCCCAAAACAATGGCGACACGTGAAGGTAGTCTTTATACCTAAGGCAGGAAGAAGCTCGCATGTAAACCCAAAAGACCTTCGACCAATCAGTCTCTCATCTTTTCTTCTTAAAACTCTCGAGAGACTAATAGACATCTACTTGAGACAAAAAATAGAAGTAAATCCTATCTCACCAGCACAACACGCCTACACCAAAGGCAAATCTGTGGAAACGGCTCTCCACTCCATAGTATATATCATTGAAAAGTCCCTTCATCAGAAGGAATATACAATGATAGCCTTCATTGACATAGAGGGTGCCTTTAACAACGTCAAGGCGGAGGCTATCACAAATGCGCTGACGGAGCTTGGGGTGGATTCTGCGCTGATAGCACTTATAAATCAAATGCTAGTAGGCAGGATTATAAGCGCGAGTCTCGGAGCAGCATCCACGCTAAGATCTATACCAAGGGGAACACCTCAGGGAGGAGTTCTCTCGCCTCTACTCTGGAACCTAGCGGTGAATGAACTACTGGGTAAACTAGAACAAGAGGGGTGCAGGGTGATAGCCTACGCCGACGATGTTGCTATCGTCACCTCAGGTAAATATGTGTCCACCCTCCGAGATATTATGCAAAATTGTCTTAACACTCTCGTTAACTGGGTTACCGGCTGTGGACTTAGCGTTAACCCCGATAAAACCGAGTTAGTGATCTTTACCAGACAACACAACTTGCCCACTATTAGTCCTCCAAAACTGGGAAATACAAGACTAAACTTCTCAGAACAAGCAAAATACCTGGGTCTCATTTTAGATAGGAAACTAAATTGGAAACCCAACCTGCTCGAGAGAGCCAAAAAAGCCAATATAGCCATATACACATGTAAGAAAGCTGTGGGTAGCAAATGGGGATTACAACCTAGGGTAACTCACTGGCTTTATACAGCTGTTATTAGGCCAATATTGTTATACGGTGCTATAGTCTGGTGGCCAACACTAAGCAAACAAACACACCTCAATATACTTCGCAAAGTTCAACGGTCAGCAGAGCTGTGCATCAGTGGAGCGCTGAGAACCACTCCTACTGACGCACTCGATATTTTGCTCCATCTAACTCCACTAGATATCCTAACAAAACGGATAGCTGCAAACACAGCAATCCGTTTAGAAGCCACTTCCCAATGGAAAGAGGGCACAATAGGACACTCTGACACCAGGAAACTCACTCCTCAAATACCTAAGAATATAGACTACATCACTCAAAAACTTTTATTCCACAAAAAGTTTGATGTATCAATCCCCTCCAGATACGAATGGGATATTGGAAGCCCTCCACCAAACAATGCCACTAGAATCTACACTGATGGATCAAAACTAGATGGCAAAGTAGGGGGAGGAGTCTACTCTGAATCCCTAAACATTAACCATGCCTTTAGGCTCCCCGACCACTGCAGTGTCTTCCAAGCGGAAGTCACTGCCATACATGAAGCCGTTACTTGGCTACAGATGAACGAAATATTAGCAAAAGATATTTGTATTCTATCTGATAGTCAAGCCGCTTTGAAAGCCCTGGAATCTGTTGAAATAATATCAAAAACAGTCTTAGGCTGCCGCAGATCTCTAAATGAGATGGCAGAGCAGCTCAATATATTCCTATGCTGGATCCCCGGACATAGAGACTTCCAAGGTAACTGCAAAGCAGACGAACTCGCTAGAAACGGTACCATCAAACCCTTATCGACAGATAAGGAAAAAATTGGAATACCTCTCGGAACATGCAAGCTACTGATAAATAAACTATACCTTGAAAACACCAACATCAGGTGGTCAACGGGTAGTATATGCAGCATATCGCGTCAAGTTTGGCCAACACTGAACTTAAGACGCTCAAAAGAACTAATATCCCTTAGAAGGGACCAAATAAGTATTACAATAGGCGTCCTAACAGGACACTGCCTGATTGGAAACCACGCCCAAAGACTGAATACTCCCCATAACGACTTCTGCAGAAGCTGCAGAGATGAAGAGGAAGTTGAATCCACAACACACCTTCTCTGCACATGCCCGGCGCTGGCCAGAAAGTGCCATCTCTTCCTAGGTAACTGGTTCTACAGTGACCTGGATGAGCTCTCAAAAACTTCGGTCTACCGAATACAAAGCTTCATAAATAGCTCCAACTGGTTCAAATAGGGTGGAAATAATTAACCCCTGGTATCACAACGGGCCAAACTGGCCTAAGTGTGTCTCATAGGAGACAGCCACGTCAACCTAACCTAACCTATATTTCCTTCCCAACTGGTAATAACTTAAAAAAATTGTCCGATATGTGTTTTGATAAAAATGAAACTCCTATATAAAACTGAATTTTGCATTAACTCTTGTGTGGCTTTTACTGCAGTGTTAGTATTCGAATTTAATGATTGTACGTACGTACGAGTGGAACGAATTTTTAATCTCATGGGCTTCAAAAAATAAATTTCTGCATCTTTAGTTTTTTTTCCTTCTACATAACTTTTGACTGCGCCTGGGGGTTTATATATTTCATTGCCAGACTTATTTTTTTTTGTTTTAAGTGTAACTTCTTTAGGCCCGTGTGATTTGAAACTCGATGAAACGAAAAAAATTAACGAAAAAGGAAATTTTAACAAGAGTACTAAGAGTGGACACTAAAATTGTCCCAGTAGCACTTAATTTTACAAATCAATAGCTACTGCAACGTTTAAAATACGTTTGAAATTTGTTTGTGTACACAAACCAATCGGTACCAAACCAAAAAAGTACTAAGCCTGTACGATAAGCAAACCTTAGCTATGTACACAAACCAGCATTTGTAATGTTGCAGTAGCTGTTGAACTGTCGGACAAATTTTGAGTCCAAAACTTAAAAGGCGCTGCAAACACATTTAGCGCGTCTCCTCTTTGTGCGTTGCTTCCTAGTCACCCAACTCCTGTTAATTGTTTTCGTAGTTTGCAAGATAATAATAGCATAATTCCTCGTTTAATTTTATTAATAAAACATTTCAAAATATGCCGAAAACCAATGCTGGAAGATGTCGTCAGTATTATCACAAGAAAAACCGAAATAAGATAAAGAAAGTCTCAAAAGGTTCAACGGAACGTGTGCGTGAATTTCGTGCACGCCGAAAGGCATTATTAAATGTGCAGCATAATATTTCTATTGGTCATAATAATACATCCACTCTACATAATAGTGAAAGAGATCATCGTAAGTACTTTCATATTTTCTAATGAATAAATTTCGTCCTTAATGCACATAGAACACATGCATAATCTACATTCATCACTTGTATAGACATATTTCTTATTCTCTCTTCAGATGATTTCCAAGTTGATTTTCCAAATGTGCAACGTGATGCCTCAATTACACATTATATTGAAAATATCGATTGTGAGTACCCGAATATATTTGTATACGCAAAATTTACTTTTCCAATGAATTGGTCGTGATATCTCATCGCATATTAAAAAAAATATGTGTGGCTGCCACACACGGTAGAAGTGAAACCTCAGAAAACTAAACTGTGAGAGAATGAGACGAATGCTGTATTAAGAGTGAGATAATTATAGGGTTTAAACCCCCTAAAACTGCTAAGCACGTAATCCACATAACCCTAAATAGTCTTAATACGCTTACATTTTTTCTCCACAACTTCATTCAATTATTTGGATACTTGAATTATTTGGATACTTGAAATAATTGGATACTTGCGAGCTTACAAGTTTTTGCCGATCGGTTCAAGCCTTTCAACTTTCAGACCCGACAAAGTAAGTCACAACAGCATCTGTTTGCTTTTTTTGCAAGCAGGCTAGAGCTTGGTTTGTCAATTATCGATACATTCAATATTTCATGCATACCAGAGAGCATGCAGTTCTCTGGTATGTACATTGGACCGTCTCGCCTTATAGGAAAAAAAATCGTCGCCGCACACCAGCTTATCAGAAACATTATTGAAAGAAAGTTTAGGAACATTTTTTTTTTTTATTTTTGACCGAACGTAGGAGTCGCGCATATTGACATATTTCTTCTTAACTTTAGTATTTACTATCCGATCTTAACCTTAATCGGTCCCTTGTGTAAATTTTATACAAAATTTTCAACTTAAAGCTGATATTTCTTTAATATAAGTTCATCAAATCAATCTAGAATTTTGGCTGGCTTTTTTAATATTAGGTCTATAACTTAATTCGTGCGGTTTGCTAAGAGATGGCGTAACTTGATTATTATTTCATCGTTCCAATACAAGAATGCAGGGGCGCACCCAGAAAAAATGTTGGGGGGTGTTATATTTTTATTAGACGTATTCAAATTTTTTTATTCATTATATAATATTTAGAGTACAAAGTCAATTATTCGTTTATTTTTGGCCATTGTATTTAATATGTCCTCAATAATAAAATTGAAATTAATCAAGGAATTTAATTTTTTTTATAAAATTTTAAGAGATTCTACCAATTTCATATTACTTCTTATGTGGGGTTAACGTAATTTTCATAAGAGATCGTTAATTTGCAACATGATCTTTATATTTTAAATATAAGCTTATAGTATATCGAAATTCATAACGATGGCCCCAAAATCTATGTTATAATCGTCATCACATACACACATATAGATGGACATGGCTAGATGTACTTGAGTAGCGATGCTCATCAAGAACATAGTATGTAAGTGACCGACAGTAAATTAGACCGATATGACTGCGCAGAGCCAAAAACTACCACATAAAATCAAAAAGATCTCCAAATTGAGCTATTTTATTAGGTTTTCTTATTAATACTCCCAAATGATAAAAATTTTCCAAAGAGAAATCTTTTGAATTCCATAGAGAAAATCTTATTAAAAATGAACAACTACTATCAAAAATTTTTTAATAAGATTTCTTATTGAATGGATGAAATTATGTAGAAATCTTATTAACACTTAACTTTAATAAGAAAATCTTTTTTTTCACTCTCCAAAGTTTAAGGAGATACCAGTTAAAACGAATAAGAAGATAATACACTCTTTTGAGAAGTTAATATTATTGGCAATTGAAAATATATATCTAGGTTAAAGGTTTAATAAAATTTTAAAAGAAATCTTATTAAATCAATAGAATTTCCTTCTTAAATTCACAAAAATTAAGAAGGTAACTTTTGAAATCAATAAGTAAATCACATATTTTTGATAAGATTTCCTAATTGTTTTAAAATGTTTTCTCATAAAATATAATCAGATTCTTCTTAAAATTATGTGGATTGCATAACAAAAAATTAGATGAAAACCATAGAGAAATTTTAATGATTTTCTTCTTTTTTATTAGGTTGTTTTGGCTCTGTGTGACTACATTTAAATAAAAAAGAAAACTGCTTTGGTAGTCCGTGGAGATGTTTGATGGGGACTGGTTGAGAGTAGATTGTTTTGTTTTTGGTTTTTACTTAATAACAGACATTAATAATAATTTTTACTTAATTACTAATTACACTGCATCTTAAATGTTCGTAAAGATTCTTAAGTTTTGTAGAAAACATATATTCAAAATCGACTTATATCTGGATACTCGGGTATTAGTCGGGTAGCTCGAAATACTCGAAAATACCCGGGTAGTCCGGGTGCTTGAAAAGCTCGAAAATCGAGAGTTCTAGTTTTAACTTCATATCAAATTGAAGCTGCTGCGATAGCGGAACTTGACTTTATAGAGAAAAAATGCGCAGTAGAACATGTATGCGAGTCAGAGCCCTGCATGAATATATTCGATAAACGAATATACACTACTTCACTTTTGTTCACTGAAAAAAAATTTTTGAAAATTGACGACAATTGTTATTAATTTAAAGAATTTTGTGTTTAAAAAATAGCTTGCAACAAATTTCGTCAAAGTAAGAGCAAATGTGCTTTAAACTTTTGAAAAACATATGAAAAAATGCAAGTTATGAACACATTTTGTTCAATTTTAAGTTAATATTTTTTTTTTTGAGTGTAGCAGTACACTGCAAGCGGATAAATGTAAACAACAGATCGTGTAGTATACATAATAACTGCTAATTCGTTCTCTGTTCTCTCACAACACACTTCTTACGCTGATCTGAATTTGTGAGCTGTGTTGTTTTGTTTCTTAATCGAATATTTGATAAAGAATGCTAATATTCAGCAATGCACTATGGTGCACTGAAAAAATGTGTTTAATTTGTGTTGGTGATTGATGAGTTGATGTTAAAAACAAAATCATTGCGCCTTTAAATTAAATTCCAATAAAAAATATATTTTTAAATCAAAATTAAGCATAGTCATTTTCTGTTTTACCTTTTAATGAATTGTAACTTTAATTTTATTGTTAATAAAATAGTTATTAAATTTTAATTTTAAGTTTTCGAAAATTTTTCACAAAATGCATAACTGTCTACATTATTTAAAACATTGCCAAAACATACATATATATGATGGTATATTGCTTGCATTCCATATTTAAATTCTCGCATAACAAGAGATGTTTGCGCATAAAGAAATATGCACAAAATATTCAGTGTATGAATACAGTATTTGCGTTGTTTTTTATTACTTTATCCGATTCTTATTAGTATAAGTACAGCAGTGTACTCTCTTCGTTTCCTAAAACAAAAATTTAATAACTGGTCATTTCAGCCCTTGAAAGGACTTTGATCTAGCTTCTTATGATCAATTGTGTTGTGCGTGTTATTAAGTTTGTACACAATTGACCGAGAACCGGACCTTCAGGTTTGACGCCGACTCCGAACGGCGATGAACGGAATGTTCTCGTTCTCAAGAAGCTTTACATGTCATTTTGATTACTCTCTGAGGTTTGCCATTGTCTGCAGAGAGGTGGCGGCCGTACAGAAAAATCATTTTAATTCAAATAGTTTTCTGTCGCTGTTGGGATTCGAACCCGGGTTTCCAGGTTGGTTGACATAGCAACCACGCATAATACCAATATAGAGTACGTTCACATATAACAACTTTAGAAAAGCGATGAGAGTAAGCTTTTTATTCTACAACATGCGAATATTTCCAGTAGGCGGAAAAGCATACTTATGCAGGGCTCTTATGCGTATACAGAGCTTTGTTTAATAAAAACAATAAATAACACCATAAAAAATAGCTTAAAACATTACAACTTAAATAAATAATGCTTTACAATTTATAATTGTTTTACTTTATACATTTAATTTTTTTTTTATTTATTCATTTGGGGTGGGGGGGGGTTTTAACCACCAAAACCCCTACCTGTGTTCGCCCCTGCAAGAATGATATAAACAAGATTATGCGTTCCGCAGTCCTGTTATTTAATGTTCTCTTTTTCAATTGAGTGCATGACGTCACACAGCACTTCTGCTTAACAAAAACGTATGCTTTTTCGCTTAGGCAAATTGATGAAATTAAAAATAAATTCTTTCGAAAAAGTAAAGTAAAAATATATATTCTTCTGTATAAAAATATGAATATTTTCGTATACGAAAATATATGAATTTTTAGGCTTTCAAGATTTTTAACTCCTAAACTATTGGAGACCGACAAAATTTTATTATACCAATAGGTTTAGGAGGTCCATATACATATTATAAAAGTAAGAAAAAAATATTTAGGCATAGGCCCCATAGTGAAATAATTCCAAAGTCTGACAACATCGCTTGTGACGTCATGCTCTAACTCTCTCTCTCATTTGCGGAACGCGTAATATTGTTTCTATTATTCTTGGTACCAATATTCCGAACATGCGTTGGGAACCTATTGTCATTGTGCGTCTTTTTCAGTATATATCATTCATTTGAAGCGTGAAAAACAATAGATTTTTCACTCAAATATGGCGAACTTTGTGCCTGAAAAAGTGTTTTTGCGGGGAGCTCTTCTTCATTACTTTAATATGAAGAAAACTGCTGCCGAAAGTCATCGTATTTTGATGGAAGTTTATGGTGAACAATGTCTAGCTGAGCGAACGTGCCAAAAGTGGTTTGCACGATTTAAAAGAGATGATTTTGGCTTAGAAGACGAAGAATGCCCTGGTCAGCCAAAAAAGTTTGAAGACGAAGAATTAGAAGCCATTATTCAATAAAGATTGTTGGCAAACACAAGAAGAACTTGCGAAATCGCTGGGCGTCACTCAAGCAGCCATTTCAAAACGTTTATAAGCAGCTGGATACATTCAAAAGCAAGGAAATTGGGTGCCATATGATTTGAAGCCGAGAGATGTGGAAAGACGACTTTGCATGTCCGAAATACTGCTTGAACACTACAAAATGAAGTAATTTTTGCATCGGAATGTAACTGGTTATGAAAGATGGATCCATTACGACAACCCGAAATGCAAACATTCATATGTGAAGCCCGTACAACCAGGACCTTTCCAGCCAAAGGCAAATATCCATGGTGCCAAGGTAATGCTCGGTATTTGGTGGGATCAGAAGGGTGTGCACTACTATGAGCTGTTAAAATAAATAATTTTTCAACATGACAATGCTCGGCCACATATTGCAAGACCGGTTAAAAACTATTTGGAAAATATTGGAGCGGAAGTTTTGGCTCACCCGCCTTATAGCCCGGACCTTGCCCCGTCCGACTATCAGTTATTTCGGTCTATGCAAAACGCTCTCACCGGTATAAGCTTCACTTCACAACAAGGTATCAGAAATTGGCTTGATTCATTTTTGGCCTCAAAACCGGAGCATCTTAAAAAATCGCCACACTTTTACTAAAGAAATTTTTCGCTATTTTCACTAGAAATATGTGTAAATTGTTTTTGCAAAACGTAGGGCAAATTTTTAATTTTTTGTCATATCATATTATTTTTATAATATATGCACCGAAAACGTTCTTATCCGAATCATTCATAATCAATCATATTTGCAAGAAACTTTAAAAAAAAATACAAAAAAAAAAAATTGTTTGGCCAAAAAATTGTTTTTTTACCGAACGTAGGGGTCGCCATTTATATTTTTCTTTTTAGCTTCGGAATTTATCGTCCGATCATTAAGAATGATATGTCGATGTTTTAGTCTCTACGAGGCCTCCTTTTCTTCTTTTGAGGTTATTGACCTCAAAGGACTCCTAGTAGTACTTACCCACAGGATCTCAGTGTTTACCATCTGAACGTACCATTCTAATTTGAAATATGAAATGCTCGTAAAAAAATCATTAAACTTTTACTAAAGAAATTTTCCGATTTTTCTCATAGAATAATTATATAAAAAAATTTTTAAGTGTTTCTTGCAAAACGTAGGGTAATTTATCAATTTATAAAATATTTCTAGTGATTTCTGGTATTTCTTATGAGCTTTCAATTTCTGAAATCAAAATGGTACCTTAAGATAATAAAACTGAGGTTTAGTGGGTCAATACTATAAGGGGTCAACTGAGGTCTATGAGAGACAGAAAATAGGTATCTCTTAGACAAAAGCATAAACATCCGATCTTTCAGATCGGACAGTAAATACCGAAATTATGCGGACAATTTTTTTTTTGAAACTTTCTTTCAATAATGCTTTAGATTTTCTTTTTTTATTTTTTCGAGACGGTCTAATTTACATATTTTCTCATTTTTTTTTTTTTTTTTTTTTTTAACTTCAATCATTTAAAATAAAAAACTTATGGCACATTGTACGACTGTTCAAAAATTTTGGAAGAATTATTAGATAAAGAACATTTAAACATCGGATTTTTCTACTCAATATCCTACTGTTATATAATATAAAAAAATTTCATGAGATATAAAATTGTGGCATTATTAGTAAGTTTATTTATTTTATAATTCTTAAAAAACATATTTTTTAAGAATTATATTGTGAGCTTAATGCCAAATAATTCATGAAGCAACAGGTTGCTACAACAAAAAGTTCTTTGCAGAACTAAACCAAGCTGACTAGACCATGCTTTCGTCGGACGCTACTCCGACTCATCAGTAGTCTCAGTGGTTCTAGCAGTCCACTAACTTTGACAAGCTAATAAGCGCAATATCAATAAACCAGAACGGAATTATAGAAGCGCTATACTTTGTCAAAGCAATATTTTTCTACTCTTTTGCTAGTCGCAAAATTTCAAAAAGTTGACTGCATTGATTCTGCAAAGACTTTGTTGTTGCGCTTATATAATAAACATCTGCATATAATAAACATCTGCTTTCAAAAAACCTTCTTCACGCCTTCTATGGTTCAATACCAACAAAATGTTGGAACCTAGTTTGATACGTGATACGTGAATACAGAGTTGTTAAATCTGCATTCATATTCAGAATAAGCACAACTGAATAACGACATAAAAATCCATAAATTAATGAATGCAAAATTGATTTATAAATAAAATTTTAATTCACATTTAATTTTTAAACTTGATTAGTTATTCATTTCAATAAATCATTTTTACTAATATCTTAGTTATTATTGATTTTTTATTCATAAATTGATATAAATGTAACGAATAATTAATAAATTTTTTAAATTTAAATGTGAAATAACATTTTTATTTTGACGTGACGAAGTTACGTTGTACTGCTCTTGTTTCCAAAAAAGTTGAAAAATGAATTTTTTAAAAATGCATCTGCGTTGCATTGAATTGTTACTCGCTGAGTATAAGAGCTATGATTAAAAAAATGGTATGACCGTAAAGGTTAATTCTTTGACTTCGTTAAAAAAACAAAACAAAAATTCAAAACATTATCGGGTCGCAGGGGGAACTATTTAAGCAACACAACTGAAAATTTGTTACATGGAATTATTACTCGCTGAGTATTAGTGCTAGGATTAAAAATATGATACGCCAATAAAGGCCTACTGGAAGCCCTCACAACAAAATTAGACAAAAAATTTTTGTCGCCATCAGGACGCTGAGAGAGCTGCTCAAAGATTGATAACGCAACATTCATGCAGCGGCGTTGCATTGAATTTTTAATCAATGTGTGTATAGCCTACGATAAAAGTTTAAAAAGGAAAATGAAGGTTTTATACATGGCTTTACGACAAAAATAAAAAAAAAATTCCGGCGTCGTCAGGTCGTGAATACATATATCAGCTTATGTAACAGAAATGTAATATCGTTGCATGGAATTATTACTCACTCAGGAGGAGTGCTACGGTATATTTTGTTTTACGAAAGCATGGATGCGTTATTACGCTTCACAACTAAATTACAAAAAAAATTCCTGTTGTCATGATTTCAGGGATGCAATCACATAATGCAGTAAAAATGCTACAGCCATGAAAAAACGTTGCATGGATTTTTAACTTTGTGAGTACTGGTGCAACGGTAAATTTTAAAGAACGAAAACGAAGGTGAGGTCTTCGGGCATATGACAAAAATAAAAAAAAAAATTGACGGCGTGTCAAAGACACTCAGGGAACTGCCTAATGTGACGCATATGCATCACTTTTGCTGGATTAATTAAAATTAGAGCACAACCAATGGGGAAGCAAGCAAAAAAGCTAAAAGAAAAGCACCAACTCCAAATCCAACACCAACACCAACACCAACACCAACACCAACAGCAACACCAACAGCAACATCAACACCAATCTCAACACCAACACCAACCCCAACACCAACACCAACATCATCACCAACACCAACACCAACACCAACACCAACACCAACACCAACACCAACACCAACACCAACACCAACACCAACACCAACACCAACACCAACACCAACACCAACACCAACACCAACACCAACACCAACACCAACACCAACAGCAACATCAACACCAACACCAACACCAACACCAACATCATCACCAACACCAACACCAACACCAACACCAACATCATCACCAACACCAACACCAACACCAACACCAATACCAACATCAACATCAACATCAACATCAACATCAACATCAACATCAACATCAACATCAACATCAACATCAACATCAACATCAACATCAACATCAACATCAACATCAACATCAACATCAACATCAACATCAACATCAACATCAACATCAACATCAACATCAACATCAACATCAACATCAACATCAACATCAACATCAACATCAACATCAACATCAACATCAACATCAACATCAACATCAACATCAACATCAATATCAACATCAACATCAACATTAACATCAACATCAACATCAACATCAACATCAACATCAACATCAACATCAACATCAACATCACATCAACATCAACATCAACATCAACATCAACATTAACAACAACAACAAGAAACTTCGTCACGTCAAAACCTACGGGTGTGTCCACGGCACAGCCAACTCTTTTTTTAAATTAATTTTGCATTCATTGAATAGATTCTTATTTCGTTATTCACTCATTCAACTTTTTGAAAATAAAATTAAATTGAATGGATTTCTTTTTCAGCTCTGATTGTGTTGTTATTCTAAACGGCAACTGTTGAGTCGGCTGAAAACAGCCATTGTTTTTTGTGTACTATACATGCTGCTGAAGTTTGCTGGTGTCGCGTGTATTATAATCAAGTCGCTCAACATTTCTCTACAACGACAGATTGGAGACGTGTTGCTCGCCGTTCGTCGCGCGTATTGTGTTCGGGCTATGATAAACAAGTAAACAAAAAGCTCAACAACAAAGTCTTTGCAGAATCAATGCAGTCAACTTTTTGAAATTTTGCGACTAGCAAAAGAGTAGAAACATATTGCTTTGACAAAGTATAGCGCTTCTATAATTCCGTTCTGGTTTATTGATATTGCGCTTATTAGCTTGTCAAAGTTAGTGGACTGCTAGAACCACTGAGACTACTGATGAGTCGGAGTAGCGTCCTACGAAACCATGGTCTAGTCAGCTTGGTTTAGTTCTGCAAAGAACTTTTTGTTGTAGCATCATGAATTATTTGGCATTAAGCTCACAATATAATTCTTAAAAAATATGTTTTTTAAGAATTTGTGAGGATGCAATATCGCAGACGATATTAATCCTCACAAAATTATAACATAATATGTAAATGATTATGATCATGAAACTCGCAACACGCACTCTGCAACAACAACATGAAACCCGCAACACGCACTCTGCAACATCATCATGAAACCCGCAACACGCACTCTGCAACATCAACATGAAACGCGCAACACGCACTCTGCAACATCAACATGAAACCCGCAACACGCACTCTGCAACATCAACATGAAACCCGCAACACGCACTCTGCAACATGCGTCTGGCAACGGACTTTACGAAGAAGAAGAACACAAGCAACACAAAGAAAAGAGTATAAAAGCCGCTGCACATGCGCAATGAAGTCAGTCTGCGGAGTCGTGTGTTGTACGCAAGGTCTCTTCTGACTAGTAGTTTAGCATACCCGAGAAGCGTTGTACACTTCGAGGCGTTATCAAGTATTTTATCTAGCTTATCTTTAGTATACCCGAGAAGCGTTGTACACTTCGAGGCGTTATCAAGTATTTTATCTAGCTTATCTTTAGTATACCCGAGAAGCGTTGTACACTTCGAGGCGTTATAAAATACCGTATCTAGCGTATCTTTAATATACCCGAGAAGCGTTGTACACTTCGAGGTGTTAGAAAATATCGTATTTAGTTTATCTGGAGCATACCCGAGAAGCGTTGTACACTTCAAGGTGTTTGGAAATATATGTAAGTCAGTACCCAAAGAGGGTAATACCCTTCTGGGAGTTTATTTTAAGAATAGATTTAATCCTGAATTAATAATAAATGAAATAATCTACTCAAAATTAAACCCAAATCTTTTCCTTTTTTGTAAGAACCTTTGGACCAACCGCTGGGTATACCCCAGCACTTAGGTAACCGAACAGAGGGTTCGTTACAAATGGCGCCCGAGCAGGGACTTTGGTAAAGAATCGAAAATCCACAGCATCACAAATCTACAATAATAACATATAGAACACTTAGTGAAGACTTTCTACAAACCCCAAAATGCCTCTGAAAACATCATGGGTATACTCCCTTCGTAAGGAAGAACTTCAAGCATTCGCCGAGGAATTCTCTTTTGACGCCGCCGGAACAGTCGACGAACTACGGAAGCGCTTTGCACAATTAATTTCCGAAACTGAGGAAAAATCCGATGTGGGACAACGTCTGTTAGAACTAGAGGTAAAGTACTCTAGAAGTCCCTCACCCAACTTACCACAGATCAATATCGGCTCCGCAGAAGCCCAAAAAAATATTTTTATGGCGTCCCAAAACATGGAATCACGCCAAGCAACATCGGAACAGGAATATCCGTCAGTCATCGATCAGGTAAGAAAGTGGTCATTCAAATACGACGGTGGAAAAGAACCACTAGCCTTCATCGAACGGGTCGAGGAACTCGCTGAAGTGTACGGATTGAGCAAAAATCTACTACCAAGAACGATGCCGGAACTCCTTAAAGATAAGGCTTTGATATGGTTCCGCAATAATAATCGACAGTGGCGGAACTGGAGTACATTTAAAGAAGATTTTTTACAGTTCTTCTTGCCCATAAGGTACTTCGAACAGCTGGAAGATGAAATCCGCCAACGGTACCAACATCCTAGAGAGCCATTCAAGGATTACTTAATCTCCCTCCAGAACTTGATGCGACATGCACAGTACACTGAGGAACAACAGCTCGAAAGACTATATCGAAATTGCCATCAAGATTATAGATTGTATGTGAAACGCAGGGATTTTGGAAACCTAAATGAATTGATAAAACTCGCTGAAGATTTCGAAAGTATTCAGGCGGAATCACGCCAAACACGACCACCAATACCGAGACCTAGAGAGGAGAGACATCGAATGATCGTGCAAGATGGCCCTCAATTAATCAATCCCCGCACTGCTTGCCGCCGCTGTGGCCAAGATGGTCATAGTCTCCGCGAGTGTCGAAATGCACAGGTTATGTTTTGCTGGGAGTGCGGTCGACGTGGGATCCTTACCATTAATTGCTGCCGGTACTCACAGGGAAACGCACAGGGTTAGCGTCGGGAGCGAGGCCAGACGGAAACCCAAAATCAACACTCTCGCAACTAAGTCACGATTCCACACATATTTTCGCGATGGTTATGATCGGCACGACCCAAGTGAAAGCAACCATCGACACAGGTGCCACAAGAAGCTTTATCAGTGAAACCTTAATAAACAAAATATCAACAGCACAACAAAATCTAAAGGAAACGCAAATAACAGTACGAATGGCAGATAGTTCCACTAGGGAAGTAAATAAAATATTAATAGCCGATATTACGCTCGGCTCCAAGAAGCATCAAACTTCATTGCTTGTTCTTCCAAAAGTCATAGATGACCTCATTCTCGGCATGGACTTCTTGATAGGCATTCAAGCATCTATTCAGTGTGGCGGGTATTCAACCACGCTGCGTTGGCCAAATATCTCACTGAAAAGGGGAAACACTGATGAAACACCCTGCTGCACCGTTATTCGCGAAGGAAACTGTAGTGACCTCAACAAAAATCTCCACGGCTTGTCAGAAAAAGAGATCATCGAACACTTTTTAGCAGGAGAACTGAGCAAATTTAACAGAGTTAAAGGAGTTTGTAATATTACAGCACATAAAATTATAATGAAAGATGATCGTCCAATTAAACAACGTTACTTTCCACGAAATCCGGCCATGCAAGCAATTATAAATAAAGAAGTCGACGAACTGATCAGAAAAGGGTGTATTGAACTTTCACACAGCCCACACAGCGAACCTATCGTTTTGGTGAAAAAGAAAACGGGAGCATGGAGACTATGTGTGGACTACCGACAACTCAACTCACGTTCTGTACCTGACGCTTACCCACTCCCAAGAATACACACGATTCTAGATCGCCTCAGAAGTGCCAAATATATAAGTGCATTGGATCTCAAAAATGGCTATTGGCAGATTCCAATGGAAGAAAACAGCAAACAATACACAGCATTCACTGTACCAGGGCGTGGCTTGTACCAGTGGCGGGTTATGCCTTTCGGTCTACATTCCGCACCAGCCACATTTCAGCGAGCGTTAGATCAGGTCATTGGACCCGAAATGGAACCCCATGCGTTTGCATACCTCGACGACATCATCGTTATCGGATCCTCTCTGGAAGATCACATGCAACATCTTAAAGAAGTTTTTCGAAGACTCCGGGCAGCGAATTTAAATATCAATATTGAAAAATGCGAGTTTTTTAAGACAGAACTCAAATATTTAGGGCACGTAGTCAGTAATGAAGGTATTCACACCGATCCAGAGAAAGTAGCCGCCATAAAAGAATTGAGACCACCAGAGAACGTGAAAGAGCTCCGTCGCTACTTAGGAATAGCGTCATGGTACCGACGATTTGTTCCTGAATTTTCAAGCATAGTACAACCACTCACCGCTTTACTACGGAAGGGCAAGCACTGGAAGTGGACGGAGGAACAGCAAAAAGCATTCGAAACCCTGAAAACACGTTTAACCGAGGCACCCGTGTTGGCATGCCCGGATTTTACACAGAAATTCACACTGCAGACCGATGCTAGTGATTACGGTCTAGGCGCCGTACTTACCCAGGAACACGACGGAATAGAACGAGTGATAGCGTATGCCAGCAGACACTTAAACGGAGCAGAGAAGAACTATTCGCCAACGGAGAAGGAATGTCTGGCTATAGTATGGGCCATCCGTAAAATGCGACCATACCTTGAAGGATACCACTTTACAGTGATCACGGACCATCTGTCACTTAAATGGCTCAATGCAATCGAGAGTCCTTCCGGACGTATAGCAAGGTGGGCACTCGAGTTGCAACAACATACGTTCGACATACAGTATAGGAAAGGAAAACTCAACGTTGTAGCAGATGCGTTGTCAAGACAACCAGTGGAAACTCTTCGTAAAACAACGCTCGAAGAAAACATAGAACCCAGTTGTAACTGGCTAACCAAGAAGAAGGCTGAGATTCAACAAAATCCAGAAAAATTCTCAGACTTTTTAGAAGAAAACGGTCAACTGTATCGCCATATTCCCCAACATTCCAACGATGAAGACTGTGCCCCGTGGAAACTGTGCGTTCCGACTTCACAACGACAGAGGGTCTTGAGAGAAAATCATGACGATCCTAGTGCGGGCCACATGGGTATTCGGAAGACCATCGCTAGGGTAGCCAACCGATATTATTGGCCAGGGATGTTCCGCGACGTTAGTAAATACGTCCGAAACTGTGCATCTTGCCAAAAGTTTAAGCCATGCCAACAAGCAGCAGCCGGTAAGATGCTAACGCAAATCGCCGAGGAACCATGGGCAATGCTATGCGCCGACTTCGTGGGCCCACTTCCGAGATCAAAACATGGTAATAATATGCTTTTAGTGTTTTTTGATCGTTTTTCCAAGTGGACGGAAATTGTGCCACTTCGGAAAGCCACTACCGAGTCACTCAAGAAATCCTTCAGAGAAACGATATTGGCGAGATTTGGAGTACCAAAAGTATTAATTACTGATAATGGAACTCAATTTACCAGCAAGGCATTCCGCAGCTTTTTGGACGACCTAGGAATCAAACAACAGTTCACAGCGCCATATACTCCGCAGGAAAACCCAACAGAGCGTGCCAATCGAACAATAAAGAGGATAATCTCACAACTCATAGGCGAAGATCAACGAAAATGGGATGATTTACTCCCAGAAATATCTTTAGCCATAAATACTAGCGTATCCGAATCTACAGGTTTCAGTCCCGCGTACCTAATCCAAGGTCGAGAGCCACGGCTGCCGAACACTCTATTTGATCAACACACTCCAGGAACCGGACAGGAAACTCATACACCCACTGAGAAACATACACGCTTACAGGAAGTCTTTAAAATTGTACGACGTAACATGGAACGTGCCGCCCAAGACCAGGCCAGACACTATAATCTACGTCGTAGAAAATGGAATCCGCAGATTGGAGAACAAGTCCTTGTAAAGGAACACCATCTTTCAAAGGCCATCGACAACTTTGCAGCCAAACTAGCACCCAAATACGATGGACCATTTACCATAAATGGATTTATATCACCCGTGATCATGCAGCTACAGAGATCAGGAAGTAATCGTATCCGTACAGCTCACGTAAACGAAGTCAAACGTTATTATTCTAATGATAAATAAAATTTCTTTGGGTTAGAAAGGGGGGGGTGTGAGGATGCAATATCGCAGACGATATTAATCCTCACAAAATTATAACATAATATGTAAATGATTATGATCATGAAACTCGCAACACGCACTCTGCAACAACAACATGAAACCCGCAACACGCACTCTGCAACATCATCATGAAACCCGCAACACGCACTCTGCAACATCAACATGAAACGCGCAACACGCACTCTGCAACATCAACATGAAACCCGCAACACGCACTCTGCAACATCAACATGAAACCCGCAACACGCACTCTGCAACATGCGTCTGGCAACGGACTTTACGAAGAAGAAGAACACAAGCAACACAAAGAAAAGAGTATAAAAGCCGCTGCACATGCGCAATGAAGTCAGTCTGCGGAGTCGTGTGTTGTACGCAAGGTCTCTTCTGACTAGTAGTTTAGCATACCCGAGAAGCGTTGTACACTTCGAGGCGTTATCAAGTATTTTATCTAGCTTATCTTTAGTATACCCGAGAAGCGTTGTACACTTCGAGGCGTTATCAAGTATTTTATCTAGCTTATCTTTAGTATACCCGAGAAGCGTTGTACACTTCGAGGCGTTATAAAATACCGTATCTAGCGTATCTTTAATATACCCGAGAAGCGTTGTACACTTCGAGGTGTTAGAAAATATCGTATTTAGTTTATCTGGAGCATACCCGAGAAGCGTTGTACACTTCAAGGTGTTTGGAAATATATGTAAGTCAGTACCCAAAGAGGGTAATACCCTTCTGGGAGTTTATTTTAAGAATAGATTTAATCCTGAATTAATAATAAATGAAATAATCTACTCAAAATTAAACCCAAATCTTTTCCTTTTTTGTAAGAACCTTTGGACCAACCGCTGGGTATACCCCAGCACTTAGGTAACCGAACAGAGGGTTCGTTACAAATGGCGCCCGAGCAGGGACTTTGGTAAAGAATCGAAAATCCACAGCATCACAAATCTACAATAATAACATATAGAACACTTAGTGAAGACTTTCTACAAACCCCAAAATGCCTCTGAAAACATCATGGGTATACTCCCTTCGTAAGGAAGAACTTCAAGCATTCGCCGAGGAATTCTCTTTTGACGCCGCCGGAACAGTCGACGAACTACGGAAGCGCTTTGCACAATTAATTTCCGAAACTGAGGAAAAATCCGATGTGGGACAACGTCTGTTAGAACTAGAGGTAAAGTACTCTAGAAGTCCCTCACCCAACTTACCACAGATCAATATCGGCTCCGCAGAAGCCCAAAAAAATATTTTTATGGCGTCCCAAAACATGGAATCACGCCAAGCAACATCGGAACAGGAATATCCGTCAGTCATCGATCAGGTAAGAAAGTGGTCATTCAAATACGACGGTGGAAAAGAACCACTAGCCTTCATCGAACGGGTCGAGGAACTCGCTGAAGTGTACGGATTGAGCAAAAATCTACTACCAAGAACGATGCCGGAACTCCTTAAAGATAAGGCTTTGATATGGTTCCGCAATAATAATCGACAGTGGCGGAACTGGAGTACATTTAAAGAAGATTTTTTACAGTTCTTCTTGCCCATAAGGTACTTCGAACAGCTGGAAGATGAAATCCGCCAACGGTACCAACATCCTAGAGAGCCATTCAAGGATTACTTAATCTCCCTCCAGAACTTGATGCGACATGCACAGTACACTGAGGAACAACAGCTCGAAAGACTATATCGAAATTGCCATCAAGATTATAGATTGTATGTGAAACGCAGGGATTTTGGAAACCTAAATGAATTGATAAAACTCGCTGAAGATTTCGAAAGTATTCAGGCGGAATCACGCCAAACACGACCACCAATACCGAGACCTAGAGAGGAGAGACATCGAATGATCGTGCAAGATGGCCCTCAATTAATCAATCCCCGCACTGCTTGCCGCCGCTGTGGCCAAGATGGTCATAGTCTCCGCGAGTGTCGAAATGCACAGGTTATGTTTTGCTGGGAGTGCGGTCGACGTGGGATCCTTACCATTAATTGCTGCCGGTACTCACAGGGAAACGCACAGGGTTATCGTCGGGAGCGAGGCCAGACGGAAACCCAAAATCAACACTCTCGCAACTAAGTCACGATTCCACACATATTTTCGCGATGGTTATGATCGGCACGACCCAAGTGAAAGCAACCATCGACACAGGTGCCACAAGAAGCTTTATCAGTGAAACCTTAATAAACAAAATATCAACAGCACAACAAAATCTAAAGGAAACGCAAATAACAGTACGAATGGCAGATAGTTCCACTAGGGAAGTAAATAAAATATTAATAGCCGATATTACGCTCGGCTCCAAGAAGCATCAAACTTCATTGCTTGTTCTTCCAAAAGTCATAGATGACCTCATTCTCGGCATGGACTTCTTGATAGGCATTCAAGCATCTATTCAGTGTGGCGGGTATTCAACCACGCTGCGTTGGCCAAATATCTCACTGAAAAGGGGAAACACTGATGAAACACCCTGCTGCACCGTTATTCGCGAAGGAAACTGTAGTGACCTCAACAAAAATCTCCACGGCTTGTCAGAAAAAGAGATCATCGAACACTTTTTAGCAGGAGAACTGAGCAAATTTAACAGAGTTAAAGGAGTTTGTAATATTACAGCACATAAAATTATAATGAAAGATGATCGTCCAATTAAACAACGTTACTTTCCACGAAATCCGGCCATGCAAGCAATTATAAATAAAGAAGTCGACGAACTGATCAGAAAAGGGTGTATTGAACTTTCACACAGCCCACACAGCGAACCTATCGTTTTGGTGAAAAAGAAAACGGGAGCATGGAGACTATGTGTGGACTACCGACAACTCAACTCACGTTCTGTACCTGACGCTTACCCACTCCCAAGAATACACACGATTCTAGATCGCCTCAGAAGTGCCAAATATATAAGTGCATTGGATCTCAAAAATGGCTATTGGCAGATTCCAATGGAAGAAAACAGCAAACAATACACAGCATTCACTGTACCAGGGCGTGGCTTGTACCAGTGGCGGGTTATGCCTTTCGGTCTACATTCCGCACCAGCCACATTTCAGCGAGCGTTAGATCAGGTCATTGGACCCGAAATGGAACCCCATGCGTTTGCATACCTCGACGACATCATCGTTATCGGATCCTCTCTGGAAGATCACATGCAACATCTTAAAGAAGTTTTTCGAAGACTCCGGGCAGCGAATTTAAATATCAATATTGAAAAATGCGAGTTTTTTAAGACAGAACTCAAATATTTAGGGCACGTAGTCAGTAATGAAGGTATTCACACCGATCCAGAGAAAGTAGCCGCCATAAAAGAATTGAGACCACCAGAGAACGTGAAAGAGCTCCGTCGCTACTTAGGAATAGCGTCATGGTACCGACGATTTGTTCCTGAATTTTCAAGCATAGTACAACCACTCACCGCTTTACTACGGAAGGGCAAGCACTGGAAGTGGACGGAGGAACAGCAAAAAGCATTCGAAACCCTGAAAACACGTTTAACCGAGGCACCCGTGTTGGCATGCCCGGATTTTACACAGAAATTCACACTGCAGACCGATGCTAGTGATTACGGTCTAGGCGCCGTACTTACCCAGGAACACGACGGAATAGAACGAGTGATAGCGTATGCCAGCAGACACTTAAACGGAGCAGAGAAGAACTATTCGCCAACGGAGAAGGAATGTCTGGCTATAGTATGGGCCATCCGTAAAATGCGACCATACCTTGAAGGATACCACTTTACAGTGATCACGGACCATCTGTCACTTAAATGGCTCAATGCAATCGAGAGTCCTTCCGGACGTATAGCAAGGTGGGCACTCGAGTTGCAACAACATACGTTCGACATACAGTATAGGAAAGGAAAACTCAACGTTGTAGCAGATGCGTTGTCAAGACAACCAGTGGAAACTCTTCGTAAAACAACGCTCGAAGAAAACATAGAACCCAGTTGTAACTGGCTAACCAAGAAGAAGGCTGAGATTCAACAAAATCCAGAAAAATTCTCAGACTTTTTAGAAGAAAACGGTCAACTGTATCGCCATATTCCCCAACATTCCAACGATGAAGACTGTGCCCCGTGGAAACTGTGCGTTCCGACTTCACAACGACAGAGGGTCTTGAGAGAAAATCATGACGATCCTAGTGCGGGCCACATGGGTATTCGGAAGACCATCGCTAGGGTAGCCAACCGATATTATTGGCCAGGGATGTTCCGCGACGTTAGTAAATACGTCCGAAACTGTGCATCTTGCCAAAAGTTTAAGCCATGCCAACAAGCAGCAGCCGGTAAGATGCTAACGCAAATCGCCGAGGAACCATGGGCAATGCTATGCGCCGACTTCGTGGGCCCACTTCCGAGATCAAAACATGGTAATAATATGCTTTTAGTGTTTTTTGATCGTTTTTCCAAGTGGACGGAAATTGTGCCACTTCGGAAAGCCACTACCGAGTCACTCAAGAAATCCTTCAGAGAAACGATATTGGCGAGATTTGGAGTACCAAAAGTATTAATTACTGATAATGGAACTCAATTTACCAGCAAGGCATTCCGCAGCTTTTTGGACGACCTAGGAATCAAACAACAGTTCACAGCGCCATATACTCCGCAGGAAAACCCAACAGAGCGTGCCAATCGAACAATAAAGAGGATAATCTCACAACTCATAGGCGAAGATCAACGAAAATGGGATGATTTACTCCCAGAAATATCTTTAGCCATAAATACTAGCGTATCCGAATCTACAGGTTTCAGTCCCGCGTACCTAATCCAAGGTCGAGAGCCACGGCTGCCGAACACTCTATTTGATCAACACACTCCAGGAACCGGACAGGAAACTCATACACCCACTGAGAAACATACACGCTTACAGGAAGTCTTTAAAATTGTACGACGTAACATGGAACGTGCCGCCCAAGACCAGGCCAGACACTATAATCTACGTCGTAGAAAATGGAATCCGCAGATTGGAGAACAAGTCCTTGTAAAGGAACACCATCTTTCAAAGGCCATCGACAACTTTGCAGCCAAACTAGCACCCAAATACGATGGACCATTTACCATAAATGGATTTATATCACCCGTGATCATGCAGCTACAGAGATCAGGAAGTAATCGTATCCGTACAGCTCACGTAAACGAAGTCAAACGTTATTATTCTAATGATAAATAAAATTTCTTTGGGTTAGAAAGGGGGGGGTGTGAGGATGCAATATCGCAGACGATATTAATCCTCACAAAATTATAACATAATATGTAAATGATTATGATCATGAAACTCGCAACACGCACTCTGCAACAACAACATGAAACCCGCAACACGCACTCTGCAACATCATCATGAAACCCGCAACACGCACTCTGCAACATCAACATGAAACGCGCAACACGCACTCTGCAACATCAACATGAAACCCGCAACACGCACTCTGCAACATCAACATGAAACCCGCAACACGCACTCTGCAACATGCGTCTGGCAACGGACTTTACGAAGAAGAAGAACACAAGCAACACAAAGAAAAGAGTATAAAAGCCGCTGCACATGCGCAATGAAGTCAGTCTGCGGAGTCGTGTGTTGTACGCAAGGTCTCTTCTGACTAGTAGTTTAGCATACCCGAGAAGCGTTGTACACTTCGAGGCGTTATCAAGTATTTTATCTAGCTTATCTTTAGTATACCCGAGAAGCGTTGTACACTTCGAGGCGTTATCAAGTATTTTATCTAGCTTATCTTTAGTATACCCGAGAAGCGTTGTACACTTCGAGGCGTTATAAAATACCGTATCTAGCGTATCTTTAATATACCCGAGAAGCGTTGTACACTTCGAGGTGTTAGAAAATATCGTATTTAGTTTATCTGGAGCATACCCGAGAAGCGTTGTACACTTCAAGGTGTTTGGAAATATATGTAAGTCAGTACCCAAAGAGGGTAATACCCTTCTGGGAGTTTATTTTAAGAATAGATTTAATCCTGAATTAATAATAAATGAAATAATCTACTCAAAATTAAACCCAAATCTTTTCCTTTTTTGTAAGAACCTTTGGACCAACCGCTGGGTATACCCCAGCACTTAGGTAACCGAACAGAGGGTTCGTTACAAATTATAAAATAAATAAACATAAAAAAATTTCGTCAAATAATCGCTTGGATAGTTCTATAGAGAAATGTTGAAATTCTAGCCATGATTTTGAAAAGATGAACATATATCAACTATATTACATTTGGACATTTTAATGTGTAGGCGTTCTCCCTCACCGACTCCCACAAGAAAAAGCTTATCAAAATAATTAATATAGCAGTAAGCATGTTAAATTAAGTAAAACTCTTATGTGAATAGTAGAAAATAGTTTACGTGTATCGTCAACCCTTTACTAACAATGGCAGGACCCTAAACTTCCTTGAATAGTTCTATCAATTATTTCAAAATAAAAGGTGCAATTCAACACCTCTGTAATATTTATAATATAGTATCATCCAACCCCGGATTTATCGCTCCTCTGTTCTGGAGATGAATTCACTCAGAATTTTTGTACTCGGTTATCTGTCTCAGTTATACCTATTTTGCAATTTATTGTTTTAACTCAGGCTCTTGACTCATGAGTTGTTAATGTCTTTTGCGGTTCGTAATAGATTATAATAAAGTCTTTTTATCTTTACATCTTTATAATTTAACTTTGTTCAAAAACAATATGTGAAATAAAAGAAACTTCAGAGGATGTATTTTGGTTGAAATTTTTGGTTTTCTTTTATATTTTTTTCTTTCAAATAACTATTAATATTTATAATAATAATAATAATAATAATAATATGTGTTTAATTATATTTTATATGCATTTTTGTATTATATATATATATATTTATAGTATTTTTTGAGTTCATAATGATAACTGCAGTATTACATTTTCAATGGATTTTTAAATATATTGCAGTTTTAACACTTCTCCGCCATAGTTGTTATCTGCTTCCATACACTTAAAATACAATCAGTTGTGTTGTTATATAATATATTTTTAATACAATTTAATAGGTTTATCTCAACAGTATCGAGTGTTCCACGCAGATGCTTATATTATATATTGAAGTATTTCCTTTTAATTTTATCATGTGTTAAATATTAAATTAAGACAAACTCAACGATATGATAAAATTTTTTGAAATAAAATTTAAATTTTTTGCTTTAGTTAACAATAAAATCTAAATACATTTTGAATGTTTTAATAATAACATTAAGATGACCTTTTTTTATGTCAGTTTTTATTTTTTGGTTCTTGAGGAAAGCACAGAAAATAGTTTAACGTTAACTCACTTAGTTGTAATTTCAAGTGTATTTTCCTAATACACATGTTTTGTAAGTTTTTCATGACTGTATTTATTTATATTATGTTAAATTTTTTTTTTTTTTTTTTGTGTATTCTGAGAAACATACGTATTTATGTTTATTGCGACTTAAATGTATATTTTTCAAAATTGCAGTTCCTATTAAATAAAACATTTACGATAAATTTAGTTTAATTTTTATTTTTTTTTCTCTGTTTATGAATGTGTATGTACTCGTAATGTACTATATATATTTTAAATATTCCTAATATTTTTACTTGTATGTTATATAGTTTACATCTGACAGTTACGTTTTTCTGATAATGGTGAGTTATTGCAATGGCTTCAAGATATCCCGAAAATAAAAGACAATCAATACTTTATCTTCAGAGTACGTACTTTAAAACACAAAAATGCTCTCTGAAGTAGCCTATAACATTTCTTCTACACGCAAGTTTTGACTGTAGCCTAAAATTATGACTAAAGCATTAAATAAATTAATTCTCATGATAAGACATTTAATATTCAACAACTACTGTTGTATTATATAATCTTCATTGCAATTTTTAATTTTTATTAATGAGCTCTTATGTACTGCCTAAACATTTAGGTTATTTTTTTTTCAGTTTTTTTTTTAATTCTTTTATGAACACGCAAGTTTGCTGTACGGAGCTGAATTTTTAACTTTATCCATTGATGTATTGCTAATTTTATCTACTAGATGATATTTGAAATTTGAAGATAAACAATATTAAAATTTGTAATGTCAATAATATATTTCTAATAATTTTAATTTTTTTTTTATGTACAAAACGCAATAATACATACTTTTCAAGCAACAACAAAAATGTAACGAGATAACGAGTATCTTATTAATTTTATCAGTATCTTAATAAAAGGCAATTAAATATTTCATTAAAATTAATATATGAGTCATCATATGCGATAATTGGTTCGATAATTTAAATAAATAAGTGGACACAAAAGTATATTTCAGGAGTGAAAGCAAGTAAATATAAAGCGAATAGAAAAATTCTCCGCTTGAGATTTTTTTCCAAAACAAATTCTAGAAATAATAGTTTTATTCTAAAAAAGAAAGGAAGGTAATTGAAAAAAATCCCTCCTCAGGCAAAATTCTATGGGAAAAGATACTCAAAGAGGTCGAGCCAAAAATATTTGGTTAATTTGAAGTAGAGCTCCAGCTTATTCAAGTGTTTCGAAAAACTAATTAACACGATAGTTCGTTAAGAACGTTATCTTCACTGAAAAAAATGTACGGAAAATTCTAGCGATTCGAATGGTAAACTTTCGACTGAAAATGAGCAAAACGATAAAAATTGTGAATTCTACCATTAATGAATTGTAGCTCTACCGAAAAAGTTGTTTAACATCATTTTGTACTGACCGAACAAAAGACTAAATTTCAATTGAAAAAATTTTCAGTGTCTGGTAGCGGATTCGATTCTCGGACCTCGCGGCTTGAAAATTTTCACATAATGGTTCTCGCATTTAAACGCACTCGGCCACGCCCGCCACCACATGTGAAAAAACCATGTTCGATAAACAAATTAACGGCCAATTTTAACTGTTCGGAACGTTAAGATTTACTGTCACAATTGTTAAGTTACAGTTTTTGCTCGGTTATTTTAAACAAAAAACTTGTAGCTGTGCAACAACAATTGTATTGACGGTAAAGTGACCGCAAATATCGTTTGAGTTTACCGACGAGATTTTTTTGTGTGTTCATGAAATTAATTATCGAGTGTTAAACATTTTCTTCACATGAAATTAAAACAATTACATGCACACGTGTACGAAGTTCACGGATTCACTTTTTTAAGTAACTATTCACGTATTTATTTATTGTTACGTTTTTCATTACTTTCATTTGAGCTAATTTTCCTAGATTTGAACTGTGATTGATTATGTTCTTGAGCTAAGAGAACTCCTGGGCATAATTAAATTGTCGTTTGGACAAGATTTCCAATAGATTAGGCCACATCTAGACTGTGTAATTCAACTTTTTTGGGCCTACATGGGCTGGCTTGGGGTTGGGCATATCATAGTTCCTAGATAAGTTATATAAACCAGCCATGCTCCACCCCTAACTCTTCCCACTCTTTACAACAACTTAGATATATTGATGTTTATTTTCAAAATAATTTACCCTTGCTTCTGAGTGCTTTGTTGGTATGTTCGCACCAGAGACATGCAGTGAGTCGCTTTTTCACTACTACTCTGAGTAGTTTATTACAAAAAAAAGAGTATAAATAAATCAAAAGTAAGTATAAGTTGGCTATGAGTATTTTAAATACTAATGCTCAATTTACCCAATGAATCGTCGACACTCATATTTTTCGGAGAGTTAAATCACTTAAGTACTGAAAGCGTGGCATACTTTAGAGGAAGTCCGCCATTTTGGTATTGTTTCTTCCTTGTTGTGCATGTTCTTTGTTTTAGTTGTAGCAGAGAGAGATAGTTAAAATTACACTGGGATATCACTTACAATCTCTTTACATTAATCTAACCCTGTTGAATAGTTGCACGATGAGTATGAGTTTCTATCATTCTACCCAAGAATACTTATATTATAATTGTATCATGATTTAAAGCTTCTATGTTATTTCTGTGTTTGCCTTTTGTATTTACTTTGTTGATGCGTTTTGTGTTGCTACCAGTGTTGCCAGATGCCTCTCACCATTTTCCCCTAGATTGAATTTCAAATCCCCCTAAAAGTCCCTTAAATTTTTTTTCGAAAAACATACAAAAATACAGTTGTAAACAAATAATAATAAAATTTATTGAGTTAAAAATTCAACTTCAACGTTTCTCAAGGTGCAGCTGCAGAGAAGCGCAACTGCAATGCAAATTGCTAATGTGTTCCTATGTATACAAAGGCCTGAGCTGTTGGACGTCTTCAACAAGCTCAGGAAGTTGCTTTGTAGCTTTCAATTGTCCAAGCTGAAATTTGCCTTAACATTTAGTTTTACGTTTGAAAGCAGGCTCCGTCTCCCATTTTTTTGTATATTTTTGGGCATACCTTTTCTTTTCGTCAGTTTTCCCCATACTTGCTTTGTTTTTAATATTTACCAAGAGTTGCAAGTTAAGCGCGAAGCGAGTTTGAAGTGAAGTGGGAAATGATTGATAAACTCCAAAGGTAAAGTTTCCAAATACCCCTAAAAAACCCTAGAGAATTTGAAGTCGCCATAAAAAACCCCTAAAGATTTATTACCCCTAAAATTCCTCAAACCAATTAAAAAACCCCTAAATCTAGGAGGATTGCCCCTAATCTGGCAACACTGGTTGCTACATAAGCCTTTGCTTTCAATTGCTCTCAATTGGCACTGAAGCTTGCTCCGTGCCAAAATGCAATTCTATAAAAAAAAAGATTCGAATGCGTATGAATGTGGTGGGTATTTATATGAGTATTTCTACCCTCCAGGAAATGAGACCAGCAAAGGAGTCATTCTTCCACTGATTCCTCTGTCACCATTCCTAGTGACACATTATACCTCTCACAGTACATTCTTCTATTAATAAGCAAACATCACTGAATCGTTACTCCATCTTATAAAGAAGGAACACTTGTTGACAATGTCTACAGTTGTTGTACAGTCTCTTCATCTGTTATCAATAGTTCTGTTGTTTCTGGTGCAACAGTGGTGACTAAAGGGTAATTTATTCCGAATTTACTTCAGGGTTGTTGTGTGTTCTAGCTATAATTGGAACATTTGCGTGGTCGCAGACGCAGCACACATGTTGTTTTCTTGTCGTTTTCGTTGTTGTTTAATACAACGACTGCGCACAATTTATATTTGTATTCTTCGTCGTTGGTTATTCCTTATTGTCCACGTATCCAACGGCTTTTTGAAAATGTTGTTGCACTCTTCAAAAGTTTTTTGGTCATCGCTGATTTAAACTTTGGTGGGTTATATGGAATCCTATAATGTGCTACCCATATTCACGTGAAAATAGAAGTTTGAAGTTAATCTGACCATTAGTTCCAGAGTTAGCGCGTTTTAAGAGTTGTATAAAAGGTTCGACGACACGTTTTCCCATCCTACTCAAATGTTTTATGTGGAATTTTATAGAAATTGTAAAGCCCGTATGTAGATTATCATTGGCATTCTGAGACGTTTTTGCGCAACATTATCAATAAATTCCAAGAGAATGGCTCAGTGTTAGAATGAAAACCCCGAAACGACATCGCTTCGTCAGTAAGTTCGACCGAAAATATTGATGCAGTGAAAGAAAGTGTTAAAAAATGATACAAGCAACGACCCAAGAAACTCTTAAGCAACTCACCGTGCTCAAGAATTCGACCTCTTGACGTCCACACAGCAGTTATCATTGACGAAAAACTTGACTCTGAAAGCGTATAAATTTGACTCAAGAACTGCAGCCAGTGAGCCACCAGTAGCGCCATAAGATCGCTGATTGGGTCTTGGAAAACAAATGGTGACTGACGATGATTTTTGATTTAGAGACTCGAAAACCCGAAGGTTATTGAGGAAATAACCAGAGGTCGCTGCTTATCGCTTAAGAAATAGAAAAAACTCCTAAACCGCTCATCTAATTAGCATGAAAATTTCTATATTGAAAAATGTAAATTGTTTATTTTCTTCGACCCTTAATTTTGTATGTTTTTTCTGTATTTTTAAAAATTTAATCTAAAAGTTCACTGATCTTAGCAATTTTTAGCATGAGGATTTACTGTAGTTCAATTTTCCTTATTGAAAAGTTAAAAAATTATATATTACAAAATTTCATAACCTAGCTATTATAGTTTTTTATATAATTTAAATGTCATAACAAAATCAAAAAAGCGTGTTGCGTGTCGTAGCGCTGTACTTTTTCGAATATGATGGCAGAAAAGTCTTAATAGCCAATGGAGAGTGCTACAGAGACACAATAAATAATACGGACTCAGACGATCTTTTCTTTTAACAGGATGGTGCCATACGCCATACAATTCGCAAAAAAAAATTGATATATTGCTCACAAAGTTTCTGTCCGCCTAATTTCGCGTTTTGGAGACTCCACCAATATCTTGCGATTTAACACCGTTAGTCTTCTGCCTTTGGTTGATGTTAATAGTTAGGTCTACGCTTACTATACGCAAAGCGACTCTTAAATCAAACGTTGAAGTCGCTATCGCTTAAATATAGTCCCAATAATGCGAAAAAGTTATCGAAAATTTCTAAAAAAGGATTAACGTATGCAATCTTAGCCAAGGCAACTTTTTGAGTAATATTTTCTCTAAGACATTATCCATGTATCTACCCTAATATTCAATAAAAATTGAATGCACATCCAAGCAATTTTTCGTTTTATTAAAAAAAAAAAACAAATCTTACAGCTCTTATTGATACACCTTTTAGAAATATGGGAAATTCACTTAGAGCTACTCAAAAAAGTAATATGGATTGGATTGAACAATTTGGAATGAGATATCCTTGTAAAGATAAAATTAAAAGTATTTTACTAATAAAATATGGGTGTGAGAGTAAAGGTGCTACGACCCTCCTTTATAACTTTAACGGGTTATCTTGGCGTTGTCATGGATGCCTTAGTCTTAAGATTTCAAATAGGATTCAAATAATTAAGTCCCAAAGCTAGAACATATGTATGTGAACCTACTAAAATAATGCGGTGTACACATTCAATACAACTTGCTGCATGCGCGAGATCTTGAAGTTCAAGGTGTGGCATCTCACATACCACAGACTCAAAATAAATTTGTCGTTTTTCGAGATATGTTATCATTAACAGCAGCCCAGATGCAGAAGGTATTTCTGTTCAATTTTTATTTTGAAGCATGTAAAGGTTATGAATTCTACAAATGTACCTTATCCAGAAAATACCAGAAAATATTTTTTCAGGTGCCTCTTTGATTCACAACCCATCGAAAACACACTTTTACTTTAAGAGTTCAGCAAAGTATTTGGTTATTTTACATCTGCTGGTAAAGCGCTCATTTAATTAAACGCAATTGATTAGTCTAGAGGTAATATAACTATCCGACTCATCATATAATCTTCAAAAGCGAGTTATGAACTCGTTTCATACATTAGCATGGGTAAAAAACCATCAAAAACTTAGATATTGTTTTCTTTATGAAGTATAAAACACTTCTTATAACATACTCCATTTTTTCAAACCCTATGTCCCGTCAAAAGAGCAAATCTTTCATTTTGTTATATTTTATCAAAAACCATGAAAAAAAAAACAGATAATAAGAACCCAATTAAAAGCTAAAACTTATACATTTGGATCCACTAAAAATGACTTACATAGAGTTATAACATTTTAACTCTTTATTAAACTCTTTATTAAAAGATTTTAATTTAAATAACTTTTTTACTTTGATTATATATAATTTCTAATGTCTGTTGATGAGTTTCATGAGCATGAACTTTTCTAATAATAGTTTTTGACTAGAGTTGACTCATTGTGATAGCTCAAAATTTAAGTTATCTCCATAATATTAATTTATAAATATATCTCTGTAAACATAATTCATAAACATAAATACATACATACAGTAATTTGCTAGAATTTTTATATATTTTATAGTTTATTTTGTTTTTTTATTGTCAACTACAATAATATGTTTATGATTTCCTTTTATTAATAATTCTTTTAAAGTTCTGTAATTTTCAACACACCGAGTATATTATTTGTTTTGAAATATTTCAACATATCTTATGCAACATAAGTAATCGTTTATTATATGAGTAGTTATGGATAATATTGCTTCGATGTTGTTGGTCTTAAGCAGTTATCTGTTCTCTAGAAGAGTTTTTCAAAAATATTAAAATTTTATATTGTTTGCAACTGAAAATGGATGTCGGTGAGATTTACTGTGGATGTTTGAACGATTTTAGTGTTTATAATATTCTTAGACTTATTTTAATGTTTTTTTTTTTTCAAATATGCTGGAACTCATGTTTTATATATATGCGGCTGTATTACTTGCTGCTAAATACTGACGACTCTTCAGTCCTTTATGTTATATGTTTTAGTTTTAACGTTTGTAAGCTTGAAGTATAGTCATTTAAAAAATTTTCTTTTAATCATAAATGTATAGCAATTGCCCTACCTTAGTTTGAGTCTGAATCCGTATCACTTGGTGGCACAGGCGAGGCTACGGGCTTAGCTGCTGGTTCCTCTCGTATAGTTTTTGTGGCAGCCAGATAAGCATTAGTCGACTCGCCGTGTGTAGTTTCAATACCAACTCTGTTGTAAATAAAAGTCAGTGTTCATAAATATCAATTTTGTGAAAATTTTTTGATAGAGATTGAGCCTTCCAATCAACTTACTTGTACTCATGTCGCGCTAAATAGCGCACGTATTTTTCTGGCGGCTCATCAGAATCCGAATCCTGCACACTCACTGAACGTACCGTGGTATGAGAAACCTGTGTAGCAGGCATAGTAAACTCCACAAATGCATAGGGTGCCAACTCACTAGGAATTTGATCGTATGATGTCAGTGCCATGCGGCACACCAACTGATGTGTTGTATAGGCACCTGAAAATGATGGTTGAAATCTTAGCAAGGGCAAACATATTATTATTTATTGAAATTACCTTGACCCTCCTTTGGCAAGCGTGGACAACGCCAAACAATAGCACGATGATGATGCTCATATTTAGCCTGACCGGAAGTTACCTCTATCAGCGATTCCTGAAGCGTATCAACAGCACCTAATATCCGCTCGATACCCTTTATCTTGCCTGTGCGTCTGTGAGCGGATTTAACGGAACCGTATCTGAAAACATATTGAGTAAATATTTATAGCTATTCGTTATTTTTGTTGTTAATTAATATCCAACAATTTACCGAAAATGTTTCTCCACACGAAATAGATAGATCCAACACTCTGGTATGGGAAACCGCACCGAAACATCTTCACATGGTATTTGCCCTAGTTTACGCGAGGTAAAGCCAGGCACTAGTATATCAGCACGTAATTCTACTTTATTGCCAGTCACGCACCAACTGGCCTTGAGCTGTAGTGGAAGTTCACGATTTTTGGGTGGACGCACTCGGAATCGTAACAACTCAATGTAATTTGCATCAGGCGGTTGGAATCTGAAAGTTTTTTAAAGATGAAAAACAAAATCTTATTTGCAAGGTTTTAAAATAAAAACAGATTTTTCTTTTTTTTACTTCAAATTGAACTTATTTCAACTTCAAATGCAGTTTTTTACAAATCCAATTCAACTTCTTACACTTCAAAAGCATCTTCTGATAAGTCCAAAAAATAAATAAAAACAGGAGTTGGCTGTGTCGTGGGCACACCTGTAGGTTTTGACTTGATAGCGATTCGTTATACCACTCTTTATTCTTGTCCTCTATTATTTCCATTGTTGCTAAACTTGACTTGTCCTCATCCTTATGATTTGTCTTATTTATATCTCCTAAGAATTGTTCTACTTCTTGTCCAAACTCTTCTATGGATCTACTCCATTACGATATTCCTAACCTGTTTCAATTCCTTTCCATAGAGAGTAGGGTGCATCGAAGTAGATAAGAACTCAGTTACTGATGTAATAAATCGTTCTCTCTGTCAAAAATAGATTTCCGGCTAACTTTCTCGCCATAATGGCAGTATAAGTAGAACATAAGTAGCTTGAGTGGATCACAGTGAAAAGTCATACAAGACTACTGACGAGTTGGTGTAGCGGCCAACGAAACAGTCTGTATAGTCAAACTGTGTGATTTGCTCTTTACAGAGCCGTTGTTGTTGTTGTTGGTTGTGGCCTTCTTTCAGCTCAAATTTGTTTTCAATACTTCCCTTTTTAGGTTAGAGCACTATTTTTGTATGGTATGGAATATTTTTCATATATGCTTGCTTCATTTTCGTTTTTGGCGATATATCCTTTGACAGCGATATACGATCTAAAGAGATTCAAATAATGCATGAAGCTAACAAAGAATGATCTAAGAATCACCACAGTTCTGCTAACAGGTCATTGTAGGTTTAACTATCACCTTACAAAACTGAGATTTCTAAGTGATGACACATGTAGGTTTTGCATGGAGGACGAAGAATCTATGATGAATATCCTAGAACAGTGTCCTGCATTTGTTCAAACGCTACAAAAATATCCGGGTTGCCAAATAATACAAGATAACTAATTTAAATCAAGAGATATAGGACCTATACAAGCATTTATCTCTGAGATTGGATGAAAAAACGTTCTTTAGGTCCATGAAGGGGCACAATAGATCTTAAGGGCGCAGTGCAAATTCCAACAAAAATAATAATAACGGACAAAATGAGCGTTAGAAATCCACAAATTTTTTTCTTAATTCAAGGCTTTTGATAAGGAAACTGGCACTTAAATTTTTGTATCGCATCATGATTTTGAGAAAATCGGGATTCAATGTGAACAAATTTCCCCAACGTTAAAATCCTCTTGAAGCGTCAAAACTTAAGGTGATACGATTTTTTTGTCTGAAACAAAGTGGTTTATAATGGATAAACAAAAAACCTTTTCATATACTTAGCTCCCACACTTCTCTTATTCATATTTATAATAACGTTTTTAAAATGTATCTTTTTGCACATAGCTTTACACGTCATCCTTTAAAACATTATATAAAAGCAGATAGGGTTCAGCCTCATGGCCAAAATCATATTTAAATACCAGCCAATTTTAAGATTTAATCCAAAGATAACCAATCACATCTAAATATGTAGATTGATTAGAGTTGTGAGACCTACATATTTCGAGTTTTAAAAATAATAGAGGGACTTTCGAGAACCTTATATAATGCAAACATAAGACAGGCGAAACGGTATGGAGTGTAGGTTCTATCTAATAATACAATGGACAATGGACATTCTGAAATCTAATCTTTAAATATTTGACCTGATTTTCGTTATGAAAGCTAATGGCTATTGAGACTCCTATTGTGAGATATAAATTAGTGTTAATCCTGGGAAAATTCAGAAAGAATTGTGAACTTTCTATATTTTCTATATAATTTTTTAAATCCTTAGGTTACACAACAGAGTTTTAAATACATTTACCTTGTAGGCAAGCTTCCTAGAATTCCTAACCGCTATTGTCACATCTATGACTTGTTAGGCTGAAACTTCTACTTCAATACTAAACCTACTTAGTTCATTTTGACTTAAAATTCTTTGAAACTTACTTTATAGTGCGCGTCCTTTCGTATTCCTCCTGATTAACAATACTGTGAAACTCAACTGCCTCTAGACGAATCCATTCTTCAGTTGCAACCGGTATAATGTCATGACGTCCAACCACCTCCTTGCCCTGACGCCACATATCATTGACACCGAGCTCAATAGTTGGCATTCCTAAGAAAGTACAACATTAAAAAACATGCCTATAGAGAATAAACACCAATCACTTACCCGTCAGAAATGCCAAGAAGAATAATCTCACCCTTGCAATTTGTTTCAGTATTTTACCCTCAAAGTCCTGCTCGACGACAATTTCATCAACTGCTGTCACCTGCACCTCCTCCATTTTATATGTTAAGGAACGCTCACGCAAAGCTGGCAATTGGAAGAGTGCCTCTTCGATGCACACTGAAAACTGTTTCATATCCTCATAGTTCATGGAACCGATTTTAAAGAGTTGCGATGATTGTGGTGCATGTTCGACTGGAAGACCAAGTTTCTTCAAGTCACTGCCAAATTCCTTGACACCCTCATAGTCGCCAGCAATGGCGTATTGTGCAAATTTGGTCAGCTTATTCGTTATACGTTCGGCTTTTGTAACCTGTCCAGGACGTACACCCGGACGTTCTTTGTAGAAGATATATTGCAGTTTCATAGTGAATATCTTGCCAAATTGGTCATATTGCTGGGCGCCAATTTCAGATACCGAGTATGAGGGTTGCAATGGCAACTCCTGGAATGGCTGCTTCTCTGACGCTTGATTGTACAGCTGAACCACAGGCACATCATTCTGAATGAACAGCTTAACGAAGATCTTTTTCCAAAAGCGTTGTCCCGTTATTTTCTTCTTATTTGGCTGACGCAATTGCATTTCCCAACCAGGCCCAACATAATTTAAACGCGGGAAGTCTTCCAAAGGCTGCGAAACATCCTCGTCGAAAAGCGGTGTTTGAGGAGTATCTTGAGAATCAGTGCGTTTCATAGCTACTTGCTCAGCGCTTTGGACTGGCGGTGCAGGGAAGCCAGTATCCTCGAAAGGATTCACTACGGGAGAAGTCTCACCCGAATATGAATTTTGTACTCCACGTGCAGGTGGTGGTGGAGGTGCTAGCTGTGGGGCTACTGTATTAGTTCCCTCAACTTTAGGTCGAATGACTACGTTAAACTCTTTATCAACCGATTCTACAGAATCCGCGCGCACAGGTGCTTGCATGGCATAGAAGTCGTCATCTTCATTGCCAAAACCTTCGTTATTTGTATCCACACCAAATATATCGGCGACTGGATTGGGTGAACTAAAAGCGCTATCACCCCAAGCTGCCAAAAGAAAAAGAAGAAAAGGCATTTTACAGAGCATTGAAAAGAAAACTACGAACTGTAACTCACCGTCTCCACCACTGATAGGCGTGACCGCACCAGTGCTAGCAAAGCCATCCAGAATGCTAACATTGTCCTTCTTAACGGAATCAAACTTGGCCGCAAATGCATCGAATTCATCTGGCTCAACAGAAAATATGTTAGTTGCATAAGCTTGGGTTGTTTCCGTTTCTGGCTCAGCAGCAAATATATTGATTGTTTCCGAAGGTAGAGTGACCGCATCGGCCATAGTTGTGAAAATAGTTGGTTCTGGTTCTGGTTCATCTGCTGCAAAGATATTGGTTACAGCTGTAGCGGGAGGATAAGTTTCTTCATCTTCATCTGGGCTGGCAAAAGGATTAGCCGACGCGGCACCACTGGCTACTGCACTTACGGGCGCGAAATCCAATCCAGTATCCATTTGTTCTGGCTCGCTGTTATGCTCTGTTATAGCTTCTAAGGGTGATTCGGGCATTGCTTGTGTTGTTGCTGCTGACTCTGTTGGTGGACTTTGATCCGATTCCATAGTAACCTCGGCAGGCTCAACAGTGGCTGCGTCCTTCTCCTTCTCCTCCTCTTCCTCTTCGTCTTCTTCGATCGGTATTGGCTCTGATTCATCAACAACAACGACGGGGACAGCTGGAGTTGGCTCGGGCTCATCTTCGTCGTCGGAACGTGGTAAGTCTTCAACAGTTGTGATTTCTATGTCTGGCGTGGGTGCGCGATGTTTACTGGTTATCGTTGGAGCAATGCGGTTCACTGCAGATTGCGGATGTGAAGTGATGTCTTGTGTACTTTCATCAGGATAGGTGAGGGTTGAGCTAAATATGGGTTCGACTGCCTTTTGAGCGTCTGTTTCATCTGTTGAATTAAGATCCAAGACAATGTCGTCACTGAGCAGATCAGGTTTGGTAACAGGTTGTGTTGGTTTTTCAAATAGGCTTAGAATGTCCTCCTTTGATTTTGGTGGTGGGGGCTTGGGAGGTTTTGTGGTACCAAACATATCGAAGAGATCGTCTGACTCAGGAGCATTTGCCGGCTGTGTAGATGGTGGTGGAGCTGGTGGTGAAGGGCGTGGAGGTGGTGGTGGATGTTGGGCAATGGCACCTGGTGGTGCTGGCCGTGGTGGTGCTGGGCGTGGTGGAGGCGGTCTAGGTGGCTGCTTGTTGACTGCCGCGGGCATTGGCGTAGCAGCTTGTATGACTGGAACAGCTGTTGGAATACCAAACGGGTTATCATTGCTGCTACCACTGCCCATTAGATCCATGTCAAATCCTTGTGTGTTGGCCGAGGAGCCACTGTCAGACACATCAGCCAGTAGGTCAGCAAGGCCTGAGTCAGGTGTAGGACTTGGTGAGTGTAGGTCACGCATTGAGACTGGGCTTGGTGAACGCGTAGCTGGTATGCGACCCAATAACTCCGAGCTTGTTTCGTCCATTTGATTTGAAACCGAGTTTATGAGTTCCTGCGTTTGTGGTGGTACGGGTCTAGGTGGCGGTCCTTTATGGTCTTCATCTTCAGCAGTTGATTTGATGCTAAGTGCATCATCTTCTGCTTCTATAGTTGTGCCGAAAAAACTCATAGCTGGATCTATATCGGAAGCTGGAGCCGCAGCATCTTCTTCGGTCTCGTCTCCAAAAGCAAATGGATTTGAAGCCTGGCTGGCGAATGGATTATCTGTGGCTTCATCGGATGCATCACCGGCATCAGCATGTATTAGAAAAGGATTTACTGCGGCATCGTTATCACCATCACCCATATCATCGTCCATTAGAAAGGGATTCGCCATGATGATTGCCTTATTTTAAACTCTGTCAAAAACTCGCTTCAGTTTTGAATCAATTCACTTTCAAGTAGTTTAATTTCGGTCTCGCCCGGCTGAAGATTCTCTGCTATAGAAGTGTCAAAGGGATCTATTTCTTCGGTTAGTGTAACTTGTTTCTCTAGTACTGAAGGCGTAAGAACCTTGTCTCCCAAGCCTAGCTCTTGAGCGTCTGTTTGGGTATCCAGAACACCAGTATTAATGGCTGGTGTAGTATTAGGAAGTAATTCTTTCTCCAATAATTTCAACTCAGCTCTGCCTGGTTGTATGTTTGCAGCAATTGAAGAGGTATCAAATGGATCGAGTATTTCTTCCAAACCGTCTGCTAAATTCTTGCGCTCTTGAGCTGGAGTCAATACCTTGGTATTGATATTATTCTGTACAGCTAACAAATCCTCGACTGGTGCGGGTGTCACCGGTGCTCTAGGATCGAAATCTGGATCAGAGATACTTTTAGTCAGAGAGCTTGTCTTTTCTAAGAGATCTTTTTCTAAGTTCTTCAATTCGACCTGCGTGGGTCTCGACTCGGGCACGTACGATGTGTCAAATGGATCTTTAGGTTCTTTTTCAGCAATAAACTTGGATGCTGGTGCGTAATACGGGGTTAACGGTTTCTGCACCTTAGAACTATCATGCGCTATATTCAGCAAGTCTTGAGCGGGAACTAGAAATCCGACTGTCTTTGATTGGATAGTCAAACTTAGCGATGATTTGCGGCGAGCTAAATCTAAGTCAGGAGTTGAGATAGCGGCAACTTTATCGGATGGTGTAGCAACTTCAACTTCGTCGAATTCGTCCGCACGTGGATCAAAATCGGGATCACTTAAGGAATGCTTAAGATTGCTTTCAGTGAGTAGCTCCTTTTCGAGTATCTTAAGCTCTGTTGTTTTAGGTTGAACAATGGCTGATACGCTAGATGTGTCAAAAGGATCAAAATCTTCGGGGTCCTCCTCGTTTGTTTGTTCCGATTGGGGTGTAATGGGAACTGCACCAACCTTTGATAGATCTGTTGAGCTGCCACCAAGTAAATCTTTTTGAGGCTTATGCAACAAATGTGCTGCTGGTGGTGGCGGTTTGGGTGGAGGACCAGCGGGTTTCTTCTCTTCGGCACGTGGATCAAACTCGTCGTCTTCTTCTAGTACGGTTGTCTTCTTGATAACTTGCTCGGCGTATGCAGTATTAAATGGATCGTCGTCTAAGTTATCGTCTTCTTCGTCACTGATGAATATGGCACCAGCTACGTTGTCTAGTTCACTGGCAGGCCGTGGTGGCGGTGGACGAGCTGGCTTGCCTATGGGAAAATATGATTGATTACACGGAAATAATTGTAAGCGTTAGAGCTGAAATAGACCTACCCTTTGGCTGATCTTCTGGTACTTGCTCAAATTCGGCCCAGTCTCCTTCAACAACTTCGCTTAGAATTTCCGGCTGTGGAAGTGTAATTTGAGTAATAACCGTAACTTCTTCTTTCTTTGTCAAAGACTCCGCGGCTAATTCTGCAAATTCATCATCTTCACCGTCCTGAAGAGTATCGAAAGCGGATAAGTCTACGGTGTCTTCACACTCTACCTCAACGTCGTCGTTTTCTTCCTGTTGCTTCTTCTGCGTTGGTCTCAATTGCAAGTCCAAAGAAACACTCAAATCAATTGGTACGTCCGATCCTGGAACGTCATCCAAGAGTTCATCGAGTAGATTTTTAGGCGGTTCTGGGGTTGGGTTCTCAACTTGTTCGTCAGTGAAGTCAACGCTCTCGCTGAGCAAGAGATTTTGAATGCCTTTGCGTTGCTTACGCTTGGGCTTGGATAGTGCAAGAGCGTGCTCACGATCAACACGACCTGAAAGTACTTCAACCGCAGCACCTAGGCTAACAAGTTTCTTGTTTCCCTTTGCTTTGTCCGCACCAACGATTACCTGCTCGGCATAGGCAGTATCAAAAGGATCAGGACCGTCGTCAAACTCTAGCTCGGGTGAATCAGGTACTACACCTAGTTGTACTTCACCGCTTGTGATCTTCTCAATGTAATCAGTAGCAAAAATGTCATCAGCTTCTTGAGTATCTTCGTCCTCGGACTCCGAGAGTACAACAACAGCCTCGGCTAGCTTATCGCGATTGGCCTCTACTTCGGCTGCCTTGCGCCGCTCTTCTTCTAAACGCTCGGCTTCAAGCCTAGCAGCTTCTTCCTCTTCTTGGCGTTTCTTTTCGGCAGCTGTTGGTAGACGCTGATAGAATGACTCCTTCTTGATGCGATCTAACTCGTCTTGTGTCTTATGTAGTATAGAGTCGACACCCGAAGTAAGCGCCTTAAATTTAGCCCACTCTTCGTCGACTTCGTGAGCTTTTGAGACGTTCGAATCAGTTTGTTCGACAACTGACTCGCTGTTGCCAGCAGTGGTGGCAGTTGTTACGCCAAATGTATGAGCTGCTGATGTGGAACCCTCAGCGTCTGATGCAGCGTCCGATTCACCAGCGTCCGATTTGGCAGCCTCAGCTTCTTGCTTGGCCTTAAGTTCGCGTTTGTATTGCTTGAGTTCTTCTTCTGTAAATAGCTCTTGGTCCTTTTTTGACTTCTTCTTTTTCTTTTTTAAGCCTTTTGGTAACTTAAGCATTCTCTAATTGCGGAGACATCGATATCTGTCTAGAGATGAGAAGATTGTTTATATAGAAAAATATAAATACAATTAATATTTTATTAATTTTTAACGGATGAAACCACATAAGAGGATAATACTGCTTGCGGAAAAATCGGAAAAGCGAAATTTATTGGAAATAAACGCACATGCTCGTTATATTCTTCTCTCGTGAAGACACATTCTAGAGTGATTTCACCGCTTTAACATTTATCTTTATTTTTGCGCCTATAACAATAACTGTTCTACAAGCGTTTATGTGAATAAGTTAAATTGCATTATGGCTGGGCCATTACACACAAAGGATATTAAATTGTTTACAAATTTAATTTTATAGCAAAGTTGTTGGTGCATCCATGCACACTTAAGTTCCCTCAACGTTCTGCTATTCAACACTATGAATAGCTTCTGCTGGATTCTGTATGCATGACCACGATTCATATAAGTTCGAGAGTTGTGTGTATTTATAATTACACACAAGCAACAAAGCATATTAGTTCAAGGACCACACATTTTTTCATAAGACCCTCACAGTTTTCTCCCCGCAACAACAAGATATGTTAAATGGCCTCTACAGCTTAGGAGATGTGTTACGCTTTTATAATTCATTGTTGTTTTAAACTTCAAGTTAAGAAAGTGGAGTGGAGGCTAGTTGTGTAAAACAAATATTTGAAAAGGACTCTGATTGTTGTCAAAGAAATATGACGCACATTCTTGATAAAGCTAAAAAAGCAAGGACTCGGTATACAGCCAAGAAACATCGAATTACACAAACATTTTCAACGAGAGCAAGAAAGGTCATGAGTTTTCATTCTGAGCAAGGTTCCGCATTGTGACATTTGTGGCAATACTTTCTTGTTATTGCCATTGCTCTTTATTGCTATTTTTTTTTTTTCAATAACTGAATATGGTTGTTTTTTTATTGAGCGTCAGATATCCGAATTAATATCGATTTCTTTTCTATTTGCTGCATCCGTTTATTGAAGCTTTTCTTGGAAGCAAAGATAACAAAACAATTTGTGAGAAGGTATCCGCTAACCTGTCATCAAAAATTAGCTAAGAATGAATGAATTTCTAAGAATGAGACTCGAGAGTGATGGCTTACTTCTATTAATATGGACTTTTAGAATTTTCCTGAATTAAGTTATTTTTTTTATACAGTAAGATTTATATAAAAACTTTATTTATTTTTAAAATAATGAAACTTATCATATTTTTTATAGAAGAATGTTTAAACTAATTTTGCGAGAAAAGTCTTGAAAAGCCCATGAAAATCGAATTCTTACCAAATAGTGTTTCATTATAGTTCTTTCGAGTAGAATTGTGCTATAAGCTATGATTTTTAATAAAATAAATAAATAAATAACTGGCCATTTCAGCCCTTGAAAGGACTTTGACCTAGCTTCTTATGATCAATTGTGTTGTGCGTGTTATAAAGTTTGTACACAATTGACCGAGAACCGGACCTACATGCTTAACGCCGACTCCGAACGGCGATGAACGAAAAGTTCTCGTTCTCAAGAAGCATTACATGGCATTTTGATTACTCTCTGAGGTTTGCCATTGTCTGCAGAGAGGTGGCGACCGTACAGAAAAATTATTTTAATTCAAATAATTTTCTGTCGCTGCTGGGGTTCGAACCTGAGTTTCCAAAGTTCTTTGACATAGCGGCCACGCACTTTAACCAACTACGCCACGGACGCCACCTCTCTTAATACTAATGTTAAAAATCTGGGCGCCCAAGGTCAAAACGATCAAATAAAAGCATGGAGAGTATAAATCAGTCTCTTTTTGAAGATTCGAGTCTTTCAACTTGAAAGCGTGAAAGTGCTTTTGATATACAGGGTGTTTATTTAGCTGCATGAGAAGTTTCGATGATTGTTGTCTATGGTTTGACAGTTGACAAACTGTGTTGACATTTCTCTTCAGTAACGTTTGGCAATTCATCATGAATCGTTCAATGCCAGAACAACGATTCCAAATTGTGGAAATTTACTTTGAAAAAAAAAAATAAATCTGTTCGCGAAGTTCATAGAGCACTTCGTCCAATAGTGATGAAGCTCATTTTTGGTTATATGGCTTCGTCAGTAAGCAAAATTGCTGTATATGGAGCGAAGACAATCCTCAAACTATTAACGAATAACCATTAGATACATTAAAATTGACTCTTTGGTGCGATTCACACGCTGGGTGCATCATCGGTTCTTGTTTCTTTCGAAAGAAACTTGCCATACAGCACGCTTAACCATCAATTTATTGAAAAACCATTTTGGTGACAACTTTATTTCCAGAAGCTGTACTGGTAACTGGTGTCTTCGTTCGTGAGACTTAACGCCTCTCAATTTCTTTTTATGGAGCTATGTTAAGTCATTGGTTAATGCCGACAAACCAGCAACTCTTGAAGCATTTGAATCCAATATTCACGCCACCATTGACGCTATGCGGCCAGATTTATTGAAAAAGTAGTGAAAAATTGGACTGATCGAATAGGCTATGTGGGGACAAATGCCAAAAATCATATTGAAAGAATAAATGCCATTAAATTATCTACCAGATAATAAAAATACAAAATGCATTCGAACAATATTTCTGTCTTGTACTATTATTTAAATTTGTCAAGCTCTTAAAAAAACATCCTATACATAGTTCATTACTAAATCGCATTTCGCAGAAAGACCTAAACTATACTCTTACAAAATCTAATTGGTGCAAGATCTAAAACCCCTTGATGCTAGTCAGAGATTTGTTTTCCCACGCAAATTGATTTTTAGAAAATGTGATTATTTGGATCCCCGCATGATGATGAGGACATATGAGGATTTTCGAATGCAATTTCGGTGCAAGATCTAAAACCCCTTGATGCTAGTCAGAGATTGGTTTTCCCTCGCAAATTGATTTTTAGAAAATGTGATTATTTGGATCCCCGCATGATGATGAGGACATATGAGGATTTTCGAATGCAATTTCGGTGCAAGATCTAAAACCCCTTGATGCTAGTCAGAGATTGGTTTTCCCTCGCAAATTGATTTTTAGAAAATGTGATTATTTGGATCCCCGCATGATGATGAGGACATATGAGGATTTTCGAATGACTGCCAACCATAACTGGAGGATCAAAAATGCTCGGAATATTTTATTATTTATTTATTTTCATCTACTGGTTCATTGCCCTCACAGATATAGTTCTTAGTCTAACTTAATCTAACATCTTAAACACAAGGTAACAATTAGCGAAATAAATTCTTAAATATTTATCTATTTAAACAGAAATCCACTTGACTAGCAACAGAAGTACAAAGATGTAAGCATTTAGAAATAACCTAAAATGATCTTCGTGAACGGCTAATGTGCATGCTCTCAAGAAGATTTGCATGGCATTATTTACTCTCTGGGGTTTACCAATGTCTGTAGAGAGGTGACGACCGATCAGACAAATTAATTTCAATTGAATAAAACCTTCCGTTGTTGCAGCTGGGGTTCGAACCTGGGCTCGCATTGTCATCGAGTGGTCCACTCTGCTACGGAACTCTGCTACGGCCGCCACAGTTGATACCGAAAGACCGATTAAAATATCCCGAAAGCGGGTATGACAACTCGCACTTGACCTTTTTTACTCTTTATATAAATTTAAAAAAAAAAAATTATCTTGTAAACAAAGTATTTTCAAAAATTGTTGAGCTTTTTTTGAGCTAATGATATCCCAATTCCCAAAGAGCCCGTATATAAATTTTGAAGACGCAAAAAAGAAATTGACATTACTTGTGTGGACTAGGAATAGTTTATTGAGATTAACTACGTTACAAAATTGCACACATAGAATTGTTAAAACTGGCACATGTTGGAAAAATAAGTTAAAAGAAATTTATGCAAACTTTCTTAAAACTTAGTGTATTAACATTAAAAACCGTTCAAGTTCTTCTGACAATTTACAAAAAGGTTTCGTTTTTATAACCGTCTGAAAATTTTGTTATGTTTTTGATTCTATAAATATCCTTTCGAATGGCCCAAATCGAATTTTTTAAAGTCCGATATTTTCTATTAATAACTATATACGGACTCAGAATTGTGAGATGTGGCACGTGGTCTGTGAAAGGAAAGTTTACACAATTATTTTGAAATTTAGTTTTAATGGTACTGTTTCGACAACGAAATTGTATGAAGTGCTAAGATGATTTTTCAAAAATATTGGCATTACTTTTGGTTTATCCCCTACATTTTCGATATTTTTTACTTAATAAATATTTTAATTGTTGGATAATTTATTTTTCAAAGTACCGGCGAACCCCCATATTTCCAGATAACCAAAAAGTGCCGAGGCCAGCAGTGCTAAGGTTTATCAGTATGTCGTTATAACAAAATAAAAACAGGCTAGATAGAAATTATCTTCGACTGGGCTGAAGCTAAAATACCGCCACGGCCGAACCAAAGTATATTTAAACAGCTGTTAAACAGCTTTGCCCCACAAATACATTCTCATTTTGCTTTAACACTAGCGAGCTTTTAAGCTTTCACTGAAAGAAAATTGCGTGTTATTTTGCAAAAAGTCTTGAGCAAGTTGACGTGCTATTGCACACAGCTTATATTTCAAGTTTATTTATGGAATTCACAAAGGTTGATACGGTAAAAGCGACATTAAGGTAAAGCCGAACCTAGAAAATTTAATAATAATAAAAGCTAAGAAAAGAGAAATTGATAAAAGTAAGAAAAAGTATATAAAAAAAGATACGGGCTAAGAAAAAATAAATGAAGAGAGTTGAAACGACTAGGTAAGGACAAGTATAAATTTAATGAGATAAATGCAGTCTTCTGATTTCTTTTAATTACTTATTTCAATTAAAAATGATATATGAATAAATAAAAGAAAATTATTACAAAGACAAACATATGTGTTAAAATAAAGTAAAGTATTGATAAATTAAATTAGTTGATTAAAAAATTATGCGCAAACTATTTTTATCAATTTATTTTACATAAATTAAAAAAAATAAAATTTATTCAGTGTAAGAAGACGATCTGATAAAACTGAGCGCATAAGCAGACGAGCAGCATAGATATTGCTCGACGGAAAATTTCATACTGAAGCTTTCGTCGTGCTGTATGTGAGTTATATTCGTGCTTTTGCTTTTGTGAATGTATTTCGGGGCAAAGCTATTTAATACTGATTTGAATTCTTAAGCAGCCAATAAAATTTTTCTCTGTAAACATTTTCGTCAAAATTTTGATGAAAAATATTTGCTTTTATTTTTTTTTTTTTTTTTTTTTAGTGACTTTGTGTGGGAGGTAGACGTGGTTTTCATCCGATTTGGTTCAATTCAATACTCAGAGTACATGTTGAATATTTAAGCTCATATGCAAAATTTCAAGTTCATACATTAATTTTTGTAGAATTTAAAGATATGTGAACTTTTTTGATAAAGTCACTTTCAATGGGAGGTATTCATGGTTTTCATCTGATTTGGCTCATTTTCGAAATTGATCTTTATATTTTAGATAAAAGCTTTTTAGAAAATTACGGCTGTAATCGTGATCACAGACAGACTGACGGACGTGGCTAAATCGACTCGGGTGGTAATGCTGCACAAAAATGTATATACTTTTCTATACCTGCCAAGATGGCACAATAGGCATCACAAGATGCAGCAGTGCCAGAGCTGAATTAGCTCGCCCCAAGCATATCTATCTATACCTGCCATGCCTCCTTATGGGCGTAACAAACGGTTTTACCTTTTACCCATTTACGTTTCTTAAGCGTGGGGGTATAAAAATCCCAATTTATTTTAACTCAAGAATTGAATTTATTAAAGAACACAATTGCCCCTGAGGAAGCAAGGGCTGCACTTATTGTGAAAACCATGTCTGTTCCTTATAAGTACAGACGAGTTCAAAATAATAAGAACAGCCTAAGCGAAAAAGTGATCGTTCTAACAAGTTTTAAGAGCAAGATTTTTAAGTATTGTTTTCTATTATTTTTTTTATAGACATTGTAGGGTTTTTGGAAATACAAATAATTCTGATTTAAGTCATCTCATTTTTTTTTTTTGTTTTTGTGCTGCCAATAATGTCCAAAGGCCGTGTGCTATTCGGAAACTTTTCAGTCGTGGTAGGGAAGATTTTACTAAGTTGAATACAATTTCTGTCAGTTGAAATAAAATTGCAATTTTGAATGTGCCAAAAGGACGATGAAATTTTGACAACTAGAAATGTTGACGTTTTACATTTCAGTAGTGTATTAGCGCAAGAATTTAATTTAATTTATACAGTTGTTTATATATACTGAAAATTAACAGTATTTTACGCAAATATTTGCCACTTCTGGTTGCTATGCTGTCGGAAGCACACAATATTGGCACAATATTGAACTTTTTTACGACTCGCAAGTTGCTTGTTTTCTATTTTTAATTGTGTCAAAAAATCTCTTGCCGATTGTCAAAATTTATATTAGCCCCTGCGGTTACATGAACTTTTGACAGTCATATTTACCTCATAAGTGCTAAATATTCTCATTCAGACTGTAAAACTTCATCATCCGAGTGAAAAGTTTCCGACGAGTACACAGCCTTGATCAGCTGTTCTAAAAAATAAGAACAAAGTGGAAAAATATATTACTTCTTAATTTCAATAATTGTAAAATATACAAATCAGAATTATATGGTTACAAATAATCGGTATGAAGTAGCCGCTCCACGATTTTTAATGACTTCAGCACCTGAACTTCATAGTAGCTATCAAAATGCGACATCTAGAGAGTGGAATATTTTCACATTCAATTCTCGCTGCATGCCAAATTTCTTCGCATTTTTTTGGGCCTTTCGTCTCTTACACCTTTCTTAACATCCTTCCAAAGTTGTTCGTTTGGATTAAGGTCCGGCAGTTGTGATGGCCACTCCATAACATAGTTATTATCCTGAAACCACCGCTTCTTTGAGGTATGCTATAGGTCGTTGTCTTGCTGAAAGACCCATTGCAAGGCATATCCTCTTAAGCAGGGACATACCGAGGCCATTTTGATAAGGGGGTAGCAGGGTTTTTCGGCCGACTGGATACTCTTAAGTCCTGACTTTTTTTAAAATACAACATAGCTGAATTAACTAAAGTTACTCATCCGTTCGATAAATATAAATAAATCTTATGGGAAACTGATTTGGCCGACTGAAGTTGGTTTGGTACGACTTAAAGTGAGTAGAGTTCGCTTAAGGTATGACTAAAAATGAATTGGCTGACTGAAGATAGTTTTGAGTATGACTTAAAATAAAATAGCCGACTAAAGTTGATTTTTGTTATGAAAATGGCAATAAAAGGTACGACTGACTTTGATGCGTTCATAATTATTATTAATAAAAATCAATTTTTTAAACGAGTTTCGGTAAAAAATAACAAATAGGCCAACTCTTACAAAGTGAGGGGGTAGCCTACCGCCCTTAACCCCTCCCCCCCCCTCTATTTTTGTCCCAGCTCTTCAGCGTAAGTCAATATTACGGCTTCTAAAATATTATTGAAGTACATAGTATGTGGCATCCATCTTGTCAATGATCTGAGAAAGAGATCCACCACCATTCCACCCAAAGCCCACCTATAGCATGAGACTGAGATTGCTATGATTAATAGTTTTTGTGGTGTATTTCAGAGAACTGAGACGCCTACTTAAAATCGATTTCAAATACTTGCTTGAGCTTGATAATTTTCATTTTAATTTTCAAAGCTTGAAATTAAAAGCAAGTATATAATTAAATAAAATATCCAAATAATTCAATTTGCTTGTATTTGAAAAGTTTTAATGTATTAGGACTTTTTAATGTTCTGTGGACTCTTTGGACAAAAATTGATGATTCTATAGCCAATAGCTGTCTTTTTTTATTTTAAAATTCAGGATGGCGGATACAATTGCCAACATATTTTATTTTTATTTTAACGAATTCGGTGCTTGGGCGGACACTAGGTAAAAATGGGTAGCTGAAAACATATTATTGGGTGGCAGCCATATGATAAAAAATTTCATAATTTTGAAATTTTGACAGCGTATTCATTCGTATTCAGCTACCGGTTTTTGTCTAGTGATCGCCCCACCTCCGATTTCGTAAAAATACAAACAAGAAATTAGGTGGCAGCCCTCTCCGCCATTTTGAATTTAAAATTCTGACTTCAGATTCGAAATAATTTATATAATTTTTAAATTTTTGTCTAGTCATCGACCCACCACCGAGTTCGTAAAAATAAAAAAAAAGCTCTCTCCGCCATTCTGAATTTAAAATTATGACTTCAGATTCGAAATCATTTACATAATTTTTAAATTCCGACAACGGATTCGGATTCAGCGACCCATTTTTACCTAGTGTTCGCCCTAGCACCGAATGCGAAAGAATAAAAAAAATGTAGGTCCGACATCTTGGTTTTCAAAATTCTGACATTAGATTCGAAATCAGCTACCCCTAAAATTGCCAACCACGGAGACCACAGAACCCTAAAAGTGCTAATACGCTTAAGCTTTTCTTACATAACCTCATTGAATTATTTGAATAGTTGAATTATTTGCATACTTGAATTAATGGGATACTTGCGAGTTTACAAGTTTTTGCCGGTCGTTTCAAGCCTTCCAACTTTCGGAGCGGACAAAGTAAGTCACATCAAGTTAATTCAACGAGAAAGCAGTGATATGACTTGCATACTTGCTTGCTTTTTCAAGTATGGATACATGCAACATTTCAAGTACTTGAAGTGGCTTGAGCTTTCTTGGACTGAGATTGGCTGTAATCAATTGTTTCCTTATTGTCGATGCATCAATAAGTAGGTATAATTCATTACTATACTGTATAGACGTTATAAAGAGACACTTTGTAACGACCCGCGTGATCGCATTATCCAGTATTTTGCTGGTTTTTCTATTCCTAACCCGACTCAATCTTTGATCACCGGTTCCGTACATTTCCGTTATCATTTCTTCAGAAACACCCAATAATAATAATAATAATAATAATAAACTGGCCATTTCAGCCCTTGAAAGGACTTTGACCGAACTTCTTATGATCAAATTGTGTTGTGCGTTTTATTAAGTTTGTACACAATTGACCGAGAACCGGACCTACTAGTTTTATGCCGACTCCGAAAGGCTAATGTGCATGTTCTCAAGAAGCTTTACAAGGCAATATTTACTCTCTGAGGTTTGCCATTGTCTGCAGAGAGGTGACGGCCGAATAGAAAAATTAATTCAACTGAAAAAACTTTTTGTGTCAGACGGAATTGAATCCGGGTTCTCTGGTGTATGGGTCACGCACTCTACCCACTGCGCCACGGCTGCCATGTCGGAAACACCTAGCAGCCGCTTTATGAAAGCAAACGTTTTACCTTTGCTGAACAATTTTTTTATTAACTGCCCTTGTTCGATTGAGCAATGCTAGCTTCATCCCATTTTCAAAGAATTTTTACAAAAAATAGTCACTATTCTGTACAAAATCAATTGCTGATTTTGCACTTAGTTCAACATTATTGCCAGCACATAAAAAAAGAGATGAGTTTAATCAGAATTATTTACATTTTTAAAAAACTAATGTGTACATTTCAAATAATAAATGGCAATAATTTAAAATCCTACTCTTAAAACTTTTTAGAAAGATCTCTATTTCTCCTTCGGTTATTCTTATTATTTCAAAGGCGCCTGTATTATGAAATAAAGAAAAAAACAAACAAGAAAACCTCAAAGAAGTAACTTGTAGGTGAACTCATAGTTGAATAAATAAGGTTGTCGCATGGGTGAGAGCGAGTTCCCATAAATGTCAAATCGAAGTTGACAGCTCATACAAAATCTGAAAGGGGAAATTATTAACATGCAAAGCCGATGAAGTTGTTGTTGTATCTTTTCATTAATTTTGACAATTATGGGTACTGAGAAGAGAGTTCGATCAGCCACGAGACAACCTTATTTATTCAACCATGGGTGAACTCGTCAGAAAACTAAGTTGAAATCAGTTGAAACAAAACATCTATGATTGCCAACTATTAAAACAATAAAATATGAAGTTGTATCCATATAATATGAAAATATTTATAGAATAGTCCTTAATACCAACTTAATAGGTGGTCTGCATGTGACCTTTGATTAAGAAAAATCGGTTTCAAAAATAGTTAACCCTTTGACGACCACTGGGACACAAGTGACCCTTTTATTTTCGAATTTTTCCTTGGAAAACTATGCAACTTCTATTTCTTACAATGTTTTTTCCTTTCAGCCATATTCATTACCTTTATTATTAAATAAATTACCTTTAATAATAATAAAAGGAGCTACAATTAATATGTACCTAATATTAAAGTCGAAAAATCTTTACTTTTTCTCTCCCTTCTTCTTGTTGCAAAATTTTAAGGGTGGAAGGAGCTACAGGTGCAAGATTTTTGGAGAAGTTGCGGGACACCTTCCACTTTCTAAAAAAAAATAACAAAAAAGTTAGTCCACTTCAACTATACACGCTACCACCAAATCTGACAGGACTTCTGTGTCCCAATGATTTTCAACGGTAAAAGTCTATGACATATTTAATTTTGGGGAAGAGTTGATTTATTTGAATAAAAAATTAATATGTTTGCATTTTTAAGCAATAAATTGAAATTTCATTTTTTATGATAAATTTGGAAGTCATTTTGATCATTGGTGACGCAAAATGGTGTTTTGTAAAAGGCAGATAGCATTGGTTCGATGGTCTTTGTGTTGTTTGGATCAGAAAATACATTATAACGCCCTGTGTCACTTTTACAGAGATAATGATCGGACAGAGTCGTGACGTCCGCAAGTTTGAATCGCTTAGGCCCTGTCTTAAACCTTGGCGAGGTGGTCTCTTCCGGTTGGTGAATGAATCGATCATTTGAAAAGCCATTTGCGGCGGACTTCTAATGCAGATATAGAAAATGAATCAGTATTCGACGTAGAGATTTTGTTGTAACTAATGTACGAATTATGCACACTCCAATCAAACCGATCGCAGAAAAGACGCAAGTAGATTTTGGTCTTTGATTTGCGATTGTTTTCATAGTAAGACTGAAATAAAATAATGAAAACATTGTTAAATTTTCTTTCCAATGGTGACCTCTTTACGACTATTGGTTCAGAAGATATTTTCCAAATAGGTCCAAATTTCGTTAAAAATCCAAAAAAAAAAAACAAATCCAATATCTGGCCCTCTATATTTGTAACTGAGTAATATTTGGCATCGAATGAAAGATCAGATTTTTTTGGAAAATTTAACCAACAAAAAGTCAAAGAAACATTGGAAAGGTTATTTTTTTAGTCCTTGTCAACTTCCAAAATAGATTAAAAACAAAAAGTTCTTATGAAGTATCTCAAAATTCGACCTCAAACCTTTCGTTCGTGTACTGTCAACAAGAGAAAATAGTCGCATACATTTTTACCGTTGACGATTATTGGGACATGATTTCTCAACCTGTGCAGTTGAAAAAATTTTTTTTCGCTACACTTTTCTTTAGTAATGTGGGGTTGTTAAACACGGATCTGGTGTCAAAGGGTTAAGGTCGATACTTCATATAAATTGAAAGTCTTTAAAATACAATTTTATAATATGCCACATGTCAAGGATGTTTTTATTTACAAACTTACAATCAATATACAAACTTCAAAATAAACAAACAAATTTTGGACAACAGAGAAAAATGTTATTTCCGCAATAATTTACATAAGCAAAAAAGCAAAACTGGAAAAACAATTACAAAAATAAAAAAAAATAAAAAAAAACTCAATATAATTGACGAAGAAAATAACTTAAATTAAAAGTAACACAACGTAGAATTACAATATAATGAGGAATATTGTTTTTAAGATGGGGTTCGCATTACTCACCACATCTAAGCGTCTGCACAATTTATCCAAAATCAATCAAATTTATATAATATCAAATCCAATGCCAAATCGAGCACTGTTATTGCGAAATTGATAACATTGAACTAGAGTAGAGTTGAAATCCTTCAAGCGATGATTCAACACCGTGTGGTGTGTTACTCAAAAGAACTCAACACTTGCTATAATAGCTGTAACACCACTAACACCACCAACACCAACACAATGTATGTCGTTAAAAAGAATACAGAAAATAAATGGGATGCGAAAAACTAGTTTGACAAAAAAACACACGGAGCTTTACATTGGCAGATACTCCACTCGGAAGTACATTCGTTAATCATCGTTTTTCCTACTTGCTGGAAAAATCGATTTTCATTTATATGACTTACTGCAAAGATTTTGCTTGCTTAAAGTATATTTTTTAAAAAAATTCATTTTATTATCTGTTCATAATGAAAGTTTTTTTTTTTTTTTTAAAAAGCTAAGCAAAATCCTTGTTGCACCTTTTCAAAGCCATTTGTAAAGCTTTCCAATTTAAAACTTAACGCAGGCACATACAGATACAGAGAAAAATTGTAAAAATCGAAACTTGTGAAAAATTAAATTTTTCTCACATAACAGCCTTATTAGGGCCAACAACGTCTAATAACACGGGTTTTACGAAAACTTACGTCTCTCTTTTGCCACAAGGAGTAAAGATTTCAAAAAGTTTTTCTTAATATTGGAATATGAAAAATTTTACAAGAAAAAAAAAATTTTTCACTATACTTTCACTGCATTCGCAGGCTTACGTAGTTGTTCACGGTATATCAAGAATCTAGAACTGAATGTGAAAAGTGCAAAATTATGCTCTTAAAAGGCATGCTATAAAATGAAATAACTCACCATACTTGAAGTTGGTTGCCATTTTTAAGGATTGCGCTTTTATGGCAAGGTGACATTTTGTGTGGGCTTTGCTATAACTCAGGTGGGCGCAGTTTGAGGCTTGTAACCTAACCTCATAAAACTATTTATGCTTTTCTTATGAAGTAATCAATGAAATCTATTTTTCTGGTCATAAAAATTGAATTTTTAGACGACAATTAATTGTTTATGTATCATTAATATTCTTAACTCCAAATACTACACGAAAGAACAGTGCTTGAAAATATGTAAACAAACCAAGGGTAGTACATGAGTAGTGCCCACGCAACCCCATAGCTGTGGTTGAAGAGTTGCTAAAAGAAAAACTCGATTCGGCGTATTGCTGTCTGAAGAATGAAAAGCATATTTGACAGTTTACGAGAGCGATAGTGTGCTAGAGCGCAGGTCTTCATACTGTCATTGTAAGGATGAAAGCTTACGAGAATGATTTTGACAAACTTCAAATGTCATTGTTTGTTAGATAGCAGCTTTTTATAACAATGGTAAATGAACATGTGCTTTTTTGGTACAGAATAGCACCAACGGCAGTATTTCGTACTTTAGACCTACTGGATGTCGATAGACAAACGTTAGCACCAGTGTTGCTGCGACATTTATAATAAAAATATCTATGTCAAAAATGTATACAAAAGGTGACTAAATGGCATCTTACGGAAAAAAAAATCTATGTATTATATATGACAGTTCACTGATAAAAAGTTCATTTCTCATTAAAAAACATTTTCAAAAAAATTTTTGCCAAAATAAATGTCAGTTATGATTAAATCTTTAAAGAGTGATTTGATGCGGAAAATATGTTACGAGTAAAATTAGCTGAAATTCGTGAAAAGGGTTTTTTTTTTTTTAAATAAGGACAAACTGAGTTGAAATTTCTCACAGAAAACATTGTAAAAATCCATTATTCAGAAATTTTAAGACATGTGCATTAGAAGGGTTTTTTTTCAGATAGTAAATGGGTGTAATAGTAATAAGCACGTAAGGCGAAAAAATCAAGTAAATTCTCAAACTGGATGGTCGCCGCTAAAAAATTTGAATTTTAAGAAGTTTTGATGTTTCAAATCGTGTTTCTTATTTACATTTAAGTTAGAAAAAAAATTTTGACCATAACATATTCTAATGTAAAATCGTCCGCTTAACCCGAATATGCCATCAGATTTAAACAAAAAATAGTCCTTGACCCAAATGAAGTTAATGAAAAATAAAAAATTTGTCCAAATGGGATAATTTTTATGGTAGAAAAACGATTGTTTTTGTTGAGCCGACTTTTGGGCAAGTATAAATTTTTATTGAAAATACTCTGCGAAAGTAACATTGCCAACGTTCTGGATAGGTACTGAACAATTTGACGTTAAATCAAGCGTATCGTTGGTGAATTAGTGATAGTTTGAACAAATTTATCCATCATAAAATTTCACTACACAAAAGGAATTTAAAGAGCCAAAATTTATATTGAAATACAAAAACCTATAGGAGCAATCTCCAAAATTCATCTGACAGTGCTTAGGGTTGTCAAAGCGCAAGGCTTAAAATATAGTCCTCGTCTTTCCATTGAGCCAACAATGGACTCTCATCATTTAACAGAGTATTACGATAAGACAGTTGGTGGACTTCCAGTTAATTTTTCAGCCCATTGGAAAAGCGTTGTTCCGACATGAGTCTATTCATGATTAATATCCAAACTAACCCAAACCAAACCAAGATAACCGAGGCTGTCACAGAATACAGGGTTGCCAAATTAACATTGGCAACAGTCCCAAGCTGTGGCGGCCGTGGCGCCGTGGGTAGAGTACATGAACCATACGTCAGAGAACCCTGGTTCAATTCCATCTGACACAGAAAGTTTTTTTCAATTGAATTAATTTTTCTGTTCGGCCGTCACCTGTCTGCAGACACATTAGCCGTTCAGAGTCAACATAAAACTAGTAGGCCCAGTTCTCGATCAATTGTGTCCAAACATTTAATTTGATCATAAGAACTTCGGTCAAAGTCCTTTCAAGGGCTGAAATGGCCAGTTTATTTTTATTTATAACAGTCCGAAGCTATGAAGTTTTTTTAATTTTCATGTCATCATTGTTTTTACGTCATTTCCCGTTTGAATATCAAATCTATTGTGCAAAATATCAAGTCATTGAAATTATTTTTGTGGAATTTATGAGGGTTGTGTTATTTTTGCGATTTTGACAAATTTTAAATTTAAGATGCTCATTTGAAATCTAAGTTTATGTATGTGCAAAATTGCAAGATTTTAAACAAATTTTTCTGGAATTTTTAGAAATTTAATCATTGTCAGAGACTATATATTCTATAGACTTTGCATAAGAATGAATCGAAACGTTCCTCTCGAAGTTTAGCCCGCAAACATTGGGACCTGGAAAAATATGAGAACGTGAAACAAAAAAGCAGGGCATAAACTTATGTTGCTAGATTTTGTTGATAGACTCTAGAACTACAAAACCTTATCAACAAAGTTGTAGGTTAGCCATGTTTATTTTATTTTTTCATTGAATTCTATACGGACGAACAGCTTGCTTGTTTACATTTTTTTGCATGCTTTTTGTTGTTGCTCAACTTTCTCATTCTTGCAGGATTTTCTTTGCTGCTTTGGCTGCATTTCATTGATCGTCAGAAAAGTTATATTTTTGCGATTTTGTCTATTTCAATGGATCTATAGAAAAATCGTAATTCTGTAACTTTTTAAATTCTGATGAAATTTCTTGGAAAAGTGAAATAATTAAAAAGTTTTTTAATGTTAAAAATATTTTTGCATAACATTTTATAAAACATGCTTAAAAATGATTTTAGGTTCAATATGAACATTAAACTGCTTTAGTTTTTTGAAACTGTTCTATGCACTGCACAATTTGTCACTTTATTATATTTTTTAAATATTTTCATATGTTTTGATAAATTTTATTGTGTATATTTTATTTTTTTTTATATACATATGTACATATTTTGAATAAAATATTTATTTAAAAATGTTTCGTTATATTTAAGAAAATCTTTTTAGTTCCATTTTCTTGGCATGATTTGCTTGATTATTGTTTTATGTAAAACGCTTTATTATTTGCATTCAACAAAATTTTGCTTGTATGTGTTACTAAAAATAAAATATTTATTTATTTTATATGAAAATTTTTGCTATATGCTTGTTTTTGTTGTATTTATTGAAAATGTAAAAATGTTTGTATTTTTTTATTGAAAATAAAATATTTATTTATCTTAATTGAAAAATGTAATATTTTTATTGAATATTTGAGTGAAAACAAAGTAAGTACAGCAACAACAATAAAACCTAGTTGGTCTAGCTGCGTGGCAACTAGACCAATATGAATAATGTTTATAATTTAGGTAGCTATCGGGTGGATATAAATCAATAGGTAGATAGATACAATATGAAAAAGTAGTTGTAATATTGAAAAAAAAATAATTAATTTAGTAAAAAAATAATTTGAGATGTCTTGGGTAGTAACTCAATCAGAATTGAAAAAGTTACAGCGATTTTTCTATAGCTTCATAATTTGAGATATAGGTACAAAATCGCGTAACTATAACTTTTCTAGCGCTCAATGAATAGTTAAAAAAATAATAAATTAATTAATTATTAATAAATAATTAATAATTAAAAGGTTATAAAATTATCTACAATTTTGTCCTTGGGTGCATTTCAATCCGATCAGAATTAAAAATGTTACAGCGATTTTTCTATAGCTTCATTGAGATAGACAAAATCGCATAAATATAACATTTCTGAATCAATGAAATGCAGCCAAAACAATGAACAATTCTGCAAAACTGAAAAAGTTGAGCAACAACAAAAACCATGCAAAAAAATTTTAGTAAAAACAATGAATAAATACAGTTAAAAAATAATTTTTGATGCCATTTAAAAGGTTATAAAATTATCTACAATTTTGTCCTTGGGTGCATTTCAATCCAATCAGAATTTAAAAAGTTACAGAATTACGATTTTTCTATAGATCCATTGAAATAGACAAAATCGCAAAAATATAACTTTTCTGACGATCAATGAAATGCAGCCAAAGTAGCAAAGAAAATCCTGGAAGAATGAGAAAGTTGAGCAACAACAAAAAGCATGCAAAAAAAATGTAAACAAGCAATCTGTCCGTCCGTATAGAATTCAATGAAAAAATAAAATAAACATGGCTAACCTACAACTTTGTTGATAAGGTTTTGTAGTTCTAGAGTCTATCAACAAAATCTAGCAACATAAGTTTATGATCAGCCCTGCTTTTTTGATTCACGTTCTCATATTTTTCCAGGTCCCAATGTTTGCGGGCTAAACTTCGAGAGGAACGTTTCGATTCATTCTTATGCAAAGTCTATAGAATATATCGACTCATAACCGCCAAAATATCTTAAGCGACATAATATCCGATTTATGTTTTTTGATGAAAATCGATAATTTGCGATGGTTTACATCGTCTGTCAAAATTTCATAGGTGTACGAAATTAGATTATGAATTTAAACCAAAAGCAATTTTAGCTTAAGTACACACTACATGTTTGTTTACATTTTTCATGACAGCAAAGTGTCGCTTAAGATGAAATTCTCTAAAAGAAATTAATCAATATAAGAGATAAAATTATTAAAATAAAATTAATAGCAAAGAGATAAGAGATAAAAGATAAAATTAATAGCAAAGATAATTAAAAAAACCTTCTCCTGTAAAATTTTCTTTTTGGCGCTTAAGATATTTTGGCGGTTATGAGTCGATATAGTCTCTGGCTTATGTACAAAATTTTATGGTATGTGGAGTCTTAAGAGGTTTTAACATTTTTATATAGTTACTTTTTATGAAAGTTAGGCGTAATTTTCACTTGCTCATATACGAGCACGATCTTGTTGTTATTATATAAACATTTTTGTTTAAAAATTGTTTGGGACATGTAAACAAATTGATTAGAGTTAGATTAAAATTTTGTTCTTCGCTACCACAAAGAAGTAATAACCATTGAATAACCATTTTTTAAGGTGACAACTATAAACTAAAATATTCATGTTTTTAACAGGTTTCTAATTCTTTTCAAAATATAGTTTCAAACATTGTTATGCTATTTTATTAAGTTTAACTAGTTTTGCATATTAGCACTGAACGAGACTCGAAACGGTGTAAGTCTGAACTCATTGCAGGTGTGTGACTGTGATAAGGATAAGAAGCTTTTATTTACTGAACAAAGCTATATTTTATGAAAAGAAAGCTGTTTTCAACGGAACTTTGATTAAAGCTTTCATGCAATTATCTCCTTTGATAAGCGAGAGCAATAAAAACACTAAAAGCTTTGGTGTATTCCGAGGTTTGAACCGATTTTTTTTTTTAATAAATTGTAATGTATTAAACGAATTAAACGTATTTAATTCGAGACACGAAAGAGCTTATTTAAGTTCAAAAGCATCACAAAACAGAAAATTTTCAAAAATGAAAACCATGTAATAGAATTTATAGACAAAAAAAGCCGCCTTATTAAATTACAAGAATTAAGCGAAGTTCATCTAGGCAACTCTTACGCCTCTTACGCACTTACGGATATTCTTCTACTGCCTTGGCACTATGATAGATTAATTTAATTCTGCGTGGCATTTAATATCAAACCTCTTCCTTCTCATGATACAAAATCAGAATCCGGAAATTCAAGGTGAAATTAATACAGTCACTAAATTAACCACACCATATTAAGTTTACCTTAAAAATACAAAAAAAAAAAATTTAAGCTTGGCCAAATGAATCACATGCTAGTGACTTCCATGACAACTTATTTAGAATTATATTATGGTCTTGTTAAGATTAAGAATTTTGCAAAAAATGTTGATGAATTTCTTCTAAATATTAATGGAATAATAATAATAAAATAATAAACTGGCCATTTCAGCCCTTGAAAGGAAAAAACGTTGAGCGCGGTCAATTCCTGAACCTACACAGAACATCTAATATACATGTTCTCAAAAAGATTTAAATGGCATATTTACTCTCTAAGGTTTGCTATTGTTTGCAAGAGGAGACAGCCAATCAGCAAAATTAATTTCAATATAAAAATTTTCTGCGTCAACTAAGATTCAAAGCTCGGACTTCGACTTGTAAAATTGGCTCGGAACGATCCTCTCTCTTACACATTCGAATGCTGCCGTCGAACATTTGTTTAAAAGAAGAAAAAAATTATAATATCTACAGAAAACTTTTTCATTTTTGTTTTACATTTATTAAATTATTTGTAAAATATAAACTAAACTAGCTGTAAAATCAAATGTTTCTTTCTTAGTCTTAAGACAAAAAAAAAGAGGGAATAGTTTGAGGAAAAAACAATTTCATAATTTATGCGAGAAGAATAATCTGAAACTAAGATCATATCTTCTACGCACATATATCATCTAGTGTCCTTTTAATAATTGAAGAAATCCAAGACACAGCGTGTTAGCGGTGATCGTCGAGACCAAAGTTCCAGTAGAAAAATTAAAAAACAAAACAAGATCAAAACAAAGTAAACAGTAAACAAGCCAAACAGTAACAAAAAGGATAAAGCTATCGGACGCTGTTCCAATTTGATTGTATCTAAGTTTTTGTCCAAATACAGCGATAACTCCTTGCTAACCAAACCCGACGACATAATGTTCATCAGCATCTCGTTGAGATAGTGTTTTAGGTAGGAATGATGGCGCATGTACATTGTCAAAGGCACCGTCATAAGGGTCTCTTGCAATATAAAAACACGTTTACTTATTTCAGTTTGCTGACGATTGAAATATCTAACTGTTGGACCGAATAAAATAAGCACAATCTTCGAATCACCACTCTGTATTTTTTGCAACATAGCTTCTCTTGTGTTCAATTCATCATCGATATATTCCATATTTGCACCACCTACATAACCTTTCAGTACAGGCTCCAATGATGGCGATAAGAAGAATGTATAATTTTGTTTAACAACTTCGAATATCGTCTTCATATTCGTTTTCGAACGTCCATCTTGTAGAATTAAGAATAATTCGCCAATATAGGCGTTACGTATTATCAGCGTGTACAGCAGCCAGATGGCTAGCAAGTATCGCGCAAAGTTTCGTCTGGGAATACCGGAGTTTATAGATCCACCATATAATGAACTCCATAGGTTAGTAAACGGCATCCGGTTATTATTTCCGAAGACAAAACGTATCATTTCATTGTTACCTAGAAACTTAAGGCTAAAGATGATCAAAATTCCGCATAGGATACTGGTGGAAAAGCAGGACCAGATGATGTATTTGAATGGTTTCGTCAGACGCTCAAATGGTGACATCATGCGCCCCTTCGGTATGACAACAACCACTGCTGTGCTCATGTATGAAAACGTAGCGAGCAAGTAATCCGAACGTATTTTGTTGTATACGAATATACCCATGGTAATGTTGATTTGACCAATGTGAACCTGTGAAAGAAGATGTGAAACAAATAGACATGTTTGTCAAAATTAAACTTAAATTTCATGAAATCATGGAAATTTCAAAATAAATATATGATTAAACTATCTGTAAGTTAGTTTCTCTCCATAGATATAAATTAATTTTCTAATTTAGAATTAGAGCTTTTTTAGAGCAACATCGGACGTTGAGCAAAGTGAAAATTAAATTAAGAAATTAAATAAAATACGTTTCTACCGGATAAATGAACAAGTCTCGCTGCTTCCCGACAGATGGCGTTTCTGTAGCAGATTAATTCTTTACATGACAACAGTTGTTGTAAATCGCCGAAGTGTAAGCCAAATAGTTTTTATTGTCGTTAAACATGTGAGTGGCGGCCGTGGCGCAGTGGGTAGAGTGCGTGACCCACACGCCAGAGAACCCTGAGTCAATTCCATCTGACACAGACAGCTTTTTCAATTGAATTAATTTTTCTGTTCCGCCGTCACCTCTCTGCAGACAATGGCGAAGCTAAGAGAGTAAGATAATGCCATGTAAAGCTTCTTCAGAACATGAACATTAACCGAAAGAACGCTCTGGTGCAACGAAATATTTCCAGGAAAAGGAATTGAAGGCATCAAAGACGAAGATCCATGTCACACGCAAGTTGTACTTATAGAATCATTAGGAGTTTATCAGAGCATTTGCAAACGTTTTAAAGCATTTGTAATGATTCAAAAGTACTACAACTTCCCCAAGCGCATAAAATTACTTGTATCTTTACCTTTACCTTTACCTTTGCCTTTACCTTTACCTTTACCTTTACCTTTACCTTTACCTTTACCTTTACCTTCACCTTTACCTTTACCTTTACCTTTGCCTTTATCTTAACCTTTACCTTTACATTTACATTTACCTTTACCTTTACCTTTACCTTTACCTTCACCTTTACCTTTACCTTTACCTTTACCTTTACCTTTACCTTTACCTTTACCTTTACCTTTACCTTTACCTTTACCTTTACCTTTGCCTTTATCTTTACCTTTACCTTTACCTTTACCTTTACCTTTACCTTTACCTTTACCTTTACCTTTACCTTTACCTTTACCTTTACCTTTACCTTTACCTTTACCTTTACCTTGACCTCTACCTCTACCTTTACCTTTACCTTTACCTTTACCTTTACCTTTACCTTTACCTTTACCTTTACCTTTACCTCTACCTTTACCTTTACCTTTACCTTTACCTTTACCTTTACCTTTACCTTTACCTTTACCTTTACCTTTACCTTTACTTTACCTTTACCTTTACCTTTACCTTTACCTTTACCTTTACCTTTACCTTTACATTTACCTTTACCTTTACCTTTACCTTTACCTTTACCTTTACCTTTACCTTTACCTTTACCTTTACCTTTACCTTTACCTTTACCTTTACCTTTACCTTTACCTTTACCTTTACCTTTACCTTTACCTTTACCTTTACCTTTACCTTTACCTTTACCTTTACCTTTACCTTTACCTTTACCTTTACCTTTACCTTTACCTTTACCTTTACCTTTACCTTTACCTTTACCTTTACCTTTACCTTTACCTTTACCTTTACCTTTACCTTTACCTTTACCTTTACCTTTACCTTTACCTTTACCTTTACCTTTACCTTTACCTTTACCTTTACCTTTACCTTTACCTTTACCTTTACCTTTACCTTTACCTTTACCTTTACCTTTACCTTTACCTTTACCTTTACCTTTACCTTTACCTTTACCTTTACCTTTACCTTTACCTTTACCTTTACCTTTACCTTTACCTTTACCTTTACCTTTACCTTTACCTTTACCTTTACCTTTACCTTTACCTTTACCTTTACCTTTACCTTTACCTTTACCTTTACCTTTACCTTTACCTTTACCTTTACCTTTACCTTTACCTTTACCTTTACCTTTACCTTTACCTTTACCTTTACCTTTACCTTTACCTTTACCTTTACCTTTACCTTTACCTTTACCTTTACCTTTACCTTTACCTTTACCTTTACCTTTACCTTTACCTTTACCTTTACCTTTACCTTTACCTTTACCTTTACCTTTACCTTTACCTTTACCTTTACCTTTACCTTTACCTTTACCTTTACCTTTACCTTTACCTTTACCTTTACCTTTACCTTTACCTTTACCTTTACCTTTACCTTTACCTTTACCTTTACCTTTACCTTTACCTTTACCTTTACCTTTACCTTTACCTTTACCTTTACCTTTACCTTTACCTTTACCTTTACCTTTACCTTTACCTTTACCTTTACCTTTACCTTTACCTTTACCTTTACCTTTACCTTTACCTTTACCTTTACCTTTACCTTTACCTTTACCTTTACCTTTACCTTCACATTTACCTTTTTACATATTTACCATTACTTTAAATGGTTTTTGACCTCATGGCGAAAATGACAAAATAAAAAAAAAATTGGAGACGTGATATCTGGAGAGGCGAGCCTCTTAATTCAATAAAAACGCATCAATAATAAAAAAACGTTGCATGAAATTATCACTCCGTGACTATAGGCGCTGTGGTATATTTTATGGAACGACGGTAAAGCTGGGGTTTTTTATCACAAAAAATCAAAAACAAAAAAAAACATAATAGGGCATGAAGCCCTTCAGGAATAAGAAAAAGAGTAGGACAAAGATTTGAACAAAGATTAGAGCATGCAATTGGAAAAGGACTAGAACAAGTATTCAGCCAAAGAATGAGAAAAAAGTACAAGTACTGGGAGCAGAATAAGGACAAAGATTAAGGCAGACCTAAAACAATATTTAGAACCAGATTGGAAAAAGGATAAAGATAAGAAATGGGACAATACATACAACAAGGATTAAGACACACTCATGACAAGATTTAGGACAACCAATAACAATAGAGTTTAGCTACTACAGCTTTTTCGCACATTCTCAGCATTAACCCATTTAAAGCCGCAACCCAAAAATCTTTGAAATTATCAACGATATTGAAACTAGTGGCTCAAAATAAGTTAATGTGGGAAAAATTTACCCACCAATATATGGTTGGGCTCAAGGACAACACAAGACATCACGACTAACCATGCAAAGACATAACCATGCAATTACACAATAGTTTTTAATCTACTTTTGAGTTGACCTTTAGACAAATTAACATCAAAAAAGCTACAATTGTTAACTAATTTACTCATACGGTTTAAAGGAGCAGTTAACATATAATTTGTTCTACTAAATGGTAAGTAAATTAAATTGTTAGCATTTCTACTGCTTCTACGATTAGAGTTAAAATGTATAAGAGAAAGAAGTTCTGGAGAATCAAATACACCGGTTATGAGTTGGTGTAAATAGACGATGTCTGCAGACTTCCTTCGCTCACTCAATGATTGCATTTTTAGAAGTTTTAAGCGATCCTCATAAGGAGGAAGGTTTAAAATGTCAAATCCACTTAAGCCCCTTAGGGCAAACCGAATAAAGCATTTTTGGATTCTCTCTATTCGATCAACATGCACATTGTAACTTGGAGACCAGACTTGACTTGCGTACTCCAAGTGAGGACGCACTATTGCATAATACAATGTTGTAGTCGTAATCATGCTATTGAATTCTTTGGCCCAGCGTTTAATAAATCCAAGCATAGAAGATGCTTTTTTACAAATGTTATCAATATGAATGTTAAAGGAAAGCTTAGAATCCATACATATTCCCAGATCTTTAACGACATCCACACGACATAAAGCAGTATCTTTTATTTTATAAGCAAAAACTAAATTATTCCTTTTTCGCGAAAAGGTCATAGTTTGGCATTTATCTGGATTAAGAAACATATTATTTTTAGAACACCAAACTTCAAAAACTTTCAGATCGGACTGGAGTAGGGCTGAATTGTCTTGAGAATTTATTTTTCTGTATATTTTCATATCATCCGCATAAATAAGCAGATGAGAGTTTTTAATGATATGGGTCACATCATTAATGGCTAAAATAAACAGAAGTGGACCTAGGTGACTTCCTTGAAGAACACCAGATAACGCAATAAACTCAGCAGACAAAACCCCTCGGAATCGTATTTGATAAGATCGTTCTGTCAAATACGATTTAATCCAGCTTACAAAATATTGTGGAAATCCAATGGACTTAAGTTTAAATAGAATTAAATTGTGTGGTAACTTATCAAATGCTTTGCTAAAGTCAGTGTAGATACAGTCGACCTGGCAACCAGATTCAATGGTGTTTAAGCAAAAGGTTGTAAAATCGAGTAGATTAGATACCGTAGATCTGCCATTAACAAAACCATGCTGTCGAGTTGTTATGACTTCACGGCAGTGAATTTTTACCCGATCATACACGATTCGCTCAAAAAGTTTTGGAATCGATGACAGTTTAGCAATGGGCCTGTAATTAATAACATCATTCCTGCAACCTTTTTTATAAATAGGACTAATAAATGATTTTTTCCAAAACAGTGGAAAATAACTTTCGTCTATAGATTTATTAAATAACAAAGAGAGTGGTTGACACAAAATTGAACCGCATTGAGTTAACACTGCGGCAGGAATTCCATCAGGTCCAGCGCTAAAATCTTCATCGATCGAACTAATATATTTTAAAATATCCTCTGAGGTAAAGGATAAAGAGTCCATAGATACTCTGGGTGTAGTATTCATATATTCAAAATACTCCATATCTGGATGAAAAGAATCTGAACAAAATGATTCTTTAAAAAGATTGGCAAAAAGGCCACTTATTATGACAGGATCGTCTGTAAACCCATTATGGGTTCTGAAAGATGAAGGAAACCCGTCAGATTTCTTCTTAGTATTAATGAATCCCCAGAATCTCTTTGGATCAGACAATATTCTAAACTTAATATTATCTAACCATTGCAAAAGAAGGTGGACAAGACTTTCTTCTATAAAAACGATTCTGACAAGGAAAAGATCAGGATAAGGATGGCTAAGGATAAGGATGAGGTAAGGATATGGATAAGGAGGGAAAGTTTGGAAAAGGAAAGGATAGAGTCAAGAATAAAGACAAAGAAAAAGATATGCTGTCACGTCACAAAAACACGGGTGTATCAAAGATACAGCCAATTCCGTTTTTCACTACTTTAGGTTATGTTGTCATATCACCGACACCTCTGCTTGTGTATCTAGATTTTTTTCTATCTCCTGATAAGATACCAGAACTTTTTTTTTTCCTATCTTACATCTTTGTCAAGATACAGTGCTTCTTTCGATTTTTTTAAGGTTATGCTATATATTTCATATTAAAAAATTTAAATATATGAGGGGGTGTTTTGCCAAATTACTTCGGCTGTGCATAACCTACACAAAAAGACATGCTAGCTTGCGAAAACTTGATAATGGTAGTGTACTGTATGTATGTCTGTGGAACGGTACGGATTGATATCTGTTGTGTTTATTTTTTATGTACTCGTAGCGCTCGTTCACGCAATCATTTTCGCCACATTATGATGATCCATAGTAATTTCGGTACGGTACGCTACTATAGCATACTGCTTATTTTCTTCGTTCACTACTTGTAACGCCCTTGTTTTTAAATCTTTCAGAATTTATATTAAGTTAATTTTAATCTTATATCTAGAACTCAAAATTATATTTTTAAAACCATTTTAAATCACATCGAATATCCTTACCAATTCCAAAGATCCCGATGCAGTTCCGTTTTTATAAACGAGTCCACGCTCTGGCATCACTAGCTTAATATTAAAATTCATTTTCTCCGCTAGCAGCGATAAAATACTGCCTTCAATGCCACGTATTATTTGCTTTCCTCCTTTCTCCTTCGGCTCCTCGATAAAAGTATATGGCGGATTAGGCCATGTTGAAACCACCAAATCACAACCATGCAAATTTGCTACCTTAGCGGGAAAGAACTCTCGATCTAACTTAAACTCCTGAGCTTCCTGGCGTAATGTGCGAAAAGATAAATAAAGTAGTGGTTTTGAAGAAGCACATCTCTTAGGATTGTACGGAAAGTACGTGTACACGTAGGGCGTGGTGCCAATCATAATAAATACATTTATATTCGTGACATACAAAGTAAAGAGACGCTGAAATATAATCTTTATATTTTCAAGACGGTCTCGACCGGTGCCGGTGTAGACAATGCAAAAGAACCCATTCCGAAGATATTGATTACGTTTACTGACCAGATCAATCTCCAAATGACTGCAAGTAGATAATTGTTGATTTACGTTATGCAAGCTATGCAGTTATGTATATGGTGGGGAAATAACTCACTCGAATGCCTCCATGCTGTCCAAAAACCAAATGGCTTTGTCTCTGCTACCATAGGAGCGAAAGAAAATCTCTTCCTCGGTAAGATTACCAAATATTTCGTCAGTCTCTGATTGACTGTAGGCGTTTTTACCCTCCGTGATGAACTTTATATTTGAGCCATCAGATTTTTGTCCCACGTTATTACTGGAACGCACGAGTATTTCTGTAATTATGTCATAATGCTGATACTCAGACTGACGATTGAGCGCATACTGGGCAATGGTTAAGGAGGTGATTGTGGACTTCGAATATTCGTTGTTAATAACCCAGACAATTGCCAAAACGAGTGTTAGATTTACTGTTGAGCCTATATTGCTTACTTCACTTTCCAATAAACACATTTTGGGTAGTTAAATGTGAGTTTTGTTTTTATTTTTAATTAAAATTGCATTCTACTAACTTCAAAAGTTTTTGCAATACTGACCAGCCTTAGGTTGAATATGAACTGCATTAAAATGCTAGGTTCTTGCAAATGTTATTCATCACATGAACATGCAAGCCATTTTGTAATTATATAAATTTGTCACGTCAAATCACAGAGTTTTGTAAAGTAGTTAATGTAGGTTCGAACTTTGTTTTGTTAAATAAGACCGTTTCATCTTTTAAATAATTTGCTTTGGTCACGTTTTAGTAAAAATTAAAATATATATAGAACTCATTAACCAAACTAATACGAGGGCAATTTGAGAAGTCAGTGACTTTTTGAATGAAATGTATTTTTTTCGGCAGTAGTAATTTTCTCGGCAATTGTCATAATCTATCAAACTTAAGTAGCTGAGTGGATCACAACGAAAACCACGCAAGACTACTGATGAGTTGGTGTAGCCGCCAACGAAACATCTGTCTTGTAGTAAATGTGATTTTTTACTATACAGAGTTGTTGTTTAATTTTTTTTTTGTTTTTAGCTTTGAACCAAGGTTTTCAGGTGGAATACCTTTTCAGTCAGGTCTGCTTGGTTCGAAATGGGAAGGAAAGGGCAGTCAAGTAAAACACGTGTAGGATGTTCTTAGCGTGGTGGAAAGCCACAGAAATATGTGAATTTAAATCAGAGGCAAGTGTTATGCCTTTACCTCAGCCAATTCAGTTACCATCAACTACCATCAACTACAACTTCAAGTCGTAAATATTGATGAATTTTTAATTTCAGTTGATTAGGCATGAGGTTAGAAAATTTTAGAAAGGTTTAAAGCGAAGGACAATGGCCTGGCCGGGAATCGAACCCGGTGCCTCTGGGGTAACGGTCGAGCACGCTACCTACTTGACTACCGAGGTCGCCAATAAATCGATACATTTAGTCCAGCGATTTCCTAATTTTTTTATTCCTGTCAAATAATAGATATTATCAAGGTCTTGAAGATAATCATTTGTTTGAGTAATTACCTCTTCATTCGACTATAATCTCTTACCGCCGAGCTATTTTTTCAGGTTTGAAAATAGGAAATTGTCGCATGAGTCTAAATCTGGAGAATATGGTAGATGGGGTAGGAGTTCGTAGCCCATACTATGGAGTTTTGTCATGGTGACTATAGACTTAGGCGCCGATATTTTTTCATGGTGGAAGAGTACTTTTCTCTTAGCCAAATGCAGTCGTTTTTGTTTCAAATCAATGTCAAATCTTTCCAATATTCACCTGTTATTGTTTTACCTTTTTCAAGGTAACCGATGTGAATGACGATGTAAATGATTTTGTTGACTGATAGACCCACCTTGGCCTGCTTTGGTGCACTTTTAACCGGAGAAGTCCTCTGCTTTGAGTGTTTCTTGATCTCTGGTATGTTGTGATGTATCCATGGTTCATCTACACTTACGAAACGGCGCAAGACTCCTTCAGATTACGGTTAAACATCGCTAAACTCTTCTTTGAAGTGATCACATGGTTATGCTTATGGCCGAGTGTGAGCAATAGTGACACCTATTATAGCTTTTTTATACAGCCTCAGCCGACTTATGCACTTTCATTCTCCGTTCGTCCAATTTCATTCCATGGATTTTATTGACGATTTCTGGCGTGACGACCTCTTTTGGGCGACCAGAACATTCAGCTTTACTTATGCTGGTGCGACCATAACTGACATACTGACATCTTTGCTAATTAAGAATTTTTTAATTTTTTGTTTTGTTTCAGATGACTAGAAGGATTAAATCAGCCGCATCTTTTTAATTTTGAATTTTAATTTTTTTTTTTTATTGAACATTTTTTTTATGTTGAAATAAAATTTATCTTTAGGCCATGTATGTTAACAACAAGACAACATGAAGACAATGAAGGTAACAACCAATAACAACAACAACGACTCGGTATAAAGCAAATCCTACAGCAGACTAGACAGACTGTTTTTCTGGCCGCTACACCAACTCATCATGACTTGCATGACTTTTCACTGTGATCCACTCAAGCTACTTAGGTCCTACTTATACTTGCAATTAAGCCAAAAAAGTTACCCGGAAGTTTATTTGGCTGAGAGAACGCTTTTACATTAGAAACTGAGTTCTTACCTCCTTTTGAAGAACTGTGTGTCAATGTTAACCTTGATTGTGTCATACTTTAAGGTAGGGGTAGGCACAATTCTTGCACGTGCTGCGACTGCGTGTAAGCAGCGAGCAAGCAGCGTGCATAATCAATTCCATGATGAATTTGGGGGTGAATCGGATTGCGGAATAGAAAATCCTCTCTGTAATCCTCTCACAATATGCAATCACAAGAGCTTACTTAAGATTGCGTTAGTGCAGAAAAATATGTATTCATCTCGCGTACAGAACGATCAAAGCTTCTGTGTTCAAGCGAACGTCAAGCAGGCAATATCTGCGCTGGCCTGTTCTCTAATACCTATAAGATTTCTGCAAAAACCACTTTAGCACTACTTTGTTTTCAGTGTGCTTTATAGAAACCGTAAGAGCGAGAGCATGCTGTTGTGAAAAGTAAGTGTTGCATATCTAGCATATTAAGAGGATTGCTTATTAAAAGGGACTTTTTTTTACAATTACTACCAGCAGCTATAAAATCGCTTTGCAAAAACAACTTCTTGGCATATTTATAAGGGTTTTGCAAGAGCATGCAACCATTATAATTCTACATCTGCCTCCTAACATATTTATAACTAATATTTTCTTAGAACTGAATCACCATAATAAATTTATACTTTTTTTTTTGCGCGTAACTACTTAAAAGCAAGTGTTGAACAAAAAACGTTATCGAGATATAAACATGATTAAATTCAAAATATTAAATAGTAAAACTATAAAACGCCCTTTTTTTATATAAATGGCATGCAACATTGATTATGAACTGCTCTAAGCACACTGAGCACAATTCTATATAATAATCTATATTACGCTCTTCTTACGCTCTATCTCATTATATTTGGGCATGTCCCTCGTTTCCTTTAATATCGAATTTATGAAGCAATGCTGTCACCCGTGAAGCAATCAGCGTGCAACCAAAATACACGTACGGGCAAAATGCCCATACGTGTAACTTTGCCCACCCCTACTTTAAGGCATAGCCTTAACTCATGTGCATCTTCGAAAATCAGTGAAAAGTCATGCATATGTCCCGATGCCTGATGTTTTTTGAATGCATGATTCAAACTCTTGCACATTTAGTTTTAATATAAATGTTTTTGGTAAGGATATAAGTAGTTCTATTGTAGAATAAAATTAAAGAATATTCCACAAATATTTCTCAACTTAAATGTATTTCCATGTGCAAAATATGTACTCCAATTGTCCCAATGCCTTTTTTTGGAATGGCGATATGGTTGGTAAAACAATGGATTTAAAAATATTTATTAATGTTTTAGTGTAAAGCGCGAAAAAAGTCTCAAATTTCAGCCGCTACAATAGAATACCTCCTTAACAGATGGTAATTGACAGGATCAGTGTTGAATTTAATGTTACTAAGCGGGAAATTAAAAAAGTCACTGATTTCTCAAAATTTCAAAAAATCATTGATCTCTCAAATGGCCCTCGTATATGGTCGGCACAATGCAAAATTTGGTAACAGCTTCTATTTCAAAATGAATGGTTAATTTTTCCAAATTGCATCAAAGTTAGGAAAAACTCAACCGTTTTTGAAAAAAAGTTGCATGTCTAGGATGTGTTTCCTATGGACGTTTTCACAGTTAGCAAATGCAATTAAATTCGAAAATGGTTTTTTGATTAGAAATAGAGAAAGACAATTTTATTTAATAAGGTAAACATTTATTTAATTAATTGCTCAGAGCGTGCGCGTTCATAAGGTTTTTGGTAATGCAACTAAAGTACAAAATGTTTTTTAAAAACTCAGCGATGACCATAACAAGAAAACACACAACTTGTCCACTAAGTAAAATATTCCAAAATTTAAAAACAAATAGCTAAGAATGTGACGCAGCTCTGCATCCCCGCCTGCCTCCCCGCTCTGCATTGTCAGATAGCTTTTCCTATTTTTTTCCACTCTCATATGAGCATTTCTCATAACCGACGATACAAACTCAACACAAGGTTCTTGAATGGATTGTTGATGGTTCTTGAACCGACTTTACAATCCCAGACTTCTTCTTTGGGACTACCTGAAGTCGCGGATTTATGCCAACGAGCCTCAGGCAATCGCAGAACTAAAGCAGAATATTCAACAGGAATGCGAACAGTTATCACCGGAAATGTTGCGGAGTCATGGAAAAAATGCGATAAAACGGGTAAATATCTATCAACACTGACGGCGGATATCATCTTTTCCACTTACCAAATAAGATTTTAAAGGTCCTAATAGAGATTTCCATCACTCAAAATAATTTTTTTTATATAGTTAGTAAAAAAGTTATTCAACAACAAAATTGGATGATTAACTTTGCGCCAACTTGTATAATAGGAGGTTGGTCGCGTTTGGAAACATGAAAGTGACGTCCAGGAAATGGTTGGATGGACATTAGCCTGGAAGATTTATCTGTTGCGGATCAATTTCTTGATCCAATTTGGCAAGGGGCGCCGTAGGATTTAGCCAAAAGGCAGGTGTCTACGATAAACACTAAAGTTCTGTACCAGCTGACATTAAAGTAAACAATCAAAATGGCTGAAAATGTATAGATACTTACGGGATATATTTTCCAACACAACAACAATAAGGAAAAAAATCATGCCTGCCTGGAACAACGCATCCCGCAAAATTTAAAAATTCCCATTACTTTTTAAACACACCTCGTGAAAAAGAGTGCAATATTTTTTTTAAGTCGTTACAATTTTTTTTTATAATTAAAATAAACACTTGGAGTTTAGATTTTTAAAGAACTTTGTCAAGGAAATGTGTATGTTAGATATGTATTCAATTTGTCTACGTCCGAATTTTTTTTTTGTTTTTTTTTTTTTTAATAAAAATGTACATTTAGAGTATAGATTTTTTACAAACTTCTTAGTAATTGACATTTAAACAAATTCATTTCATTTCAGTCCGGCAAAGTTTTTAATATGGTAAGTCTTGTTGGTTGATTGCTACTTGCTGCTATTTCAACGATATATTTTTTGTTTCTGGTAGAAAGTATGCCAGGAATCAAGCCACCAAGAAAGTAACATAGATGAAACGTTTTATTAAGAAAAAGAAAAACGGTAAGAAAAAACGTGATTCTCACTGTACATGGCCGTGCTTATCAGTAGAAATGGTGGAATGCATCCAAAGGACATAAAGATGGGAAATAATATGTTTCCTAATAGCGAACCGCAACGTCCAAACATTGAAGACTGCGAGACGACGATTGTTCTAGAATATATAACAGAACAATGGGTAACTGTGTAAATTTTAAAAAAAATATATACGAATAGTTACAGATTCATTCATTGCAACCAAAATTGTGAAACAATATCTGGTATATCTTCATGTTTATCTTTTTTTTCTTTTCTTACCTCAATAATGTAGGAAATAAATTCACTGAAGCATTTACAATGGTTGTTATGGCTATGTTTCCCATGGAGACGAAAAGGGACGATATGATTAAGGTCGATAGTGCAGTTCCGGACCAATATAGTGCAATGCCGCTAGAGCCAGCTAAAATTGAACTTATAACTAATAGAATAAAAAGATGATTAACACATTAAAGACCTACTAACGTGTAAATATTACTTAAAATCCATCTTTCACCGAGGCTTGTAACCAAAGACACGGCTACCAGATAACCGAAAAGTGAAGCTAAGCCAACGATGATATTATTCGAGTACGAAGCACTTGATAATGACTGGTATAGAGATATAAAAATAAATAAAAACGACCATTTATATGACAAAATTCAAAATTTCACATCTTACTATTTGACAAAGATCACGCGATATATTCTGGTCCAACAAAGAGGTCTTATTTACGCTATACTCAATAATAGCACACATGCTGGGTGACATCGTGGAGCTGTGCTCGAATTCACTGATCGTTGCAAATAGTTGTGGCAGCCAGAGCATAATAGTACTTAGCCTTATTTTCCCAGAAGACAATTTTTATATATTTATAATACTTTCAGACTATCTTGTCATTCCTTACCCAATAAAAATACAGGCGCTTATGAGATAAACTTGCAGCGACAATCCTAAATAGGGTTTTCTAAAAAGCGGTGCCAGCTGCTTCCGTGTTGCTCGCAGTTTCGCAGCAAAATTTAATTTATCCGCTGTAGATGATGTTTTCAGTTCATTGTCTAGATTAGCGATTTTTAGAAGGAAGAGATAAAGACAGTGATATAAAATATCTAGAGATCTGTTTAAAACGGTAACATACCGCGTAGGTATGTTTTGGGTTGCCACTATTTTTGGCGTAGATCATTTGGAAAATTTCCAATGCCTCCGTATTGCGACCGAGTGACATGAGAAATTTCGGACTCTCAGGAAAACGGGTAAAAAGTAGGCCACTAAGCAGGCTAGGTAGTGCACTAATGGCGATGAAGAGTCTCCAAGAATTAACTTAAGTCCAGATAGAACTTAAATTTTACGATTTTTTCTATAATTATATCATTTACTTACAGCTTAGTCCAGCTATGGTTAAACTCAAATTTATAGGCAAAATTATCAAAGCCAATACGGGTAAAATTAGTGACGCTACTGTCAGCATTACACCAACGGACATCAGGATGCGTGCTCGATACTGTTTGCCATGAAATTCCGTCAAATATGACATCAACACCGCGAAAGGACCACAAATGCTGCACATAACGGTTATGAGAAGATATACAATTAGCAAGGTTTTTCGGGGTTAAAATAAAGAATTAATACAAAGATTATTAAAAGAAAATACTACTGTATATTTCTTTAGAAACCAATGTCGAAGTAATGAAAGAAAAAGCCTTCAAGTGTCCTTAAGTAATGTTTAACATTTAATATTTACAGAGAACGAACCCCTTTACCAGGAAAAAAAAATTCTCACAGTAAAAAAAGCTCGCACAAGCACAAGTGCTGCAAGCAGATCTTTTATATGCCAGGCGAAACCAACTGAGATGAATGTAGCTGAACTAGTGCGAGTACCGAAAGCAGACAATTGTAAATTTGGATTATCCATACTTCACTGCCGGAAACGTTTTTTTGAATGTTGTATACACATATCATATCGATTGCCATTTGAAACTTGGCAATTTAGACAGGAAAACAAAGCTAGAATTCAAGGAAATTCTAGGAAAATAAATTTAAGGAAAAAAATGGTTCTTTTAGTCGATAATGTTAAGCAAAGTCACGGTACTACAAATTATGGCAATACTGCCACACTTTTTTTTCCAGACACAATATAGATACTTCAGCAGAAATTACAAAGATTTATAAGAGACTGATATCATATTTTTCATTTACTTATGTAAAGAATTTTGTCTTATAATAAGTCTGAAAAGAAATGGAGAAAAGTTAAATTATTTTCTTACAGAACGCTGAAATATTTACAATCAAAACTATACTGCCGTCCTAAGAAAGTCACAAACGCCAAAATTCCAAAATTGAGATAATCGGGTAGACTCGGAACCGTAAATGAGTTTTGATTTTTGTGTTAAGCTAAGAATACCGATTTCCAACTGGAAATGACCGAAAAACGTTAAGTAACATGGTCACATCTACCATTTCCAGTCTAAAAAAAGAAAGATAAAAACGAAAAAGTGAAATATCTCAAAACTACTAAAATGGAGATGTAACTTTCTTGCTTAGGACGGCAGTGTAATTGGTTCTACATATGAGCGATTCCATCAATTATCGGCCAACTGTGGAGCTCACCATCTAGAATTTTTTTGTAACTTTTCTAATTTGAAGAGAATGGTGGAAAATGTTAAAAAAAAATTTCTTTTTTTTTTAACTCTTTTATTTCAGCTGTGATCCATTACGGTATTTCTTTAATAAGTTGCTTTAGTCATGATTTCTTTTTTTTTTCATAGATTGTTGTTGGACTAAAAAAAAAGTAATAATGTACTTTTATATAAAAAACATGAACTTTTTGAAAAAATAGTGCCTTATTTAAAATGTTTGAGGAAAGCTCTTAAAATTAAGTTTCAAAACTGAAATCGAAGTTTAATACCCTTGCCCCCATTTTTAAATTTTTTCTCATAATTTCAAACCTTAGGAGGACGATCCTCACAAGGCAACGCGTGAGGGTCAAGGGGGGCGATCTTCACATGGCAACGTGTCTGACTGCCTCAACCTGGTGAGGCCAGCATTATCCATGTCGAACTCGTCTCAAGTCGACTCAAACCTCTGCGTGGTGTCCTCTAGAAACGGCAAACTGGCAACCGTTAGTTTGACGGCTAATCTGAGCGGCGGGCTCGCCCTGCCTTTAAAGGGTTGTGCGTTGGGTTTGATGCCCACCACGTAAAAACAAATTTCAATGAAACGACAAAGAAATAAGATAAAAATGATCCCCAAATCTGATGACGACTACCGCAAACGAAAAACTGACAACGATTTACGGATATGCACCTGGAACGTCCGAACCCTTAATTGGGATGGTGCCTCTATCCAACTGATAGATATCTTAGAAAGATACAAAGCTGATATCACTGCAATCCAAGAAATGCGATGGAAGGGACAGGGTTGCTCACGGCAAGCATCCTGTGATATCTACTACAGCGGCCATGCGGAGAAGCACGAATTTGGATGCGGATTCGTGGTTGGCAAGCGACTACGACATCATGTTCTGCGATTCACACCTGTGAACGAACGACTTGCCATAATCCGTGTCAAGGCAAGATTTTTCAACATAAGCCTGATTTGTGCGCACGCTCCGACAGAAGATAAGGACGATGAGACCAAAGACAGCTTCTACGAGCGCCTTGAAGAGGCCTATGAGCGCAGCCCCCGCCACGACATAAAAATCGTGCTTGGTGACTTCAACGCCAAGGTGGGAAAAGAAAATATCTTTGGTCCAACAGTCGGAAAGTTCAGCCTCCACGACAATACCTCCGATAACGGAATGAGCCTGATTGACTTTGCCGCAGCGCGAAACATGGTCGTTAGTAGCACTAGATTCAAGCATCTCAATATTCATAAAGCAACTTGGCTGTCTCCTGATCAAAAGACGCGCAACCAAATTGATCACGTTTTGATTGACGGAAGGCACTCTTCTAGTGTTTTAGATGTACGCACGATCCGTGGTGCCAATATAGACTCGGATCATTATCTTGTCGCAGCCAAGATCCGTACACGCCTGTGCGCAACCAAGAATGCGCGCAATCCAGCACAAAGAAAGCTAGACGTCGAAAAGCTGCAATCAAAGCAAACAGCCGAAGACTTCGCTACTCGACTCTCACTCCTGCTTCAAGAAAGCACTCCTCCGATCGACGATATATGCGCGCAGTGGAATCACATTTCCCACTCTATGCGTACGGCTGCCGAAGAGGTGATTGGCTATCACCGCCCTCGCCGAAACCAGTGGCACGACCAAGAGTGTCGCGACGCCACTGCAGAAAAAGATGCCGCCTACAAAGCCACCCTGCAGTCGGTTGTAACGCGTGCTGCTAAGGAGCGATACAAAGAGAAGAGGAGGGAAGAGAGACGCATTTTCAGGCGAAAGAAAAGGGAAGCGGAAATGCGTGAGTGCGAGAAAATTGAGATGCATGGTGACAGGAATGAGGTCCGAAAATTTTTCGAAAAAATAAGACGCCTGGCCGATGGTTTCAAGACCGGGGCCTCTTCCTGCAAGGATAAAAATGGGAATCTAGTGACAGATATCCAGAGTACACTGATGATGTGGAGGGAACACTTCTCTAGGCTTCTGAATGGCGACGACGACAACAATCCCGCCAATAGAGATGATATTCCGGAATCCCCAATTTTGGACGACAGCGTTGAAGTTCCGCTGCCCGACCATAGTGAAGTCTTGAAAGCTATAGCTCGGCTTAAAAACAACAAAGCCGCAGGAGCCGATGGCTTACCTGCTGAGCTCTTCAAGAATGGAGGCGAAGCTCTATTTAAATGCATTCATGAGCTTCTATGCAGAATATGGTCGGAAGAATGCATTCCAAACGATTGGAACCTCAGTGTGCTCTGCCCAATCCACAAGAAAGGCGATCCCACAATTTGCGCCAACTACCGTGGGATAAGCCTTCTGAATATCGCATATAAGGTCCTGTCGAGCGTACTATGTGAAAGACTGAAGCCCATCGTAAACCAGCTGATTGGACCTTATCAGTGTGGCTTCAGACCTGGCAAATCCACCATAGACCAGATATTTACGCTACGACAAATCTTGGAGAAGACCCTAGAAAAACAAATCGACACACACCATCTTTTTGTCGATTACAAAGCCGCCTTCGACAGTCCAATAAGGAATCATCTATATTCCACCATGTCTGAATTTGGTATTCCTGCAAAGCTCATCCGCCTTTGCAGAATGACACTGAGCAACACCAGCAGCACAGTTAAAATTGGAAAGGACCTCACTCCTCCATTCGATACCAAACGAGGTTTCAGACAAGGTGATTCCTTATCGTGCGACTTTTTCAACCTGATGATGGAGAAGATCATCCGAGCTGCTGATTTGAGACGCAGCGGCACGATATTCTACAAAAGTATTATGCTGCTGGCGTATGCTGATGATATCGATATCATTGGCCATAATACGCGCGAAGTCAGCGCAGCATTCTCCAGGTTAGCGAAAGAGTCGAGTCGAATGGGTCTTGTAGTGAACGCAGATAAGACGAAATACCTAGTGTCAACAAATAAACAGTCCCAGCGTCTTGGAAACCACGTCACTGTTGACAACATCTCCTTCGAGGTTGTTAAGGACTTCGTCTACCTGGGATCCAGCGTAAACTCTTTCAACGATGTCAGTATTGAGATAAAGCGAAGGATAACTCTTGCCAACAGGTGTTACTTTGGGCTGAGTAGGCAATTGAGAAGCAGAGCCCTCTCTCGACGAACAAAACTCACGCTCTATAAGTCACTAATCATGCCCGTCCTATTATATGCAGCACAAACCTGGACGTTGAGCAGTTCTGATGAAAAGACTTTGGGAGCCTTCGAGAGAAAGATCCTTCGTAAGATCTTCGGTCCAATCTGCGTCAATGGCGAGTACCGAATTCGATGGAACCACGAGCTGTATGAGCTGTACGCTGACATCGACATAGTTAAGCGTATCAAAATCGAGCGGCTCCGCTGGCTAGGTCATGTTGAGCGAATGGAAAACGACGCTCCAGCGAAAAAAATATTCGATTCGGTGCCCGGTGGTGGTCAACGCAGAAGAGGACGCCCACATCTTCGTTGGAAGGATCAGGTGTTGGATAACCTGACTACACTTGGTGTTTCCAACTGGCGCCAGCAAGCGCAGAACAGAAATGGCTGGCGCAATTTCTTATACGAGGCCAAAACCGACTTACGGTTGTAAGCGCCAGATAAGTAAGTAAGTAAGTAATTTCAAACCTTAACACTGAAACAGTATTCGAAAGACCATCTACGAGAACTGCCTTTTAAGTCTTGCGCCTTGGCAACATTAAGTATTTCCAGATGAATTTTGACAGTTCCACTCGAAAACTTTGAATTTATGTGCGTTTATTGTCTTTCTTATAGTGGTTTGGAACGTGTAATCTATGGAAAAAATAAAATGAATACGTTAACATTTTCGGAAGATAATTTTTTACAAGATTTTCGACATGGATTGAGAAGAAAAAATGCATCGATCAACTTAGTTCGACTTTTGTTCGACCACACCCAGCGACTGTAAAAAGCTGGTTGAATAAGTTCGAGCGTGTCCGTTGTTCTCTCCAAGATGAATTTCTTGAAGGTCGTCCAAGAACGCCTATCGTGGCAGAAAACATCGATGCTGTGCGTGAGCTGTTGGAGGCAAACCACGACCTGACCGTGAGATGGAATCATCCTTTGATATTAGTGGGACTAGCATACCTTCGATTTTTAATGAGCATTAAGGCGTCAGGAAGATTTGTTCCCGTTGGATAACCATAGTTTGACGATTGCTCAAAAAGGCTCGTGTCGATTGGTGCACGGTAACGAATCTTGAATCTAAGCTTATGGGTCTTAATCTTTATCCTAATCTTATCTTAATCTCAATCTAATCTTAATCTCAATCTTAATCTCAAACTTAATCTAAATCTTAATCTAAATCTAAATCTAAATCTAAATCTAAATCTAAATCTAAATCTAAATCTAAATCTAAATCTAAATCTAAATCTTATTCTAAATCTAAATCTAAATCTAAATCTAAATCAAAATCTAAATCTAAATCTAAATATAAATCTAAATCAAAATCTAAATCTTAATCTAAATCTAAATCTAAATCTAAATCTAAATCTAAATCTTAATCTAAATCTAAATCTAAGTCTAAATCTAAATCTAAATCTAAATCTTAATCTAAATCTAAATCTAAGTCTAAATCTAAATCTAAATCTAAATCTTAATCTAAATCTAAATCTAAATCTAAATCTAAATCTAAATCTTAATCTAAATCTAAATCTAAGTCTAAATCTAAATCTAAATCTAAATCTTAATCTAAATCTAAATCTAAATCTAAATCTAAATCAAAATCTAAATCTAAATCTAAATCTTAATCTAAATCTAAATCTAAATCTAAACCTAAACCGAAATCTAAATCTAAATCTAAATCGAACTCTTTATCTTAATCTTAATCTTAATCTTAATCCTTATCTTAATCTTCATCTTAATCTTAATGTTAATCTTAATCTTAATCTTAATATTAATCTTAATCTTAATCTCAATCTTAATCTTAATCTTAATCTTAATCTTAATCTTAATCTTAATCTTAATCTTAATCTTAATCTTAATCATAATCTTAATCTTAACCTTAATCGCAATCGTAATCTTAATCTTAATATTAATCTTAATCTTAATCTTAATCTTTATCTTAATCTAAATCCTAATCTTAATCTTAGTCTTAATCTCAATCTCAATCCTTATCCTTATCCTTATCGTTATCCTTATCCTTATCCTTATCCTTATCCTTACCCTTATCCTTATCCTTTTCCTTATCCGTATCCTTATCCTTATCCTTATCCTTATCCTTATCCTTATCCTTATCCTTATCCTTATCCTTATCCTTATCCTTATCCTTATCCTTATCCTTATCCTTATCCTTATCCTTATCCTTATCCTTATCCTTATCCTTGTCCTTATCCTTATCCTTATCCTTATCCTTATCCTTATCCTTATCCTTATGCTTATCCTTATGCTTATCCTTATCCTTATCCTTATTCTTATCATGTTGTCCTTAGCATTGTCCCCATCTGTGTCATTATCTATTTCTTTTTCCTTCTTTTATTCTAACTCTAGTGAAAATATTTGTCGTTGTTTTTATTTTTAGTTGTTCCCTTTATTCTTAATCTTATCCTAGTTTTTATCCCAATCCATTTCCTAAGTTTTTTCTAAATCTTTGCTTTTGTCATTCTTTTTTGTTGCAGTCTTTGTTTTTGTTGTTTTATTGTCACTTGAAAAATCGTGCATAGTTGAATTTTGGACTCCGCGGCCTCATGACAACATAAATTTAGAATTCGAATAGTCCGTGAGAATGACAAAGACCCAAGCTTTAATGACATAAATCAAAATGTACCCAAGCAATTATATATATTCTAAGCAAGTTATAATATCATGCAACGATATTGCATTTATGTTGCATAAGTTGCTACCTCAGCGACTTGATGATGCCATAAATTTTTTTTGTTTTTTTTGTTTTTTGTCAAGAGGTGAAAGAATCCAACTATATTATCGGCCATATCGTTATGAACTTTATCGTAGTACCTATGCTAAGCGAGTAACAAAGCAAAGTACGTCGTCGCATTTTGGTAAAAAAATGTTATTATTTCAACTGACTACCTATATCAAACGTGCCCACGTAGTGGCCCATATGGCCAGCGTGGCCCTTCATACAAATTTTTTTCTAACTTAATTTTGTCTTTGCAAAATCAAAGAACGCATGAAATAAGCAACAACACAAACCGCACTCGTTCAATGTTCAGCACATTTTCGAGCGAACTTTAAAAAAACAAATGAATGCAAAGCCAAAATAAAAAAACGCATACTCGATGTTGTCGATGCTAAATCTGATTGTCCCGTTTCTTGTGTGTCGAGTAATTTTTCATGACATTTTTCAAACGCTACGATGAGCAACATTTTGTATTCTGTTTTTTTTTTTTTGTTTTTTAAGCATTGGCCCGCGCTTAAAATTTCTTGGGCCCCACTGACCTATATGATTGCGCTTGGAATTCTTTGGCACAAACTTAAAAGCTTATACTCGTGTGATATTTTATGGCTAACAACATTACATAATGTTCCAAACATAATGTTTTCTTTGATAAACATAGGTAATCAATCGTTATATCGAATTAATATGTCATTTTAAGTCTCTTGAGTATTTAATTAACTCAAATTAATTTGTATGTGAACAATAATTGCACTTGTTTATCTAGGGGTGTTTATTTGTAGTGTTGCTGTTATAGTGAGATATTTTAGAAATAACATCCAATGACTTAGTTTATTTTCATTTATAGAACAGAAATGTCAGCTAAACAAATTTGTATTATTTCTTTATTGTTTCTGTTATTTTCGTTATCACCTTTACTCATTCAGTGTAGTCTGCTTGTTCCAGTTTATTCTACTAAAACGCATATTATCAAAGCTATCACTACAATATTTAAGTCAGATCCGATAAAAAATATTGGCAATATAAACATCTATGGATATTATGATAAAACAGCAAAATTTCAAATCACTGACCTTTTTACTGAATTCGCTCAGGATCTTTGTGTCGAAACATGTTACATTCATTTGCACAGCACTGTGGTTCCTCATCAGCATGAACACAGTAACTTAGTGCTGGTGGATACGTTCAAGTCTTTGAGGTATCTCTATGACACTCTGCTCAAAATCGGCACGCGCAATTTGGCATATACCTTGATCTACATTTCTTCGATAAATGATCCACAACACGCTTTTCTTCAAATTTTGTTTCAGTATTTCTATACCGCAAGTATATTAAATGTTGGCATTATCATGGAGATGTCTAACATGGATGTTATAATGGTATCATATAATCCATTCGGCTTGAATGCATGTCATTTTGCAAGTCCTTTTATTTTGAATACTTGGGAGTGGAAGCAAAAACGCTGGTTGTCTTCTGACTACTTTCCACATAAACTAAACGACTTTCAAAAGTGCCAACTCACTTGTGCTACCTGGGAGGATCGTCCATTTTTGTGGATTTCTTATGATGGTGCAGGGGAATTTGCTGGCTTTGAAGGATTTGAGGGGAAATTGGTGGAGTTCTTAAGTGACTCTCTTAATATTAACATATCGCTATATATGCTGAATGAAAACGAAAGGAAAGGAGTTTTCAACATGACGGGATGGATGTTTAACAAGGTAAATACTTATTTTCTAATCTCTTCAATTTCAACTACAAAATATTAGTTTAGACATACTTAGTAATATAAAATAAATAAAAATAACGACTTTCTATGATTTTTTTAAACATCGTAAGATTTTTTCAAGAAAAAGCAAATAAGTTAAATTAAACCAATCATAAAAGTTAAATAAAAAAGAGACAAATGAGACAAATGATGCAATCATTCCACGGATTCCACTAATAATCTCCTTAAGCAGTCCAAGCCTAAACAGTCCATGTGCTTGGGTCGATGTTTTAAAAAACAACGATATGAATTCTTATGTGTACTCAAATCAAGAATTGGCAGTAAGTTAACTTTTCAAATATTACACTCTTCGACATATATCAGTACACATTAGAATATTCATAATACAGGGTGGGCCATTTTAAGCTTCCAGATGTTAAATAATACAAAAAATAAAAAACACAAATTATTTGCTGTGAAATGCTTTTTCGTTTATTTTGAACCATGTAAATTTGTTTTGATCACTTGTGGAATATGATTTCGTGAAAATGGTCGCCGATGGAGCAATGTGCTCGTTTTTCCGCATTTTCCTTAACATTTCGTAGTGTTTCAGGCTGAACAGCGGTCATTTCATGTCGAATATTGTCTTTCAAGGCTTCCAGTGTCTGTGGTTTGTTGACATAAACTTTGGACTTCAAATAACCCCTTAGGAAGAAGTTTGGAGGGGTTAAGTCGGGCGATCGCGGAGGCCAGTCAAACTACAATTTTTCGAAACTAGGCAGCCGGGGAACAAAGAACGCAACAAAGCTATCGTGGTTCGGGCTGTGTGAGCTGTGACGCCGTCCTATTTTAAACAAAAGTTGTCAATGCCGCTATCAGTTAGAATTGGCATTGAAAAATTTGTTATCATGGTCCTATAACGCTTTCCATTGACGGTGTTACGGCTGCTCCAACGTAGTCTTCGAAGAAGAACGGTCCAATGATCCTTTCCGTACAAATTCCAACCTAAAAAGTCTCGCGTTGATCGTGGAGAGACTGCTCGTGAATTAATTGAGGATTTTCATTGGCGTAGAACCGACAATTTTCTTTATTCAAGACCCTATTCAAAGAAGAATGTGCCTTTCATAATTGAGAACATGTTTTGTATTTGTAAAGCTGCACAATAACAGCGTGTTGTGGTGTCGTATACTGTTCCATGCCACAAATTGACTTGACTGACGCTTCGAATGCGGGGTGCCAGATGCCGAAGCTTTAAATGTCCCAACCCGTATTATGGGAATATGTACCTAGTCGTGTCATAAGTTCTGTTACAAACTAAATATGATGTAAAAATTTAAGCCATTGAGCATACCGAGCGGCACGTATGGTTTCCATTGGTATTGATGACGTTGCTGCAATTAGCGCTTGCTTGATACTTTTCAAATTTCGGTGTCGAACTTTGCAAGCCATACCCTGTAGCTCAGACCATAATTTGTTTTCAAGACGATTTAAGCCTGGGCTTCCTGAGGGCCAATATTCAACAGAAATTAACGCTGGAATATTCAGGCGCAAGCACTCTTGTGTTGTTTTAGCTTTATGAGCTGGTGAAGAGTCTTGTTGAAAGACCCAGTGTTCTACATTGAAGAGTTCAGTTGTTAAATTTTTAACAACGCCTTTCAAGACATCTCATTGATACACTTTCGCTTCAGTTTTTACATCTTTTTCACAAAAATCCGGGGATGTGACGCCTTTTCACGATACTCCCCACCAAACCATGAGGTATGTAGGATGATGACCTCTCTGAATCCTAGGTACTGTATTTTTTTGCTTCCAGGGATGTTTTAGTATAGACTTTGTCATTTTGTTTATTAAAAACTTCCTCCACCGCGGTGCACTGTAAACATTTTTTCATCAGTAAAAAGGATATTTTTATGGCAATTGCTTGCATGCCACTGCAACAGCTTCTTTCATCTTTCCAATCTTACTTGCTTTAACCGTGGAGTTAAAAGATAACCAGTGCTCCTTCGGAAAGCCTTCATGGTAGATATGTTCATCTCTCTAGCTTTAATTTTCTACTTCCTTAAGTGATTTCAGCGAATTCGCTCAGGTACTGCTTTCATGGCTCCAGTCGTAATAATAACACGCGGACGTCTACTTCTGCCCCTGTCCTCTACTTGAGATTATTCTAAAAACCGATTTATGGTACAATATACAAATATTATTGATATGTCGAGTTTTTTGAACAACGTGAATATCTGACTCGCTCTATTTCCACACTTGTGTAGAGCAATCACACCGAAACGATTTTTTTTTTCGCCCCACTCCATATTTAGGCGGCGAAATTCTAAACTAAACTGACATAAATTAAATTTGCAATGATATATTTTAGTAACAAAAATTATAACGGGACTTTCTAATTTGAAGTTTCAACGCCTATTGCTTTGAAAGTGTTATAACAGAACTTATGGCACGACTAGGTACATATACAAATCAAACTAGTAAGAAATGATCTTCGACTGGGCCGAAGTTAAAATACCCCCACGTCCAAACCAAAGTATATCCAAAATCTTAAGCAGTCCCATAAAATGTTTATTTTTAAAACCATTTTCGTCATAGTTTCAACAGAAAAATTTTTTTTTAAGTCACTTTTTTAATAAAGTCACTTTATATGGGAGGTGGGTGTGGTTTTCACTCGATTTGGTTGAATTTCATACTAAGAATGAACATTAAATAACAAAGTTTATATGCAAAATTTTAAGACCATATATTAATTTTTGTGGAATTTAAAGAGATTTTTCATTTTTTATAAAGTCACTTTGTATGGGAGGTAGGAGTGGTTTTCATCCGATTTAGTTGAATTTCATACTTAGAGTGTTTTATCATTAAATAGCAAAGTTCATATGCAAAATTTCAAGTCCATATATTAGTTTTTGTGGAATTCGAAGAGATTTTACCGTTTTGATAAAGTCACTTTGTATGGGAGGTAGGCGTGGTTTTCATCCGATTTGGCTCATTTTCGAACTTGACCTTTATTTTTTAGATAAAAGCTTAAATATCGAGTTTCGTGATGATAGCTTGAAAATTACGGCTGTAATCGTGATCACAGACAGACAAACGGACAGACTGACAGACAGACGGACATGGCTAAATCGACTCGGGTGGTGATGCTGATCAAGAATATATATACTTTTCTATACCTGCCACGTCTCCTTTAGGCGTTACAAACGGAGTGACAAAATTAATATACCCCGTTTACGTTTTTTAAACGTAGGGGTATAAAAATAAAGCTTGAAATGTAATGCTTAAGTTTCAGGTGCTTCTATCGTGGAGGTGGCAGAACGTGTAAGTGTCAGTGAATCATTCCTTGCCAGTTTTACGAACCGGGAAATCCACATCCCAGATTCAAAGCCACAAATTTATTTTTATCAATTTTCGAATCGGACGTCACCGAAAGGAGAAATGTTGCATTTTTCTGTGACTCAAGGGTGTCCAAATAAGACAAATGTATGGAATAGCACAGAATAGCTTCGCTAGTAATGCTTCAAGAAATCGGTCCAATTTTTGATTAATCGGTCCAATATGAGCAGTGTTATTCCGGCAATAGCGTCTCATATATTAGCCTCGAACTCGTCCAAAGTGGTTGGCTTGTTAGCGTAGACTTGACATAGCCCCTGATAAAATATTCGAGGCCAATTGATGAATCAATTGCCAAATTTCTCCTTCAACACTGCGAGCGTTGCGTTGCTTTTATGGAATGTAGCGCGTCTTGTTGGAACCATCGGATATATCGATGTTGTCTAGCTCTGGCCACAGAAGGTCCGTTACCATTTCTCTATACCTAGGACCATTGAGGATAACGGTGTCTCTTTACTCATTTCCAAAGAAATAAGCAATAAATAAGAAATAATAAACAGACAGTCAATCTTTGTTGATGTATGATGCTCGGCCGTATATTTGTGGATTTTGGTCGCTCCAGCGAACCCACGGCATTGTCTATAGTCGTCCGGCTTCAATTCTTGCTTTAGCACAATCTTATGCAGATATAGGCCAAATCCAAACGCTAAATAAGCCTGGTGATGCCCAATATAGCGGATCGGCGCCGAATTGACATTTCTGGGTCTTCTTCGACACTGGAGGCTACGGCGGCTGTTTTTTTTTTTCACTTCGCACGAATCTTTGTCTGGTTGGTGACTGAAGGCCGAAAGGAGTGTACTCACGATTTAACTTTTCCTTGGTGCGACGATTTACCTACATACTGAAGCCATGGTGACGACCGACATCACGAAGAAATTCACGTTGCTTTTTTTAAAACTGAGCCGGAATTTTTATCATATTTTTCAAAACTTTCTGCACGCTTGGCAAGAGTGAAACGATGCATGATAAAATAGCAAACCTTACTGACTATTTCCGGAAGCTTGATGTGGCTTCCGTGACCGAGTGTGTTGACCACTCGATGCTAATGTGAGCCCAAGTTCGATCCCCAGGTGAAACAATACAAAGTTTTTTTTAACTGATATTAATTTTCTGGTCTTACTGACCATCACCTCTCTGCATAAAACTAGTTTGTCCCGTTCTCGATAATTTGTGTACAAACATTTTTATGACGTACAACACAATTCGATCATAAGAAGCTTGATCAAAGCTCTGTCAAGGGCTGAAATGGCCAATTTATTTATTTATTTGAGCAATTTATATATTTATTTGACAGCTGCTAAAGCATAACAATTTAAGAAACTAATGAAAACAAATTTGAGTTTTAGGCCAATTATTTTGACAACAAGACAACATGAAGACAAAGAAGGCAACAACCAACAACAACAACAGCTGCTCTGTATAGAGCAAATCACACAGCTTGACTATACAGACTGTTTCGTTGGTCGCTACACCATCTCATCAGTAGTCTTGCATGATTTTTCACTGTGATCCACTCCACCAGTGTATGTATCCACTCCACCTAGCATGGGCGTAGCCAGGATTTTATCCAGGGGGGGGGCTGGTCTATTATTTTTCTAATGTAGCTGATAAACAAAATTAATTTTTAAATACACCCTGGCCGCATAAATACCAACCAACGCTTTATTGAGATATATTATATAAAATTTAATTTGACACGGTACTAAAGTAAACGTGATTTAACAAAAGTTGAATTCAAAGTATTAATCGGCGCGAATTTTCAGCGAAGTGATTTAAAATTTCATCATTCAGCTCCTCTTTTTTCTCTTGCACCAAATTTCTGTGCACGCTTAAAAGACATAAACCTAAAAGAAAAATAAGTGTGTCACCCATACTCAATATAAATATATAGTTTAAGCATTTTACCATTGAGCCGGCTCTCAGTCATAGTCGAACGCAACCAAGTCTTCACTCTTCGCAATGTGCTGAAAGACCTTTCAATTGTCGCTGTCGTGCATGGCTGGGCGAGAGAAATAGCCAGAGCATTTTTTATTGTTGGAAAAAAAGTATTAGCCTCTTTAAAAACTTCACAAAGCGACAACTCTATGGACATTTCCTTGCTCATTTGTTTTTTTTTTTCCAAAGCATATACCAAAGTTCTGCTTCGCCTTCTAATCGCTTCAAAGAATAATATTCACAAAACTGTCTAGTTCTTGAAATGAACTCATCAACTTCCATATTCAGCATATTTGCCGGGTGAAGCAAAAATAGGGAAAACGCCACCGTATTTTCATCGCTAAAACGTTGTTCTAAGGATGTCTTTAATGAATCGAGATATGGTATGAACACCGACACCTTCCAATATTCAAAAGGTAATGTAGCTGGATGATTCGTAAGTTGATTTTGCCGCTTAACAAATCTCAGTTATTGTAAATCGACGCCAATATTGCGGGCCATTTGCTCTGCTGAGGAAAACAATTTTTTAAATTTGGCATCAGCTTTTCCTCGGTGATCTGTTACTACCGCCAATATTCTTTTAATATTCTGCATGCACTGCAACATGTCTAAGCTCTTTGACTGTAGTATATTAGCAATAGGCTGGATAAGTGCATTGTATTCCGCTATCAGAGCAAGACAAACTATAAATGATGATTTTGTTGCTGCACAATGAAGCTGAAAGGCAGATTTTCTAGTTAAATCATTGCCTTCTTTGGACAACCTTTCTAAGCCTTCAACAATGATTTCGAACTTCTCCTTAAAAATATCAATACTTTTATATTTTTGCGACCACCTAGTTTCACACAACATAGGTATGTTAGGGGCGTATCTTCTTCTTAAACAAGACTCGCGGAAAAATCTTATAATGTCCTTAATCGTGGATATTGTATTACGAATTTGTTGGACTGCGTTCAGGTCGTTAATTACTAAATTAAGGCGATGGCTGGCGCAGTGAAAATACAAAGCTTTGTGAAATTTTTCTTTTAAAAGTTTTGCCAAACTTGCTTTCTTTTTCAGCCATTTTTGCACATCCATCATAGCCCTGACCGACACACTTATTTTCATCGAGATTTTCATTTAAAATAAATTTGTAAACTGCAGAAGCTATAGTTTGAGCAATCATTGCAACTAACTCAACGAAGCCCAAAAATTCTTCACGAATGATAATTTTTTCTTCATCAAAAAAACGAACACCGATGGATAATTGCTCTTTACCGGAAATTTCTGCAGATTCGTCAGCCAAAATACTGTAGGCATGGGCCTTTTTAATATCGCGAACAATGTCGGCTCTAATGACAGAACCACATATGTCGATGATCTCATTTTGAATATGAGGAGATGTGTAAGTGGCATTTTGGCCACAATTTGTGAAATGATTTTTCAAATCTTGATTACCTGCCTCTATTTTTAGGTAGATTAAATCTTGAAAAATACCTTCAGGTTCAATGACAACAAAAAAACAGAAATTATAACTACTCAAAAGTTTAGAATTATTAAATCACCTGGAGTATTGGACGATTGATCTTTTCCTCGAAGCGGCAAGTCGTGAGATCCACAAAAAATTATTATTGAAATAATCGAAGACAAAACCTTTCGATTTTGTTCAAGTAATTTCTTGTGACCAGACAGCATCATTACATCTACAGGCAGTTCGGTCATGAATGCGTGAGCTGCTTCTGTAGATCCTCTGTGCTACTGACTCGAAGCGTGGCTTTTACAATACTCATGTACATTTTTATATTTTGTAAAAGGCTTAATAACGAGCGATCCTAAAACGCCTTGAACGTTTTTAGGTGGAAAGAGAACACAATACAAGCAAAGTGCACCTTTTAATTGTTGTGAGTAAACTAACCATGGCGGATTAGTTTGTAGCCAATTGTGACAAAATTTACGTTTGAGGCCAATCGCATCTGCCTTAAAATCGTAGCTTTGAGGAGGAACCCATGGGAATTTGAGCATTTGCAATTTCTGAACCCACTTGCCTAAATCGTTTTCGCAGAAACTGTCTTTTGCAATTAAAAACTTGGCAGCGGGTGCAAGCAACTCATAATTTCTCTTCTAATCTGCTCTCATTGTCACTAATTTTTCTTTTCTTGTCTGTAAAGCAAATTGATTAGGAAATAAACATAGACCTCTTAATCTTTAGTAACGTAATATGAACTTACCACAAAAAAACTTTCTTATATCCATTTATAAAAACAATTTAAATGCACAAACAAATTCAATCGGAATTTCAACTTGAACAGCTGATTTGGTTTCGTTAGTGATGACAACGCACGTTAGAGTTGTTGAAAAATTTACTATCGAATTGTGCAGTTGAGAATGCAATACCAAATGATGTAAATGAAAGCTTTTCATAAACTATTTTTACTAAATAATAAATGTGTCAGTCCTAAGCTTGTAATAAAAAATAAATGAAGCGATAATAAATATTTAATTAATTATAAGAAAAACAGCCTTGAATTGCTTACTTCAATACTAAAAAAAAAATACTTTTCTTTTGTTTAGGGGGGGGGGGGGGCAACGGCCCTACCCTGCCCTACCCTCGCTACGCCCATGCCACCTAGTAATGATCTGATTAAGGTCAAATATGAACCGTTTTGATCGACAACTTGTTGCTATTTTGAAGATAATTTCATTGTGCCTCTTACATAAAAATCATCGTCCCTTTTGGCAAAGAACTGAGAGAGTCGATTTTCACATGCATGCGAGTCACTGTGTATGTGTGTGGCCTGGCGTTGTCCTGTTGGAACACAATTCCTCTCCTATTGGCCAAAGCTGGCCGCTTCTGGGTGATTGCATCCTTCAGACGGTCCAATTGTTGATACTTCAGGTCCGAATTAAGAGTTTGGACGTTAGGGAGCAGCTCATAATAGATGACTTCCTGCCAATCCCATCAAACATACAGCAAAACCTTCCTAGCCGTCAATCCGGCTTTAGCTACCGTTTGCGCCGGCTCACCGCGATTCGACCACGATCGTTTTCACTTGACGTTGTCGTAAGTGATCCACTTTTCATCACCAGTCACCATCCACTTCAGAAATGGGTCGATGTTGTTGCGATTCAGCAGCGATTCACAGATGGAAATTCGGTCCATGAATTTTTTTTGCGTTAACTCGTGTGGTACCCATAGCTTCTTTTTGTATCTAGCCTTGTTCAAGTGGTTCCAAACGGTTTTTCGTGCAATGTTTAGCTCCTGGGCAATCAAAACCGTGCTAACATGATGGTCGGATTCAACGATTTCCATGATTTTATCGAAATGTTCGACAATTGGTTTTCCAAATGTGGTGTATCTTTAATATCCAAATTACCGGAACGGAATCGAAATTTTCGACAATTAGTCTTCCAGAGCGTGGCGCATCTTTGACAACCAAATTACCGGAACGGAATCGACGAATCCGAAATTGGACGTGCTTGGCTATTCACATATTCACTATTCACATTTTCAGCCACCTACCTTACGTTTTCGCCTTTATCGAAGAAAATCTGTAAAATATGACGTATTTACACTTTGCTGGTATTTACACTGAGTCAAGCAATCTCAAAACTGTCTGTATATTAACTTGATATTTAACACATAAGCCTTGTATATAAAACATATAGGCTCATTCCACCAGTTTTCGCCCAATTAGAAAAAAAAAAGTCGCAACATGTTCTAGAAAAAAATTGACAAAATTATATGTTGTTTTTGTGTTAAAGTAGGTAACAAAAAATATTTTTTTAATTTTTTATTTTTAACCGTTAACGAGTGGTGGCGCTCGAAAAATTTTTGGCGGGCGCAAAAATCACGATTTAATAGTTTACGGTTTCATTTATATCTCCGCTCTTGTAATTGGTATTGACTTAATTTAAAAATTGTTTGACAGATAACAAATTGACGCAACTTCCTATATAAAAGTTTAGTTCGTAAACTTATTTTTAATAAATAATAAAATTCACCAAACTTATGCTAAAAATTGATTTTTTTTCGATTTTCATCACCCTGTTTCAACAACTTATAGGGTTGCCAGACCTAAAATTTTTTTACAGTTTCTTCTTCTATTACCTTTTAACAAGATAAGTTGAAAAAATTAATGAAAATGTGTAAATATTTTTAGTTTGACTGCTTTGAAAGTGTGGATTTATGAGAAATGGCACAACTTCAGGACCCTGTATCGGCAAAAGTGCACATTTTAAAATTAAAATTTTTTTTTCTATTTTAATTTCATGTATTGACAACACACTGAAAAAAAATTGGGAGGGTGTTTTGCCTTGTTTTTGAAAAATGGTCTTTTAAAAATTCTGTCAAAACTCAAATAATTGAAAAAAGCAAGATGTTTAGGTGCCTCCCTATGAAATAGTACATAAGCAAAAGTTTTATAAATCAACGTAGATATTGTTGAACTCACATTTAAAATAGTCCTCCAATTTGGAGAGACTGCTTTAATTTTTGTTGGACTTATGAAGTTTTAAAAATTGGGCTTAAATTCAAATTGAAGAAAATGTCTTCCATTGTTGATCCCGTATCTCAAAAAATGCACATTTAATAGCAATGAAAATCAACACAAATATTGTATAGATGTATTGTTGTAATAATTTTACTAATTTTGAGAGGGTGTTCTGGTTTTTTTTCAGTAAAAATACGTTTACATAAACTCTGTTATAAATGAAATAAAAAATAATTTTAAGAAAATGCATGCTTACAAGTTTTTCCTTAGAAGTTGTTTATATTCGTTTTCCATCATTTTAGTTTATTTTATGATATTCCTTTTTTGCTAGGCGGGCTTAAAATGGATTCTACTTGCCATACATTTGAACCTGATATGAATCTAGTCTGAATTGTTGATGTTCTGACTGGTATAAAGCTATGTTTTTGGAACCGTTCGAGCGTCCATGAACCTTTGTGCTAAATCGGCTTCCGTGCTTCATATTTCTTCGCCATCGACATAAATAAATGTGATTCCGGGAATATGGGTTATACAAAAATTTAACATTTGCGGGACAGTTTAAATGTCATTATATTGCAAACTTGCTTTAGCGACAAGTCTTTTTACTGTACCACCTACTCCATCGCATGGTCCCTTTCCATGGGATGTGGCAAAAAAATGCCATTCGGCATCAAGATCAAAATCTTTTTTGTGGTTGCATAAATTACTAAAGTTTTTTCGGATTTGATACTGCCCTGCAGCTCCATCGGAAAAGTAAACCAATTTTGAAACAGCTGGAAAGAGCTCCTTAATTTTAGTAATAAGTTTCTTTTGAAATGTGTATACTGCTGAAGTATCATGACTAAGACTATCTGATAAGATGCAAAAACTTTTGGATTTAATGTTAGTATCTTCCTTGTAGTATACTACGAATGGATGAAGAGTTGCCTGTTTGTTCACCCAGTGATAACACCCAGTGAAAAAATCAATTTTTAGCATAAGTTGGGTAATTTTATTATTTATTAAAAATAAGTTTACGAACTTAAAATTTATATAAGAAGTTGCATCAATTTGTTATCTGTCAAACAGTTTTTAAATTAAGTCAATACCAATTGCAGGAGCGGAGATATAAATGAAACCGTAAACTATTAAATCGTGATTTTTGCGCCCGCCAAAAATTTTTCGAGCGCCACCACTGGTTAACGGTTAAAAATAAAAATTAAAAAAATGTTTTTTGTTACCTACTTTAACACAAAAACAACATATAATTTTGTCAATTTTTTTCTAGAACATGTTGCGACTTTTTTTTTTTAAATTGGGCGAAAACTGGTGGAATGAGCCTATAATCAGTTTGAAATCTGCACTGACCATTTGAATGTTCACAATAACGCTCATATGTTTTTTTTTTTCAGATCTTTCAGACTTCTCACTTTTCGCTCGGTGGATTCTACAACATACCGGATGAAGACAATGATTTGCCCTTTTCACAGTCGAATTGGTACTTGATGAGCTCCGTTTATTTTGTTGTAACAGTGATGAGAGAGTTAAGCAGTTATGAGAAGTTGACACTTCCTTTTTCCGAGCTCGTATGGTACCTAACAATGTTGACTGTAATGCTCGGAGTTTTTGTTATATTTGTGGCAAGATTTGCTAAACTGGAACAGCAGAACTTCATTCTCGGGCCTAATAACAGAGCAGCATATTATAAGATGTTTAGTTTAGCGTTGGGTGGCAACTATTCGCTCGCCCAGCTGCCACGTCGTAATTTTGCGCGTTTTCTACTGATGCTCTGGTTGCTCGGCACTCTTGTGCTGCGAAACGCTTATCAATCTGGAATATACCAATTATTGAGCACGGACAAGCAGCGAAATCCGCCGAGTACATTTCAAGAAATTGTGGCACAAGGCTATACAATCAAAACGCACACGGACAACATGGATCTTGTAGACTACCTGCTTAATGTAGACAAGACGAAATTTCGCTATTTTGACGTCTCTCCTTTGATTGAATTGGAAAAAATGGCGTCATTGACAAAAGAAAAAAATAAGAAAATTGCCATGTTGGTGGGTCACGAATATTACGGTTACTATCGAAAGTTAAGTCCAATGAGTAAACACGTTCATGTTGCATTGTTTTTGGTGAAGGAACGTCTCTTCAACCAGCAAGTGGTGATTTATGTACGAAAGAACTCTTATCTAGTGCAGGTGTTGAACGCACAGATTGAGAAGGCAAACAATTACGGTTTCATACAGAAATGGGTGCGCATGTATGTAGATGAACGCGTTACAGGTGAGCCGATAGTTGAGGAGGGCGACAAGGCGCTGAATTTTCAACAACTGCAGAATATATTTGAGATATTGTTGTGGTTCCTTTTGGTATCTACCGCAATTTTTGGGTTAGAACTTATTTATGAAAACTACTTAAGAAGGTTACGGTGTAAGCTCATTATTAAGATGAGACCTAGATAATGAAGAATTTATGCGAAATGCCCACGGCGCTGTAACTTTCAAATGCACTTCAAATGCACAAGTCTTTGATAAAAAATAAAAATTTGGTTGAAGTAAGAAATTTGGTTGAAATAACGACAAGGGTATTAATTTTACTATTAACCCTAACTATAGGGGTACACCATAAAAATATATTTAAGCAATTTTAATTAAATAAAATACAAATTAATTTCTAATCAAACTATTTACAAGATTTTTATTCTTAATGAGTTAGTTGTGTAGTTAGTTATTAAAAATAATAAATAAATAACTGGCCATTTCAGCCCTTGAAAGGACTTTGACCTAGCTTCTTATGATCAATTGTGTTGTGCGCGTTATTAAGTTTTTACACAATTGACCGAGAACTATACCTACATGCTTAACGCCGACTCCGAACGGCGATGAACGGAATGTTCTCGTTCTCAAGAAGCTTTACATGGCATTCTGATTACTCTCTGAGGTTTGCCATTGTCTTCAGAGAGGTGGCGGCCGTACAGAAAAATTATTTTAATTCAAATAATTTTCTGTCGCTGCTGGGGTTCGAACCTGGGTCTCCAGGTTCGTTGACATAGCGGCCACGCACTTTAACCAACTACGCCACGGACGACACAAAGTAGTTAGTTATTAGAGTGATTATTATTTAGAGGAAATTATAACGATTACATGCTCTTCGGTATAACAAAAAATATATATGCCGTCATCAAGAATGATAGAAGCAAGATTACACGTTCCTCAGTCCCGCTATCTCTCTTTTCAAATTGACTGCAAATTGACAAAAAAAATTCTTGCGGAAAAGTAAAGTAAAAAGAACTACACTTCAAATGCAATGCATAAGATATAATACAGGTTTTTCCAATAGGGACTTGACAACTTTGAATTAAATTTTTGAACGCACCCTTTCACTACTCATCAAACTGTCACTGTCAATTTATTCAGTAAACTCAACATTTTTATCATGATACAGTACACGAACGAACAACGTTGCAAATTATAAAAATTTACTACCGAAACTCAAAGTCGGTGATCGCAACTTTAAGAGCGTTAATCATCTTCATTGAAGAAGCCAATTTTGGCTCAATGGGTTCGTCAATAAGCAAAATATGCGTTATTGGTCTCGTAAAAATCCACATGTACTTCATGAATCACCACTTCATCAAAAAAAAAAAAATAAACTGATATGTGCGGTTTGCATGCCGGCGGCGTCATTGGACCATATTTTTTCTTCGACGATAACGATCGTAACGTTACTATGAATGGCCATCGTTATCGCGCCATGATTACCGATTATTTTTGGCCCAAATTGGAAGATATAAACTTGGACAACGTGTGGTTCCATAAGGACGGTGCCACAAGCCACACAGCACACGTTACAATCGATTTATTGAAGAGTATGTTTGATGAACGAGTTACAGCTGCGGTAAAATAATAGCACCACAATCAAAATTTATTTCTTTTAAGAAGTTAAAATTAAATAAATCGATGCAAACAACTTTTGAAGATATCAATAAATACAATTAACCTCAAAGAAAGTAGTTAAAAAGGAGTTGCAAAATTTATTAACTTTTTTTGGAAAATATTTCAGATTTTTCAATATAACTTAAAAAATAGGCGGTAAAAAAAATAGCACTATTATTTCATTATGCATTTAAAAACTTAAAAAAACGTGACAAAATTAAAGAGTTTATTTAAGATCAAAGCTATTATGGAGAAAAAAGTGTAATGAGCCAAAATTAATATTTCCTCGCATGTCCTTTGTTGGCAATTACGGCTGCACAACGTCTTGTCATGGAATTGATCAAATCCTGGCACCTCTTAATTGGAATTTTGATCCAGGAGTCTTGAACTGCAGCCCAAAGGGTTTGATTGTTGGTCAGTTTTGCAATAGAAACTGCTTTTTTTACATCAGTCCAGAGGTTCTTAATTGGATTGAGGTCGGGCGACTGCGCTGGCCAAGCCATGACATTCACCGAATGATCCTCAAACCACTTTTTAGCTTTCTTGCTGGTATGCTTCGGGTCATTGTCCTGCTGGAAAACCCACAATAACGGCATTTCTTCCTCTGCATAAGGCAGCATTACTTTATCCAATATATCAACGTATACGTGTTGTTCCATGATGGTCCTAATCCAATGTATGGGACCAACTCCATAATAGGAAAAACAAGCCCATATCATTATGCTTGAACCTCCGTGCTTAACTGTTTCAGCAGTAAATTTAGGGTTGTATTCTGCATTAGGAGGTCTCTTAACGTAAGAACGAAAACCCTTGCCACCATAAATTACAATTTTACTCTCGTCCGTCCATAAAATATTTCTCTATCTCTCTACTGGCCAGTTCAAGTGTTGTTTTGCGAACTTCAAACGCTTTGTTGCATGCTTAGCAGTTAAGATAGGTACTTTTCTGGGACTATATGCCTTTAAATGATGATCTCTAAGACGGCTACGAACAGTTTCAACACATATTAAGTTCTGTTTTGAGCTCTGTTGCTGGCTTAAACGGCTCCTTCTACTTTGCCTGATTAATCGTTGGACGAGTAACGGCGACATAGCGTGCTTTCGTCCACGAGTTTCAAGTTTTGGTGCACATATTATGGCGTTACGAACCAAATTATTAGAACAGCTAACTTCATGTCTAACTTCTGCATACGTTTTACCCTCTGCAAAAATTCTTTGAATAATTTCACGTTTTTCGGCACTGCAATGCTTTCTGCGACCCATAATAAAAAAAAATAAATAAATAACTGGCCATTTCAGCCCTTGAAAGGACTTTGACCTAGCTTCTTATGATCAATTGTGTTGTGCGTGTTATTAATTTTGTACACAATTGACCGAGAAATGGACCTACAGGCTTAACGCCGACTCCGAACGGCGATGAACGAAATGTTCTTATTCTCAAGAAGCTTTACATGGCATTTTGATTACTCTCTGAGGTTTGCCATTGTCTGCAGAGAGGTGGCGGCCGTACAGAAAAATTCAAATAATTTTCTGTCGCTGCTGGGATTCGAACCTGGGTTTCCAAAGTTCGTTGACATAGCGGCCACGCACTTTAACCAACTACGCCACGGACGCCACATGGTTCTGCGACCCATAGCTTCGTAAATAATTTAAGAATTTAATTTTTTTTGTATTAAAACCACTTCCACTAAAACAAACTGAAACACTTTGATGCTACCTTTTGATAAATTGAACACAAAATGGCTTTTTCAACAGAAACGTAAACGCAGTGCTATTATTTTTACCGTACCAATTCGTACTCCTCTCTCAAAATTACTTAACATAAAAAGAACCATTACCCTTTTAATACTAATGATCTTGCTTTCAGAGAGTGAATACTCTCTAAAATATTATATAATAGTAGCATCTGAACAAGTTGCTTCAGATGAGGTTTTTTTTAAATAATAGTTGAACTGTTGTCTCCAGTGCTATTTTTTTTACCGGCACTGTATCTCAAAAAATGGGTCAGCCGATTGGCCACCTCGTTCGTGTGATTTAACGCCTCTAGACTATTTTGTCTAGAAAGTTGTAGACTCCTTTATATATAAAGGTTTTTCATTACAGACTTGACGGCGTTGCATGGAATTATAACTCGGTTAGTATGTACGCTATGGTAAATGTGTTTTAAGGAAAATGAGGAATTTTTACTTGGTCTCACGAGAAAAATAAAAAATAAATTTTGACGTTATCAGATCATGCCGTAACTGCTTTTGCAACTAAACTGTTATATTTTTGCATGGAATTATTACTCACTCAGTATAGGTGTTGGTGCCATGTCACCATGGAGGCACCATGGACGTATTTTATTTTTTTTAGAATTATTCATATAAAAGTATAAAATGTAATGAAGTATATTGTATATGTATAAAGGCTTATATTCTAGTTTTGAGAACTCATCTTGAATTAAACGAAAAGTTGTTATAGGAGATTCACAAGTCCACAGAGATCCAGAAAGTCTGTTTTATGTAGGACCCAGTCTAAAACAGACTTTCTGCATGACGCACAGTGTGACGAGCCCATATAGGGAGTGGACAAAAATAGAAGGAGTTATCCTAGAATCATGAAATTTTGTGAAAATGAGTTATACGATTAAAAAACTATTTTCACAAAATTTCGTTCAAATTGAATGAATTTGGTCTACCTCCCATATGACCGAAATCAGTAATATGAAATAGTTCCCCAAACTATCATTCTAGATCAATAAAATTTGTACATATAGTTCGTTTAGAGTTATAAACAGGTGGTGTGAAAATAAACTAAATCGGTTCACTAATATGACCACCACCCTTATAACTGAAATCGGTAATCAGGTATATTTTCACAAAAAATTACCCCATATCCTTTAAATTTACTACACATAGTTCTTTTGTAGCTATAAGCAGCTGGTGTGAACACGCACACCTCCCATATAACTTATTTTCCAGTATAAACGTGAAGGGCATTTTAGCGAAAACAAAATTCAGATAATTTACCTCCTTTTTTTGCTCCAGAAAAGTGGGCATAAAGTCCTTATTATTGAGTTTCGGCAAACCAAATTTTGGGAACATATTGAGAAAGTGTTGATATTCAACATACTAAAACAAAAAAAAAAAAAAAACAAAAATGCTTTTTTTTTTGTTATTTCTTTTCAAAGTTTTGGTTTTTTTAGATTTCTAGACCCTGTCCTTAGTTATACAAAAATATTTTTATGTTTGCTTTTAATTAACAGATTTTTGCTAAAACACATAAAATATATATAAATTAATATTTTTGCATATTATTTATACAAAAATTGACGCCTTATTAAGATATATACAGTGTCAAATTGTAAAAAGAAGAATTTCATCATCTTTTCAAGTCAACTTTTAAAGAGTGGCATGACCGTAATTGAAAAGATATCGAATAAAATAAGAGAAAAAATACTCATACTCAAAAATATTCTGCATATTTAGATTTAAAAATTTATGACTTTTTTTTCGTAAGCTATTTTTGTCCGCACAAGTTACACAGTGTGAGCCCTCTTCAGCAGTCAAGAGGCATTAAAATCGCAAAAAATAATTTTATTTATATACTTAAACTTGTATTTAATAATGTCCAAAAGGAATATCTATCTATATACAGCCGTGCTCAAAAGAACTAGGCACCCTTTAAAACCACCTGAAACAAAGCGATTTGTTAGTTTTCAACCAAACTAAAAACGCAGAAGATGATTGTTTTAAATTATTTATTAAAGAATATTAATACTTTGTTGGTCCCCCCCCCCCCTCATTTTTATGACCTCCCTTACTTTACGCACCATACTATAAACTAATTTTTTGCAGGTTTCTTCAGCTATGTTGTCCCATTCTATTTTCAAAGCATTTTTAAGGCCTTCTTCTGATGTAATGTTATGTTTCCTTATTGCCTGCTTTAATTGTGACCACAAATGCTCGATGGGACTTAAGTCCGGCGACTGGGCAGGCCAATCAATGAGCGGCACGTGGTTTTGTTGAAACCAGCGCATAACTGTATCGGACTTGTGACAAGGTGCGTTATCTTGTTGGTAGAGAACGTTTTCCATGTTGGTATGGCCAAAAATCCGTGTAAAAGATGGTATAAGTGCATTGTTGAGCGTATGTATGTACCGTTCGCTATTCATACGACCCTCGCAAACAACCATTTCACCTTATCCACTCGCAGCCATGCAACCCCAGACCATTATACTGCCTCCTCCGTGCTTAACAGTAGGTACCAAGCAGTCGGGGTTATATTCTTCACCTACTCGACGCCTTACGTAGGTAACACCAGGTGATCCAAAAATCTAAAAAATCAAAAAAATAAACGTGATTTTAGCTCGTATAATTTTAATGGGAACTGTGTCCTTAGGTGATGAAAGTAATTTTTTCATTAGTTAACAATCTAAGTAAACACACCTGGAAATTTGACTCATCAGACCACACTACATTTTCCCAATCTTGTTCAGTCCAATATTGATGCTCCAAGGCCCAATTTAGTCGCGGCTTCCACGTTCTTAGGTGAAAGCCATGGTTTCTTTCTAGCTCGGCGACCATTCAATCCTGCTGCTGCAAGACGTCTTCTCACCGTCTGAGAGCTGATTTTGCATCCTGAACGGACTTCTAACTCAGAAGCTAACTGAGAAGATGTTTTTTTCCTATTTCTTAAGGACGATCGCATCAACTGCCGGTCCATACGACTAGTTGTCACCAGTTTTTGGTTTTTTTTTCATGAGATGCAGTTTCGGCATAGTGTTTTAGAGCATTCTGGACACCACATCTGGAACACTTCATTACTTTTGCAATTGATTTCTGCGAATATCCTGATTCATGCAATATTTGTATTTTTACGCTGTCATCATGCAAAATTGGTTTGCATTTTCTTCGGTTTTCACTAGAATTCATGTCAAAAAATTTCACTTCTATGATATAATTCAATTTCCGTTTTTATATTGACTAAACGACAAGTAAACTTATGATAACTAAATTTGGGAAAATTGTATACTTTAGCACTTTCGACAAGAACATCTCATAAATTAGACTGTATGTCTTTATAACCGGTTTTAAGACTTTTTGTTTTTCTCTTTTGTTAAGTGTAAATAGAAAATAATAATTAAAGATTAATAATTGCTTTGTTTCATGTGAATTTATAGGGTGCCTAGTTCTTTTGAGCACGGCTGTATATAAAAAAGGAGTTTATGTTGGTAAGGCCGCAATAGACTCCTAAACTACACATCCGATTAGCATGAAAATTTGTGTATAGAAGTTTTTTGGTACGATGCGTGTTCGTGGGCTATCAATTTTGATCCACCTTGAACACCAGAGGGCGCTGTAGTACAAATTTTTTACAAAACTGCCTAAAACTCCTAAACTGCTAATGCGATTAGAATTAAAAGTGGTATACAGTGGGTTTCATATACGTTGAGTGTTCTGCTGCTATCGTTTTTGACCTATATTGAACACCAGAGGGCGCTATAGTACAAATTTTTTACAAAACCACCTAAAACTCCCAAATTGCTCATGCGATTAGAATAAAAATTGGTATATAGTAGTTTTCAGGTACGATGAGTTTTTTAGCACTATCTTCTTCGACCCACCTTGGACACCAGATGGTGCTGTAGTACAAATTTTTTACAAAATCGCATATTTTTAGTTGTTTTCTTAGGGTACATGTGCAAATATTTACAAAATATTAAATATTTCTTAAATTTAGTAAAATAAAAATAATTTCCGTTATTTTCACATCGAAAACATGAACATATCTTGAAAACTATGAAAAATTTTACTACAACGATATATTTAATGCAACATCGTTGCTCAAAAATGAGAAAAAAACAATCAGAAATTCAATTTTGCGACTTTCGAGTCAAATATCTCCGCTGCTTTTGTATTCATTTTGTTAAATTTTTTTTTGTCTTAAAGCTGCATCAAAGTACTATGAAAACCTTATTGCAAAAATACCGTTAGTTGAGTAAATATATTTTAAATATTTTTTTCAAAAAAGGTCTGAAATATTGGAGTTTCCCTCACAAAAAGGCTCAAAATTTGTTTTTGTTGTAAAAATAATTTAAATTCAAATTCGCAAATTTTCAATTCTATTTAAAAATTATAACATTTTTAGGCAAAAGTTATTTCAATTTTACACAAAAATTAAAAACCATTTCTGTGATTCAAAAAACAACCCTTGAATTTTTCGAACAAAATTTTTTTTTCCAATATTGTGTTTTTATATTTTTGAAAAAATATACAAGCTAAAAAATTAATTTATTAGAAAAAATTATCTAAGTATCTCTTGCCAATCGAAAGTTATAGCCAATAATGTTTATCCAAAATATATATACAAAAAGCAAAACGCTGTGTGTGATGGCTGGAAACTTCAAAATTACTTAGCCGATAGAGCTGAAATTTTGGCAGTACATTTTTTTCAAGTACGAGATGGCATAAATTTCTGTCACACCCCCTTTTACCGCCCACAAATCAATAAAAATGCTATATTTCCTACGGTTTTCGTCGATTGGGCTACATTTTGGTAATTTAGTCTGTATGCTTACTGTCGGCAAGTGTACTAAAACAGGGTAATGTCCATCTACTATAAAACTGGAATGAGCATTATATAATAGGGTGTGGCTCCGCCCATACAATTAAAATTTGTATTATCGAATAGCTTTGAAAGTAAAAGTAGCAATACTTATGTACCTATGTTGCCAGAAAAGCACGATAAATAGTAATTATGGTATTTTTTAACGATTGTGGGATGTGGTAATTCCCATGGTATTTTGTGGTAAAAATCTCTCGCGTGGGAATAAAAATACCACATGTGAGATATTTACCAAGCGTGGGAAAAGAAATACCTCAAATTCCCACAAAATACCTCAAAATACCATACAATACCTCAAATTACCACAAAATACCACAATACCTCAAAATATCTCAAAATACCTCAAAATACAGGGTGTTTTTTTTAGAGGTATAGAACTTCGAATTGAAATAAAACACAAGAAAATCGTTTTAATGTCCATCAATTTGGCTTTATTGGAAGGATAATTTTATGCCATTAATGTTTAAATATGATTTCGGGCATGTGGCCGTCGCGGCTGGCTCGAATAAAGCCAATTCTACAGGTCCAATTTTCAACCACTTTTTCGAGCATATGGGGCCGTATGTCGGCAATAACGCCACGAATGTTGGCCTCCAAGTCCACTAACGTTTCTGGTTTGTTGGCGTAGACGAGCGACTTCACATATCCCCAAAGAAAATAATCCAATGGTGTCAAATCACACGATCTTGGTGGCCAATTGACAGGTCCATTCCGCGAAATTATGCGCTCATCGAATGTTTCCTTCAATAAATCGATTGTGACGTGCGCTGTGTGGCATGTAGCGCCGTCTTGTTGGAACCACAACTCATCCAGATTCATGCCATCCAATTCGGGAACAAAATAGTCGGTTATCATGGCTCTATACCGGTCTCCATTAACGGTAACTGACTCTCCAGCATTATTTCGGAAGAAGTATGGCCCAATGACTCCACCAGCCCATAGAGCACACCAAACAGTCAGTTTTTGTGGATGTAATGGCATCTCAAGGATCTCATGTGGATTCTCTTCACTCCAAATGCGGCAATTTTGCTTGTTGATGTAGCCATTCAACAAAAAATGAGCCTCATCCCTGAACAAAATTTTGCGATGAAAATCAGCATCGAGATCAATCTCATTTTCGGCCTATACACCAAAATCACGACGCATTGCATGGTCTCGCGGCTTTAATTCTTGCACAAGCTGGATCTTGTAAGGTCGCAAGCCAAGATCTTTGCGCAAAATCTTCCATAAAGTTGATGGAAAAAGCTCCAATTGCTGTGCACGGTGGCGAATCGATTCATTCGGGTCCTCTTCAACATTTTGCTCTACAGCGGCAATTGTTTCTTCGTTGCGCACTGTTTGACGTCTCTGCGGATGCGTATTATCACATAGAGTAAACGTTGTGCGAAAACGACCTATGGTTAACCGAATTAATTGCTCTGATGGACGATTATGTCGACCATAAAATGGACGGAGCTTGCGGTAAACTTCGCGAACTGAACCAATATTTTCGAAATAAATTTGCACGATTTGCAAGCGTTGTTCTTTTGTCAACCTGTTCATGATGAAATGGCAAACCAAACTGAACATAAATGACATTAGAGTTGCCAGATTTGACCACAAAATGCCAGTTTTATCTCTATTCGAAAAACAAACCCCTAAAAAAAACACCCATTACCTCAAAAGAAAATTTGAGGGATTTTGTGGTAATTTGAGGTATTGTGGTATTTTATGGTAATTTGAGGTATTTTATGGTATTTTGAGGTATTTTAGCGAGTGTGGTAATTTGTGGGAATTAAGCGTGAGAAAAAGAGAATTTTGATGGTAATTTCATCTGGCGACACTGTTATGTACATACAAACTCAAAATGGAGTTACTATTTGGTGATCTCCTGCTACTGGGAAACTGTAACGGGCAGTGGAAAATAACAGTGATGTCAAACTATGAGTCTAAGAAAAGTTTTGAATGCACCTATTATGTTCCCATATAGTTGCAGGGTGCAGCAACGCGCGCCGAGAAAAGGCTAGTTTTACATAAATATAATAGTTTCTTAAAACAAAAAATCTTAAAAAGTGTATTTTTTTCAAAAATTCATTCATTCAGAAAGTCCCCTAAAGGGGGACTATATATCCAGAGGCCGAAAAAAATTTCATGTTCGTGAATTTTTTTAAGGAAACCTAAGAGATATTTTTAAATGAGGGTTTTTATACCTAAATATATACACTTTCAAGAGTATGTTTATGTTATGTGGTATGTTATGTTGAAAATATTGATTTTTCACAAAATGGCGGACTTCCGAACGTAAATTAACGATTTTCGACTAAAAATTCGTCATTGTTTTGCCTATAAAAAATGAACGCAGCTACGAAAAAAAAATCCTATGACAAGTACGAAATCATTATGAATAAAATAAGTCTGCGAAAAAATCAAAACGACCGGTTCACTGAGTTTCTAGAAATCTTGGTCACCGACTTTGAAAACATGGTTTCGAGAAAAACGCGTTTGAAAAAAGGGCCACCTTTGTGCGCTATGGAAGGCGGTTCACTCACTAGGCTATAACTTTGTTATTTTTTTTAGACATCGACTTGAAATGATAACCACATTTTCTTGAGACATGAGGCTTCATATTTCTGGGTATATAACCCCCCTTAAGGCAGTAAGAATGAAACAACAATTAAAAAAACATTGCATGAAAATTTAACTCGGTGATAATGAATGCTACGGGAAATTTAATACAGTGACGATAAAAGTGAGGTTTTCGATCACATGATAAATACCTATATTAAAAAATCTTAGGATTTTTTAAGGCCCCTCAGGGAATCGCTTAATGTAACGTAAATGTACCATCGTTACATGGATTTATTGCATGGCGCTTAGTTACCACACAGCAACAAAAGAAAAACAAACTAGAAATAAAAATTAAATTAGGACAAATATAAGAAGAAGAATCCATACAACAAGGATTAGAAAAAAGGATAAGGTCGAGTATTTGTACATCGATTAAATCTCTGAAGACAAGGGCTATAAGAATTAGGACAAGGGCTTTGACAATGATTTGGATAAGAATTACAAAAAAAGCCGAGAACAATTATTTGTCAAGGATCAGGACATGAATTCATAAAAGGATATAGAGAAGGATGAGGACAAGAATTTTGATAACACTTAGAACAAGAATTAGGAAAAGATTGGCATAAGTATTGCGAAAAGAAGTTGGGCAGGGATTACTAAATGGATTCGGGAAGGACTGGGACAAGAATTTAGACATGGATTAAAACAAGGGCTAGAAAGATATCGAGCATAAATATTTGTCAAGGATTACGATAAGGATTAGGACAAGGATTGGAATATGAATTTTGAACAACACTTGGACAAGCATTTGAAAAAAAATTGAGACAAAGTCTCGACAAAAAGGACAAGGATTATGAAAGAATTCAGACAAAGACTCGGTTTTGGTTATGGATTAAAACAAAGATTAGGAAAAAAAAGATACAGTAGTTTCGACTATGACGTAACACAAGACGTAGAATTATTCAATTCGCTTTTGATGACATCTTTTTTAAAAAATATTTAGCAAAATATTTATTCCATACACCTGAGCATATCACCTTTAAAAGAGTGCCGGAAAGGGCTAATATGTATGACCGACCACCATTACTTTTGCAAAAGAAACATTTTTGCTTTTGACACCTATTCCCTCTGACCACTCCTTAGGGGGGCTACCATACAAATTTCATGGTTTTTGTATATTTATTCCATACACCTGAGCATATGACCTTTAAAAGAGTGCCGGAAAGGGTTAATATGTATGAACGACCCCTACTACTTTTGCAAAAGAAACATTTTTGCCTTTGACACCTATTCCCTTCGACCACTCCTTAGGGGGGCTCCCATTGCAAATTTTATGTTTTTTGTATATTTATTCAATACACCTGAGCATATGACCTTTTAAAGCGTGCCGGAAAGGGTTAATATGTATCACCACCCCCATTACTTTTGCAAAAGGAACATTTTTGCCTTTGACACCTATTTCCTCCGACCACTCCTCAGGGGGGCTCCCATACAAATTTTATGGTTTTGTCGATATTTAACTTTCGTTTTCGATTCGCATAATATAATATATGTATATATTTGCTGCGATTCGCTTTTGATGGCATCTTTTTTAAAAAATATTTAGCAAGAATGGATAAATAAAGCAACAGCGGAATTTTTTTGCTACCTAGTACACTGCAGAGTCG